>CM050329.1:4267500-4867500 GCA_027405865.1 Salix purpurea | reverse complement strand
CAGGTATCCTTTAGCTAAAACGGGTATTCGGGCTTGGATCGGCACCGGTGGGCCTCCTTTTGTGGCTGTTCGAGCTGATATGGATGCTCTCCCAATTCAGGTAGCTAGCACCAAAGTTTTTTTTTTGTGTGTGTTTTTGTATGTATGCACGTGTATTGTTCAGGACGAAAGTGTTACTGTCCATGATAATCAAGGATGGCTTTGAACTTAAAGGCCTCAAAGAAAATTAGCTTTTTCTGAGGTTCTTTTTGTTTTTACTTTTTATTAAAAAAAGAGAATAGAAATTAGTCATCGTAATCTGTCTTCTTCTTTTGGATTTTAGACTTTAATTAACAGCATAAAAATTCCTGATTTAAATAGTTATTAGTGATTGAGATTTATAGCTTGCTGCTTGTTTTAATCAAGCCCTTTTTCTTAAGAAAATCAAAATGAGAATTTGGCACGAATATTCAAATTCTAATGTAGAAGTTGTCGGGGTATAGTGACAAAATACTTGAATGTTTTATACGAGGACAATTATTAATATTAATGTCTCTATGGGTCACTTTGGGCTTTTCGGGTCACATGGCTAGTAAATTGGCTAGCCTAGCTTGAGAAAAAAACTAAATCCCGGAGTTGCTTTTTTTAGGAAGCTGTAGAGTGGGAGCATAAAAGCAAGGTTGCCGGCAAAATGCATGCTTGTGGGCATGATGCTCATGTCGCCATGCTGATGGGTGCTGCCAAGATTTTGAAGACCCGCGAGCATCTCTTGAAGGTTTTTTTTCATCTCACACACACACACACACACACACACATACATTCTATGAAAGTCGTAACTAAATCGTAATAATCATGGTTCTAGTTACCAGTTTCAATTTCAATACGAAATTGTCGGGGTATCATAAATTTAAAGAAAATGTTGGGTGCATAGAGAGAGTAATGTTTGTTGTGTACTGGGTGCTCAACATGATGCTACGGAAACTGGCAAAAAGAGTAGAATGCCTTTGATCCGTGTAGAAACTCTATTGGACCTCATTTTGAGTGGATAACATTTTTTTGATTCCATTAAATCTAATTTTTCTTTAAAAATATATCTTATAGATCCAATTAAAATTCTAATTATATTAATTTTTTATAAAAATACGGATACTAACTCAAATGTAATCACGACAGGCCATCTTAAAGAGGTGGATAACATTGGCATACAAAAAAGTACGGGAAGGGGATGGTGTCGGGTCACTTTCTCTTAGCCATTAATCGCCATAACTCGAATAGCTTTTTTGATCACTTTCGCTTTGCTATTCTCATCAACTGATGTTGTCTTTTTTACATGTCTCCACTCTCCAGTTTTTGTGCACGAGGTGGTTTTTGAATTCGTGGTCTATTCCATCGCACTTTAGACATCATTTGAACTCTTTCATTTTCTTTTCCCGTATCCCTATCGTTGATTTTATATTCACATGTTTTCATTAGTTTACACATCAGTTTGCAAGTGAATTTAGTATTTTTTCTTTAAAAAAATTATTTTTTCATATAAAAAATGGGAAATAATTTGTACACTTCTCACTAAATTTACATACAATCTAATATGTCATCGTGTGAGAGTTCAAATATGATTTATTTATTTTTATTCTAAACGATTAGATTTACATGAAAAACGTAGTTGCTAGATGTATTTGTATTGAAAATCTGTTTGCACATCAAACTCTTTATTGAAAATGGATGGCTATACAGAAGACAAAATCAACTCAACTCTAGTTTAAATTTCTGGGGACCTCGTGTAATAAAATGTGTGTTTTTCTTTTCTTTTTAAGGATTCCTCGCTCATGCTGTTGTCTTGATCAGTTTGACATGTGAGGAAAGCAACTGCCTGTGATGTGTTCAAATCATACATGGGCTTCTTGCTTTCTTCTTTTCTCATTTGCTTTTGTGTGTGTTCATTTTAGGATGGGTTGGGATTTGGAATGCGAAAGCATTTTACCACTTTTTAGTGGGAGGTCACATTCTGTGGACAATATTTGTTTACAAGAAGCGCTAGTGATGACTTTTTTTGAGATATTTGCCATGTTAGATTTGATTCTTATGAACACGGATTTGTCACCTTCATGGACGAGACACCTAAGATTTCGATATGCACAGAATAGCACCAATCTGTTCCTACAGGATACAGTAGGCACTAGACAAGACAAGATATTTTGTTGGAGTTAATGCTGCAAATTTATTTTTAGGATGCCATGTGCAGCCTTAGCTGTCTTCCTACCTATACACCGTGTACATTTTGCACAAATATGGAAAGATAGCATTAAAAGAATTAGTGTTTCGAGGAAACAAACTTTTGTCCATGGCTCACACTTCCAGTAAGAAAGAAACAAATATGATAACCCAAACGAAATGCTTAAAGACTTGACCCTATAACTTTCTCTAAATTCAACAGGCTGACCTAGACGTGTAAGCTAATTCTGCTTTTATCACCTAGAGTCGAGTAATGAAATCAACGGAAAACGATGATCATCTTCCATGTCTGGGACTCTATCTTGATGGGAACCCTATAGTCTATACAGCTCTCTCTAAATTATACTTTAAAACAGAGGATCTTTATTCATGTTTTGATGATACCACGGTGGATATCTAACCTTGTGCTTGTTTCACCGCTGCAATTACAGGGAACTGTGATTCTGCTCTTTCAGCCAGCAGAGGAAGCTGGGAATGGAGCAAAACGGATGATAGGAGATGGGGCTCTTGATGACGTGGAAGCTATATTTGCGGTTCATGTATCCCATGAGCATCCTACTGGCGTCATCGGTTCAAGGCCTGGAGCTTTGCTTGCTGGATGTGGCTTCTTCAGAGCAGTGATTAGTGGCAAAAAGGGCCGAGCTGGCAGCCCTCACCACTCTGTTGACCCCATTTTGGCTGCCTCTGCAGCTGTAATCAGCTTACAGGGGATCGTGTCTCGTGAAACAAATCCCCTGGACTCTCAGGTATCCATGCCAGAAAGCCACAGCTTTCCAAAACTGATCGCCTTCTTCAGAGCTGTAATTTTTATAACTGGGAATTTCTCAATTCAGGTAGTGTCTGTTACCACGATGGACGGAGGCAATAATCTGGACATGATTCCAGAAACCGTTGTGCTCGGTGGCACTTTCAGGGCATACTCAAGCACAGGATTTTACAAACTTCTTCAGAGAATTGAAGAGGTTTGTCCTAATTCCCATTTTATAATTCGATTCATGCTTTGCTGAATGCCTGTCAAATGTGAATAATCGATCATCTGACAGTTCTTGAGCCTGAATGAAACAGGTGATTGTTGAGCAGGCCTCGGTTTTCAGATGCTCGGCAACAGTTGACTTCTTTGAAAAGGAGTCCACGATCTATCCCCCGACGGTGAACGATGATCATATGTACGAGCATGTGAGAAAGGTGGCCACTGATTTATTGGGTCCGGCGAACTTCAGGGTGGTACCCCCGATGATGGGTGCCGAGGACTTCTCGTTCTACACGCAAGTGGTCCCTGCAGCTTTCTATTACATAGGCGTGAGGAACGAGACACTGGGTTCAATACACACGGGCCATTCACCATATTTCATGATAGATGAAGATGTTCTCCCCATAGGTGCTGCAACACACGCAACGATAGCTGAAAGATATCTCATTGAGAGGTGAAGTTATAAGCCCTAGCTTGTGCAGCGAGGCAAAAATTGAATCTCTCGGAGCAAGAAATATGCGGCAATTCGACACGTGGCTCCTGCTCTCTTATTTGTGGCATGCCTGGGGCAGGGGAGGGGGTTGATGGCGGGGATTAGTTTCCCTTCGCCAGTGTAAAGGATCGGGGGGAATCCATACTCATGGATGAGGTTGTAAGCAGTAAATCTGTTTGAATACTTTCAAGCTATAGTAATTCGCTTTTAGTTGTTCTGTTCAAAGCTTAGGCACTGAAAATACCAATTCGAGAGGCAGAAAACATGGGTAATGTTGTTATTTTACCTGGTAATTTCCAAAACATATCCCTCTTTCAACACCAGTCTAGGCATTTGAGGCGGCGAGAAACCGGGGGTGAAAATGGAAGGATGAAGAAAGGTAGTGGACGACCATGTTGCTTGGGTGAAACCACTTAGGGATTAAGCAATTAAATGACGCCGCCTTTTAACCTGTTACCCTTACCAAGGCGAATCTGGTATTACAGGTGTCATTTTTCGTTTCCAAAAAATTATTATTTAGTTTAAGATGGGATGAGTAGTTTTATAAGATTTGAAGAGATGTCTTCCCCAACACACTTCTTTGACCCGTGGAAGTCAATAAAAAAAAGAGCGAAGAGAATACATAATAAATCCCATTCCCCCTAATAGCCCCTCCCCTTCTATTTTTTAAAAAAGTTAGTTGTCAATACCCAGGGCCTCCTTGAGCACGTCACTCCATAAACACATAAATAAGTTCATCAACAAGAGCCCCACAGGTGGATTTGACATGTTCACGGACGAAAATTCTGTGCAACACAATCCTACATTTCTGCTGTGTATTATTCACATAGAAGGGTGTGCATTTTATTTAAACATGCCACAACATGTTCCAGCTTTTTGACAAGGACAGCAGCGGGGTAAGAAGATGGTATGGTAAGCACATCCATTCAGATTCCAACTTTATGCTAATGCCACATAATTACAGAAAACGTACAAGATAGTTCCCTCTAAAGGTTTTCCGCTACTAGCAATGATTAAAATGTAGGAGACTTACCTCTTCTCACCACACAAACATCTTGCAGCTTGTAGAGCGAAATATGTTAGGATAATGTCAGCGCCAGCCCGTCGAAGACATGTCAAGGACTCCATCATAACTCTTTCTTCATCAATCATTTTGAGAACCCCACCAGCCTTAATCATTGAGTATTCACCAGAAACCTGCACTCATAAATTAAGAAAAGAAAAAAATCAATATGAAGAATATGTAAGAAGTTCAGAAGGGGCGTGAAGGGGCTCTATAGCAAAGTTGTGGTTGAGGGACAACCAGCAATATGGGAATCTGGCAGCATTGACAACACTACAATTCTACCATTAACTAAAAAATGTATTTTTTATCAAGGTGGTGGCATAAACATCCAGCTGCTGATCAAAAATTTAGTTTTTACAGGTAGAGGCAGGGGAAGATAGTATCATGGGCTTCGTCATACAGGTTAGAGATGGAAATGTTTTCCGTGAAAACTGAGATCAGGACAAGACATCTGGTGCAAGACCATAATATCCAAATAGTTACGGGTAATACCTGATATGCAGCAATTGGCAGAGGAGATTTATCTCTGAGAAGCCTTATAATATCCAAATAAGGTAGACCAGGTTTCACCTATGAAACAAGCAGAACCAGCCTCAGCATGACAGAAATTTCCCAATTAATAGAATCCATTTCAAAGTTCCAAAGAAAGCAATGCCAACCAGAAGGATATCAGCTCCTTCAGACTCATCTTCATGGGCCTCAACCAGAGCCTCTCTGTAATTTGCTGGGTTCATCTGATAACTTTTATTCACCATGCCAAATAATATCCAAAAGTTAACACCAAAACTGCATGTTTATTAAATTTGCCGCATCTAAAAAAAAAACATTTACGTCTTTTTGTCCCCGAAGCGTGGGTTTGATTCCAGTGCCTCTCGAAATGGCCCATAAAATGAACTCGCATATCTGTTTAGATATATGGGGGATTAGCACATAGAATACACTGACCATTTGCATCACATCATACAGTTGGTATGAAACAGGCCGGAATTAGACATGGATTGCAGGATAAAGCAATAGGAAACGTCAACATGTGTTATGTGAAGAAAGTAAATAGTTGCATAACAATGGGGGTACATGGGGGGGTTTAAGCATTTGGAAATTGGAAAGTGAGAAAGGGGAAATTCGCTCCATTTATTCCTTTTTCTATATAATTCATAAAAGCTTTCAGGACAAGATTGCAAACTCGTGGTTTGTCTCTAGTTTAAAAGCTTGCATTAGTAATTGGAGAGTTACAGCTAAATATCTCCACGCTTATACATGAGTTATATAGAAAAATGAAATTTCACAAATGAGCTAGTGTGTGTGTGAAATTAAAATAAACAGATAAATTAAAAGAGAAATCAAACTGTCAAATTACTTTGCTGTATAGGACATGATTGAAACATGCTGAAATCCTTCTGCATCAAGAGCTTTCCTTATGGCTCCTATTCGGCCATCCATCATGTCACTTGGACTAACAACATCTGCTCCAGCCCGGGCCTGTTGGTAAGTGACATCAAAAACAGTATAAATGGCTCAATTCATAAAGAGCTCAAATCACCATTTACCCCAGCTTAAAGTATGTCTAAAATCAGAGTTCATTTATTTTTGTGAGAACTGAAATCATCAATCTCAGGATTGAAAAAGATATGCATCAGGGAATGAGGGGAAAGGGGACCAAATGAATTTTCTGAAACCTCGGATTGGCCCTCACGTCTTCAAAAACTCAAATAGAAATGCTTCATGTTGATCCAAATGGTGAACTGTGGAACTTGTCCATTCAGAATTACCTGAGAAACAGCTTGTTTACATAATTGATACACTGTCTCATCATTCATTATGACTCCTGCAGAGTATCAAGGACAGTTCAGTAATTCATGTGTAGCTACTTCTTTCAAGTAGAGCTCATCATCAACCCAACTTTCACGCTCATGCACAGTAATGTTCCAAATAGAAAAAACCATGACAAGACAAATATTTGGATAAAAATAATTTTTTTTCTTGATCAAAGTGGCTATGTCATTCAATAATAAACGAGGTCCTGTAAAATATTTGAAAGGTTTCCGTAATTTTGATTTCAATCCTTGCACTGTGCTAATTGAATTGTTTTAGGATAGATCCATTTTTTTGTTTGACAACCAAAAGATATAGCTTCTTCATTGCATAGGGAGAGCTCGTCTAAGGAAGCTAACCCTATATCAAATACCGACTAGGTATTGATATATTTAATGATTTATTTGATTCCAAGCTTAAATTATTGGCCATTCATGAATATTTAAGCAAATATCATCTTGCAATTTGGCGGGTGTCTTAAGTCATCACAGTCATCTCATATTAAAGTGATCTTAGTAGTTACATTTTTCTTCTTAATGTAACAGCAACAGTTTAAGTATTAAATGCATCTCTTACCATCCTCTCTGACAATGCCATCATGCCCATCAGAGGAATATGGATCTAGAGCAACATCAGTGTAGATAACCTACGGAAACAGAAAAAAGTGATAGAGGTTACCATACTCAAAGCACAATTTCTTCAACTTGAAGAAGCATCCTAAAAGATGCAAGAACTAAGGGACTAGGCACTTTGACTTACAAGGTCAGGGTATTTGTCCTTGAGCAGCCGTATTGCTCTAGGAACAAGACCATTATCATTGTATGCTTCATCTCCTGTGGGAGACTGGCATGCAAAAACCGATTATCTAATACTTATCCAGGCAGGAGAAAATCTAGAATTTTTTCAGTAAAGAAAAAATAAACCAGAAGAAAAACACAAACCTTCAAAGCATCTGGAACTTTGGGAAAGAGAACGATGCTATTTACACCAACATCTCGAGCCTTTGCTACCTGCACCAGATTGCTTATGTTAGAAGTGCATGATAGTTGGGTATATAGATTAATCTTGTAATGCAAGAACAAAAAATACCAACAAATTTTTTTGGGTTTGGGTGTTTTTTAATAGAAATTAATGCAGAATCTTCAGTTTTTCCACATCATTTTTAACTTCTGACTGATAAACTTTTAAATGGTTTGAGTAGAATTCATTAACTGTCAATAGAACCCATTTTAGTGGATTTCTTCAGCAGTTAAAGGAATTTCCTTTCACTGGTGAGGAAATCCAAGTCAGTGCACCGCAATGGATATGAAACATATAAAAAGGTGTGGTTTTAAATAACTACAAATATCATTTCTGTCAAGAATAGATAATGAAGTGGAGTATTAGGCAGGGACGACCTCTTCCACAAGTCCATGTCTCCATCCAAGTCTATAACATCCAGGCATTGCTCCAATAGGCGTGTCTTCCTCACCTGCAAGTCTCAAGACACACAATGCAAACTGAGAAAGACGAAGTTCCCTCAGAAGAGGAGAAAAGAAAAGGAAGCACATAATCATCACCTGCAAAAATACCAACCTTCATGAATAAAAAGAGGGTAGACAAAATTGGCTGGCGATATACTAGTTTCTTGGAATGATGCTCTCATGGCAGGTGACTTGCGATTACGACGTGGACGACGACTAAGTGGCTGACAGAAAACAGCATCACCAATCAATCAGATTTGGAAATAAAACTTGTACATCAAGTTGTACCACACAGTGGATGCGCCATTATTACACAAATAATCAGAAGTAATTTCCTTACAAAAAAATACTAAATATTTGACATTAATAAATAAACAGTTGAAAACAAAGCAATTGCTCACAACATGTCAAATGATTCAATTCAATTCAATTCGAATCAAGTTGAGGAGCATACGAGGGAAGGGACAGCAGGAGTCCCAGCGGGTGCGGCAGGCCTGGGCGGCACAGGAGGGGCCTCAGGCACGTTCCCTGCCGCAACAGCAGCTTCGCATTCCGCGTCATTTAACCCCAACTTCTTTAATGGACCATCCTTCTTTTCACTGGCTCTCACAGTAAAAACACGCTTTGGACATCCTATAATTGAGGTTGTCTTGCCAACATCAAACCTCAAGTCATTATTAACAGCTGGTTTCAGACCAAAATAGTTTTTGCCTTTCACAGCAGGAACGGTACAGGGAGCATTGAAGATTGAAGAAGCCATGACTGTCTCAGAAACTCAAATAAATAACCAACAAAAATAAATCAATGGCAGTAATGAACTGGCAAGTGTAAATTTGCAGAGGAAAGAGGGCAATTAAATAAAATAATGAGCCTTTTATCGATGTTTGGCAGTCCGATTTATCTATAGCTTAACAGCCAAACAGAGGAAATAAAAATGCGAAATGCAAGCGTAAAATTGGCGAGAAAGAGGAGAATCGTACCTTGAAAGCGAAGAAGCCGTGGAATTGGAGAGGGGGCTTATCTGATTGATGGGGAAAGGAAATGGAAGGGATCCGAGTGGGAAGTTGGTAGGGACGTTGACAGCGTATACAAAACTTTTAAAAAATGTCAAGGAACAGCGGTGGATGGCTGTTGTTGCGCTTGCGCGGTACCTTGGCGGCCCAGACGTGCTTTTCAATTTTCTTATATTTTTACATGCTATATTAAGGTCCTGTTGTTTACTTGAAAGTGGTTTCTTTTTGGGAAGTGAATTCTGGGAAAAGTGAATTTCGATATTTGGCAGTGTTATAAAAAATGAACTGGAAAACACTTTCCAGTGTTTGTTTGTGTTATGGAAAATGAACTGGAAAATAATTTATTAATAAATTATTATTTTTTTCAAGTTTATTAAAATAATGAGGAACAAATCTTACAAATTAAAAAGTTGAATGAGAATGAAATTGAAAAAAAATATAATTTCATAAATTATCTCAAATAAAATAAATAATAATCAAAATAATAGAGATCAAATCTAAAAAATTAAAAAAAAATGAAAGGTGAATAAATTAAAATAATAATAATTAACATTTCATAAATTATTTCAAATAAAATAAGTAACAATAAAAAAAATGAGGACCAAATTTGATAGATAAAAAATTTCAATAAAAATATGATAAGAAAAAAGCAAATAGCAATTATAAAAATAAGGACCAAAATTAATATAAAAAATAAATTTTAAGAGATGGAATTGAAAAATAAATATTCAAAACAAATTATATATAGCAATCAAAAGTTTGAGGATCAAATTTGATATAATCAGCAAATAATGACATTTCTAAATTTTTCACAACTTCCGGGAAGTGTTTTCCGCCCAAATTTTTCGGAAAACACTTTCCTGAAAACCAAGCCAAATTTTTCTTTGACTGGAAAGTGTTTTCCGTTGACCAATTTTCCGGAAGGCAAACAAATACAGGAAAGTTTGGAAAATGGTTTCCGGGAAACCACTTTCTTTGAAACAAACAAGGCATAAATTTCAATGTATTTAAAAAACATGTTTGAAAAATGATTTCTACCGGCATTTTATTTTGGGCCTGGTCTTTCGATAGGGCTTAATAAGGTTGGGCTTGTGTCTGAGTAATTAGTTATCTGGAAAATTCTACCGCATTGCTGCCAATCCTCCCAGCATGAGAGAGCATCTCATGATCTTTTTGCGTCGCGTCTATCTGAATAGGCACAACGGGAGAATGATTTGGCATTTGAATAAAACGACAAGAGCTGTGGTAGCATAAATCAGTTGTTGATTTTATTTTATTTTATAAATAAAACACGTTCTTTTAAATTAGAAAATGATCAATCAGTCAGCGTAATTATCCATATTTATTCTTTACTCTGTAAAAAAATGTCATGAAGAAAGAGGAAATTAAATTGAGACCAACAAAAAGTAATTTTAATTGTTCTTTTATATATATACTAACAAAAAAAACTATGTATGATAAATATTATAGCAGTAGATTTAGATTACTGTGGATTGTAATGGTGTAATTACCGTTTTGTTCTCATTACACTGAAAAATAACTTTTGCACTCGGGGGCATTTTAGACTTTTCATGCGAAGAGACTGTCATCTTCTAGTTGTTTAGGAGTATTTGCTTCTTTTTTGGATTTTTTGTACAATACAACTATGGTTTTACCTTACTACTAAACAAAATAGTGTTGACTGGTCAAGGATATTTCATTTTGCCAATTAACAGTGAAATAACTATTGCACCATCGATCGAGACAAAATATTAGAGTTTCGGGTGAGAGTATTTAAGGTTTTGTTGTTGTTGGATAAACACTGAAACTAGGAATGCGCCATCAAAAACAACAGAATTAAAGAGATGTCGTTGGAGATATATTTGTATTTTCATGTGCAATTTATTAGTTTTTCAAGAAAAATGGTGACACGTTGCAATGAAGCACCAATAGTTGTTTTTTGTCTATGCTGTTCTGACGGCCCGTGCAATGTTATTTGGTGGTGAAAAATCCCCCCCCCCCCCCCCCCCCCCCTATTTTTCTCTCTCTGCATGCTAATCTACATATCAATCATCTAAACTAAATATATCAAGTCATATTAAATTTCTCAAATTTCTATAACATCTCCTACCCATCTTTTACTTTTCTCATTGCTGTTAGTGACCCGGTGCGAAGGCCGAAGGGGACCGCTTTGTGAACAAGTTATTGCTCCCAAAATCCCGGCCCAGACCAATAAGTGATGATTTGGGCCGCAAGCTTTTGATTACACTGTTACGGCGCCTGGCACTCGGCGCTTATACTGAATCGGTGACCATTCAGCACACGCCGAGATGCAATCACGGTGAGGAATCGAGGGAAAGCTATTTTAGATCGCAAACACGATCACAATGTTGGTTTTAGTTATTTTTATTTGTCAACATTATATAAAGTTTTAGATCTCTTGCACTGTCTCTGAAAGAGGGAATAATGACGGTGGAAAGCAACAAATTAGTTAAAAATGTGGAACTTCTTACCTCTCAACAAGGACGTGTTTGGAAAATTTTTGAAAAAAAATTATTTTTATTTTATTTTTAGATATTTTGATATATATATATATATATATATATATATATATATATATATATCATTTTGATATATTTTTTTAATAAAAAAACATTTAATCATACGTTCAAAGTTTTTAATCATAGTAGATAATGATATCTTATTTATCTCTTCCATTTTGTTATGAAAGAATATAATGGGTAGTTTTATGATATGCAGTGAGTAATTAATAGCATTTAATTAGTTATTCTCTGTTTTTTTTTTACAAAAAAAAAATAAGTCCAGATATTTTTATCGTTTTTAAAGGGTAATGAGCTTCATCTTCTTCTTTCTTGTCCTTTATATTTGTGTAGAGTGAGTTCTAAACATAAATAATAGAAAGATACTATTTACTCATAACCATCATGAAATTTTCTAGAATGGAGAGAAGTTAAGACGATGGTGAATTTTTTCCCTAAAAAAAGGGTTGAAATCTAAAATCTTTTCTCACAGGAAAAGACATTTTAATAATACCCATTTAACTTCAACTTATTTGCAAAAGGATAATCATAATAAAAATCAGGTATTTTCAAAATACAGAATAGTGATATGGTGGTCTACACAAGATCCTTACGAGATGCCCGTTTGAATTCAAGCAGCCCCACATGCATAGGGTCTGGCTAATTGTGATCGCATCCTGGCCCAAAGTCAATCGCAGTTTGTGAATCCTGCAACGACAAAATCTATCGTGATTCACACGGGACATTTCACTGTCGTCCAATTGAAAATATTTTCTTTTTTTGGAAATCTGAGTTGACAAGAGAAGAAGAAAAGAAAGGCGAATATTTATAAGTGGACAAAATGATCGATGCAAAATCTTTGATATAAATTCGAGTGCCTAACCAGAAAAGGAAGAACAAGGAGATGTACAGTTGAAGAGACTACTCGTATATGAAAAAAAAAGAAAAGAAAAGGACGTAGAAATTCATGCGATCACTGGATTTGATTCTGGCTGTACACCACAGCAAAGCAGTATTTTCTTAAAGTGGTGGGTTTTCACGCATGAATTTTTTATAATCATGACGATCACGTACAGACTGTTAGATGAAAGCAAGCTAACAGCAATTGAGCAAAGAATGCTGCTTTTCTTGCCTTCTCTTTTCCATCACAAACCCTAACCATACCGTGGGATACTGAGATCACTATCGTGGTCCCACAAAAGATATTGGATCGGGAAGAACAAAAAAAAAAAGTTCACGGATTTGCAAGCTCCTCCCAACAGTGCTCGAAAGACTCTGTCCACTTGTACAATAGTGCAATAGCAGGATTAATAGCTTGAAAGATATATATATATATATATATGAAGCATGAAAAGAAATAGTGATTGATAGTGTGTGTGTGTGTGTTTGTTTGTATACATATATATATATATGAAGCATGAAAAGAAATAGTGATTGATAGAAAGATATATCCAGGAAGGTCTGTGTGTACGGAGCATCCTGAATATACAATATGAACAGACATTATTAGCACTCATCAACTCTTACATGATCTGGAGCCTTGGCTGTAAACGTTGGAAACAAACAACATAGTTGCCTATCTTTTGTTGGACCTTATCGGTGTTCATACTCGTGTGATCAGAAAATTGTCTAAATTATTGCCCATAGGCAAATTTATAGGTTTACGTAATCAATAGAAACCGATGAATATTAGCCTACTATTGTGATCGATGAGAATAGATCGCTATGAGGAATTTTGTGTCATGTATCACATGTAGAAAATGAAATAAATAAATTAATTAAAAGAGCCCTTGACTAATTATTTTAATTAGCTTCCCTATAAATCAAAGCATGTGCATGTGTTTTTTTTTAAAAAAAGGTTTCTATATGGAAACTTCAATAATGGGACAAAACTAGTAGGAAGCACTGCCCGGTCGTGATCTCTTTTTGAATAAGCAAATATGTGATTTTAACCCTTCAATATATCATTTTAACAACTCATAAGATGATAGATCATCACTCTAAAAATTGATTAATTGCAAAAGGACCATGCATGTTTTACCATGAAACTGATGACACTTGTGATGGATTGAAAAAACTTCATCGATCCGGCACAGTTATATTATATATACGTGGCAATGTTTGTATTTGTGGTTTGGCCGCACTTTTCAATTTTCTTGAATTTTTTAACTTCAAATTAGTTTTTTTTTTGTGTTTTTTTATTGTTTTATGTGTCAATGTTAAAATCAATAAATAATTAAATATCTTTTTAATATATTTTTAAATAGAAAACCCTTTAAAAATAATATCTATTACAATCTCAATCACGCTAGTTAAAAACAATCATGTACAAGAAGCAGATGCTGATAAAGAGGTGGCCCTGCGCTCGAATAACATGCGAGCTCCATTGCATGCAGCATTAAAAAGCTAGAAAATAAATCCTGACGAAAATAGTAGTTTTTAATTCATGCTGTCAAGCATTCTCTGGAAGGATTTGCAGGAGCTAGCTGCGTGAAATATCAGAGCAGGTTGAATCTGAAATCATAACTAAGCGGCATGCTTCGCAAGAAACACCGACAGAAGCTACAAGTAGAATCTCTATCTGAAATTGTTCGGATGAAGTTTCTTGCGTGGCAACACAGCGATAGGCCCCAATCCATTTGAATTCAACTTGGGTGAGATTTAACTATAATATGTCCCTCGAACTCTGCAGAAATTGTCAATGTCATGACAAAGTCTAAGGATCAGGTAATAATTAATTTCTATTGAATAATGAATGTCTTCAATGTGAAGTCAAACAATTCTTTTAATTGACGAAGAAAGAAAGGGTGCGTGGGCCACCCCTGAGGAAATTTCTGCCAGACCAGTAGAAAAGCATCGAATTCCATGGCAAAGACGCTCGAAATTTAAGTGGGGCCAGAAGCTAGATCTAATGAAATCTCTTGTTTGATTTTCGGAGACCTGGTTAAGGTAAGATCAGTCGAGAAGATCCTGCATTTAGAGAGAGAAAGGCCCCATTTTGCTTGTCAAGTCAAAGCAACTAGAAACTGTAGCCCTTTACTCCCACTGGATCTGTGCAAAATCTAAGAAAAAAGAAGAAAATAACCAGCAAACACGCTTTGCTTTTGGACCAGAGAAAAAGATAAATGAGATTTGATGAGATGATTTCTTCAGTTGCACGAGTCTGTACATGTAATTACCCGTGCACTCACGATGCCAATATGTTTTGGGACAATGCTGTTGCTTTTTACTACTGGCGTGGCCAAGAGTTTTTGAAACTTTTTTCATGAGCTAGGGTTTTTTCAATGATGCTATTACGCAAACACACCCACGATCTTGCTGGATGTTAACTTCCAGGTCGACGTCGCCTTGGGGTTATTATTGTCAATTGCCAAGTGTCCACTAACAATTGTGATGTAAGAAAATTATAATTGATCGTCAAGATTTTACAGATCCTGTGTTTGTAATTGCTGGTTTGTAAATTAAACACTTGCATGTAAAACAAAAAGGACTTGCAGCAATAAGTTTCTGTGCAACAAGTTCTAGCTGAAACTAGATACTTATCCCCTCCTGTTTTTTCATGAATTGTATTTTTCTAAAAAAAAAATATTAGGTAACAGATTGCTCTGATATATTTTCTTACATAGAAAAAATAAAGTGTAAATTGAAAAACTTGAAGATAATTACATAATCAACATTAAGAAAAAAATAATGCAAAATAAAATTGAACAAAGCTGAATTCCCAACAAATAAAATATCAAAAGATAAAACCATAAAAAAAATATTAATTACACACAATGATATTAAAAAAAAAAACAAGGGCGGGAGAAAGCATCAATTAGAGGGGTGCAAATTTTTAAATGAAGGATTTAATTGAATTGAAAAATGACTTAAATAAAATAAAAACTAAAAAGTTTCCCCAGTGCACTCATCGACCATTGTCTGAATATTTTTATCACTAATTGCTGAAATGTGTTTAAAAAGGAATAAAAATCAATTATAACGATCAAAATATTAAAAAATAATTATTTTATATGGTAATGTTCTTAAGTGTTTATAATAAGTTTTAAAATAAAATATAAAAATTGATTAGAAACACTGAAAGATTTTTAATGATATTCGAACCGGTAGCCGAATCTTTATAGACTACTTGACAATAGAAATAAAGTTCTTCTTAAAACTACTATGGACTTCCAAGACACAATATCAATCCAATTATGAATTCATACCAATAGTGCTTTTAATTTTATTTCACATTTTGACTGTTGTGGTAATAATTTTTTTTTCAGACATTGATATCCCATATTCTGGTATCTCGGACATTGATATATAATAGTTTTTTGGGGCGATTTTAAGATATTTTAAATATATATTTTTTTAATAGTGTTTTAGCGATAAATATGTATTTTTAGGTTACGGTGGAGAGTATTTTTTTATTAAAAAAATACATTAAAATAATTATATTTTAGATTTTTTATTTATTTTCAATATTATCAAATCAAAATTATATATAAAAAGACTAAATAAAATAATAATTTCAAACAACACGTAATTATTTAAGGAAAAAAAACACGATTTCAAAAGGATGACAGCCTCCGCTTTTCAACGATTAGAGAGTCACCAAAACAGTTGTGGAGGGCGACGTGCCCCGAAGCAAGTGGCAAAATGCATCGCTCGTGCTTCCTAGACCCAATTTTTTTTGCCTGGTGAAACTTATCCCATTTTTTCTTGCTTCTTTTTATGAATTTATTTAATGTACACACACACTTTTTTTCTATTTATTCACTAGTTCTCCGTCTATATAACACTCAGGAAATTCTTTTTTATATTTTAAATTACTCACATCCTATTTTTCTTCATAAATGAATTTATCATATTCGAGATTATAAAAATAAATAAAGGATTGAGAGAGGCGTGATTAAAGTATGCGGTATTTTTCTTGATTCTATCAAATTAAATATATTTTTTGAATAAAAAAATATATTATGATTTAGAGTATCTTGCTTTATTTAGAAACAAAAAACTAATTTCACAATGGCCAAAAAAATAAAATTTTTATTACTTTTGATCAAGAATTTGGTCTTGGAAATTAATTAAAGATTTTTCATCATTAAAATGAGATTATAACCACTTCTTAACTCGATATTTTTTGTTCTAATATTTTTTTATTAAAAGTCAACAGGGTATTCTACAAAAACTGAGATGTCAAAATCTCATTCAATGATTTCTAAGTTACTGACAATAACTTTAAAAATACAAATATGAAACTTTATAATGTAATAATTTATAAAAGAAGATATTTTATCATTTTGTTTTTTTTAATTCATTTTTTTTGTACCTATACTTGTATCAATAATTTCAATTAAATTAAGAATATTTTTAAAAAGAATTAGTAGCATTGCTTGCAGGGTGAGCAAAATAACTGATAAATTAAAAAAAAAAAAAAACTGACATACAATTAATAATACAAAAACCAAAGCATGATATAAAATTAAAAGAATCACCTAAAATGTTGAGTGGATTGAGAGATTTTGATTTGATAAACTAAAAAAGTCAAATCATTTTTTTAAGAAAACAAAACCCCACCCGGCTCATTATTTCAAACCATCTAAAAAATATATAACTAAAAATATCATAAATATTTTAAATAGAGAAATAAATCGAATCATTCTGTTTGAATTGATTCTCTTATTTTTTTTTAAAAAAAAACAGTCTATTGAATTGTTCTTATCCAAACTTAAAGTCTATTTATTTTTATATATTAAAACGTTTTTAAAATTTTGCATAGTGATATTAGAAATAAGTTTTAAAATATTTATTTAAATAAAAATTAAAACTTAATTATTACCATGATACAAAAGAGTTATTATTATAAAGTATACGTGATCTGACGATTATTATTATAAAGTATACGTAGCCTGACGTGATGTGACGATTCCGGGTTACCCGCTAAGCCCCACTGTACTCTGTTTTAGTATATACAGAGTGGGCGACACGTGGCATAAATTACTGGGTCTCACAATACTCAAGTGTGAAAAAAACCGAGTAATTAAATGGGCTGACCCCTCCTTGAAAAATTAAAAACTTTCTACTTTGGACACCCTCGATGGGGACAGATTCGAAATTTGGGGAAGATTTAGAGCAGAGGGGACTGGGCCCCGCAAAAGATTATATTTGATAGGGCCCGCCAGAGATTTTCATATTTTTTGTTCTTCGTGGCCCCTCAATTTGTTTCATGTCCCCGTCATTATTATTACAGGAAATTTATTGTTTCCGTGCTGTGCTGCTTGGCTACATTCCATGCATACTGTGGTCCCATTTTTAGCCTCTTTTCAGCACTCAAATTTCTAATAATTATGTTGGGTTTGCGTTTGCAAGAATCCATTTCCATTTGAAATTTGAGGAGAAAATTCTTTGCTTTCCTCTTTTAATTGATGTTTTCTTGAGGTTCATCTCTCTCTCTCTCTCTCTCTCTCTCTCGATGGCTAAATAATTATAAAATATAATCTCTCTTGTTTTATTTATTTTTTGTTTGTTTGAATTTAATGGCAATGTTTTTGAAGCAAGGGCGATTTCTTTTTATCTCTCAGTGATGATGATTAGGGTGTGTTTCGTTTCACCAATTACAGTGCACAACTAGCTAGCTATATGCCCGCAGTACACCGCAGTCTCTACATCTTTTTTCCTATAAAAAATAAGTTTCCGATATCACAAGAGTATTTTAAATAATAATTAATAAATAAATTTGATAAGCTGATTTAATTTTAAATAATATATATATATATATAGAGAGAGAGAGATTATTTTTTTCACAAAAGTACGAAGGAGAGTAATTAAAAATTAAAATAAGGGGACCAAAGTAAAAATATAAAAAACTAATAAGACCGGTCTATAATTCACGAGGTAGAACGGGGAAAAAAATGTTAGTCAACGACAGATCACCCACTATTTAATGACACACAATGCACTAGAAGAAGAAAAATACAGTGATAGTCAATTAGTCATACATCCAGAAAGATAAATAGAAATGCATGTTTAACAGATAACATCAGACTTGTTTGCGAGAGCCCATATATGCTATTCACGTGTCGACAACTTTTTAAAATTTAAGATTAATTGATTGATTTAAAAATATCTTAATATCTTAGCAAACAAAAAAATCGATTTTAAAAAGTAAAAAATAACCTTTGACTAATTTGTTTTTATTATTGACTTGAAGGGTATTTCAGTGATCTCGTCGTTCATTGAAATTAAAAAAAAATCAAATCTACTACTACATGTCAGGACTTTTCTTTTTGTTTCAAAGGGTATTTTTAGATTTCATTTTCAAAAAAAAAAACTTTCACCCCATCAAACAAGATAAATGCAATATGATTAAGGGGTAAAATAATTATTTTATTATTATAATCCACAATATAATATATGTGGTGCTACAATAAAGACATTGTTCAAACCTCCATTTCTTTTTGGTATATTTGTTAAAAAAATTTTTTTGTAAATTCTTAGATGGACTGTTTACATCGTAGCTAATGTATCTATAAAAATAAATTTAATTATTATCTATTTTTTAATTCAAAACTAGAAATAATTACACGGAAAATCTTAACCTAATTCTCCAAATTAAATTACACGGGAATTTTACATTGTGATTTTATCGACTAGGTAAATCTAAAGAAAAGAACAGAAACAAGACTATAAAACCCACAAACCTAGTTATAAAATTTACCAAGTTATTATTATTTTTTATATCTTATTACATGCTAAAAAATGCAAAAATAAATCCATAATAAATCAAATAATGAACCTCACAGGAACCTTTTCTTTTGCTGCCTCGTTTAGGTCGCTCGAGTTCCTCCTTTTCTTTCTATTAATTGTTATCTCTAAGGTCAAACATCATGCCCGAACCCCAAAAACAATTAACGAAAATCACCCTCTTCGTCTTCCAAGATCGTTATCCTCCATCTAGTAGATCCAATAGGTAATCAATTGATAAAAGCTTGAAATTAATAGATAAAAAATTATATAATTTTAGATTTGAGCCATGTAATTGTTAATATAATAGCCATTAAAAACTTATATAATCATTATTTTTAAAGCTTATAGAATTAATCTATATATATACAAGCTGGCTGGAACATTTATTTTAATAAAAAAACTTGTTAACATCCAAACATTACAGTCATCTTTATTGTTCTTATTTCAATATATTATATAATATATTATATAATTCGCTATGCCATTTGTTTTTTTTTTAAATTAAACATCAATATCAACTATAATTTTAATCATATATTTTTAACACACACACATATTTTTTTCATCAACAATTTCAAACAAACATCTATTTAAATCAAACCAAACACAGCTAAAAATGAATTTTTCAAGTCTATTTTTTTCAAATATCAACCACAAAATCAAACTCTCTCTGATTACCGAGCCGCAACAAGAGGACAAAATTGTTAATTAAAAACAACAAAGTTATATAAACACATAGTATTTTAAGCTTAGTCAATGCAAGCATAGGCGGAGGATTGGGTGCCTGACGGTCGCTCCGCACACTCTAACATTGACGAGTTATGGCGTCACGGATACCGTTGCATGACATGGCTCTCGTCTCTAATAGTTAACCAACTTTTTTTTTTTTAATTGCGATTTTTAATTAGTGAAATAGTGCATGAAATTATAACTAGAAACTGTAACCTGTCTGTCTCATTAGAGTCTATCCTTTTCCGTTGTGCGGGTAAAGTAAATATTATCTTGTTTCTTAAGATCTCATCACACATGAGACCTTCACTTCTTTATTTTCTCAAAAGCAGTTAGGAAATTGACTTTTGCTTTTAGCCGCGGTTAATTTTACTGATACCAAGTTGTCGTCCTGTCACATGAGACCAATTGTATTTACGAAAAACACCTTTTCAATTTGTATTCTTTTTTTTTCTTAAAAAAATTAGAAATACTACAACAGATGGAATACACATGCAAGAACAACACCCTATCCTGCGTTTTACACCATTTTGCTGCGAGATACCATCGTTTCGGTTGGTACTTCATATTTTTAACAAAATGAAATGTTTCGGTTATGGAGTATTTTGGTATTATATTGTTTATGTATATATAATTAAATATATTAATTCAAAAAAAAATTAGTTCGAATATAAAAATAAAATTATTTAGAATTGTGCAATTTAATACGAAAAAAACATAATAAAATTATTTGTCTGAATAAAATTATAAGCATGTATAATATTACGAGAATATCATCATCAATCTCGCGAAGTCATTAAATTCTCTGATTGCTCTAAAATTTTAACACAATATATATAAATATGTCAAGAGACTCCTCATAAATCTTAATTTAAAAAAAATATTATTTGGGCGAAGCGGAACAGGCGAAATAAAACTGGTACGTGTCCTACAGTATTTGACTGAAAAATCTAGAATTAACCAAAATTTAAATCGAGATAAAAAGATGTTGTTTTGTATCATTTTTTAATTGTTAGAAAACATTTCAGCTATTTCAGCTAAAAAAAAAAAAAATTGACAACTATAGTTTTAGTTTTAATTTTACCTTGATTTCTATAAATTATGGTAAGGGAAAACGTGGAAGAGAATTCAGAAGGATTTGAAGGGTGGACTGATACGTTAACAAGAAGATATGTGAAGGGCTAGCTGGTTTGTGCTGAGGGAGAGAGGGGGAGGGGGGGTAGCATTTTCCTCGCTGCTGCTCCACGTTACCTTGCTGCTGCTCCACGTTAATAAAAAGTCACATTCAGCTACTGTTGATTAGTTGGAACAGATCTCTCCCATCAATCAAATTATCCAATCAAGAGCGGCATGCAAAGCAAGATTTGATTTTCGATCTATTACAAGAAACAAACAAAAAACGAGAAATATATCTTTAAAAATATAATAATAGTAGTAGTAGTAGTTTAATTAGTTAAACCGCATTTTTTTTAATGCTATCACACTAATTGACTAAGTGATTTATTTTTGTTTTAAAATATATTAAAATAATTATTTTTTTTATTTGTTTAAAATTATTTTTGAAATGATATGATAATACTAAATTTTTTAATTTAAAATAATTTTTTTTTTTATTTTTTTTTGAAACACATAATCAAAAATCGACTAAATTCAAACGTCCTTTTACACTGTACCGTGGCCAGCTGGGAACAAATTAAGATCCTGTGGATTTTCTTTTGCGTTCAAACAAAATCTAAAGCAAGAAAAAAAACAGGAGGGGGAGAGAGAGAGAGAGAGAGAGAGAGAGGTGAGTGCTCATAGAAGCATTGTGTGGAGAAAAAGTAGAGAGAGAGAGTCACGCAAAAATTAAAAGTTATAACAGGAAGAGAGAGAAAATGACATCTGTCCCTTAATTATTCCTTCCCCTGCAAAAACATATACAGTTTTTGCTACCTTACCTTCTCAAAAAAAAACCTACGGCATACAAACTCCTCACTTTCACAGCCAACTCCTCACCCCCCCCCCCCCCCCCCCCCCCCTCAATCTCTTCTCTCTACACAGCCACTAGCTATATAAAAAGGGCTCATACACGTATATGATGATGCGAAGACTAGCCCCCAGCAACTGAAACCAGAACAGTATAGGCAGTGGTCCAATATTCTTTCATTTTGACCATTAATGGAGATAATGGAATCAGGTGCTGTTCATACACAGCAGCAGGAAGAAGAGAAACAGAAGCAGCAAAAGGAAGAAGAAGAAGAGAAACGTAAGCAGCAAAAGGAGGAGGAGGAGGAGGAAGAACATTTTCATGTGCTGGCAGTGGATGATAGTTTTATTGACAGGAAACTTTTAGAAAGGCTGCTTAAAGAATCTTCATACCAAGGTACGTATCATGGAATTAACAAACCTTCTCTCCCCGAGCTTTTGGGCGAGAGACTGATCAGTGAGCTTGTTACATAACTCACAGCACCATCAATAAAATTAAGTTTTTATGCTTTCAACCCAAGTTCTAATGAAATACTTGGTCTGCAGCTGGTTTCGTCCTGAAGTTATTGTGGATTTATATATGTTCATATTGTTTTTTACTGGTTGCAGTGACACTTGTGGACTCTGGGGATAAGGCTTTGGAATATTTAGGTCTCCTTGATAGCATAGACAATGTCAATGCAACCTCCTTATCCTCCTCTTCTTCCCAGTCACCACAACAAGAGGTGAGGTTGTCTTAATTAATAATTCAAGCTCCTCCCCATCCTGCAGATATCTCGATCCCCCCCTCTCTTTCTGGTTTCAAGTGATCTGATGATTCCTCGAGGAGAGTAAAGATCGACTTGATATATATGCATTTTAGGCAACCTGTATTATCACATATTCTGAGCGGAGTATGTATATGGTGAAATACGACCAGGACTTGGTACTGATATATTTATAGTAGTATTCATTTCGCTGGAGCCAGTACTACAATCCATCCTTCGAATGAAAATCTGAGCTGTCATGCATGGATACCTTTCTGACTTTTTTATGTTTTGGTTCAGAATATCTTCTCAAGTGTTTCTCCATCATTTGTCACACTGCTGTTAATTAAGATGATCGTTTCATTGTTTCAAGAAGAAGTATTTATGAAATTCTAATATATAGTTTCAAGGCCATCAGCCTGTTGCAGGGAATTCATCACTAGTACACCTGTATCAATTATGATCAGACATATTCAGAAACTAGTTTAACTAGGTTGTGGAAGAAATATGTAGGAGATTGAAGAAATGCGCGTTTTATATGTTAATCATGATGTCAAACTTTAATACTACATATTTCATGTAAGTAAAGCTCAAATGGGCCACACACTCAGCTCTATATATTCAATGCATTCGTAATTAACTAGCTTTTGTTTTGCTTAACTTAGATCGATGTGAACCAGAAATAATGACTGTAGTCGTATACGGGCACTCGATCTTTATAAGTTGAAATTAGCTAGTCTAAAGTTTCCTCGTCCTTTCCCCCCATCTTTTCACTACTTTTTAATTTATCTTTGCTTCCCTCAATGCCTCTTTATTTTATTTTTTAATCGTTGAGCCATGGACTGAAACTTGATCCAGAAGTTGGGAATCGATCGTTGAAATTTAACGATTCTTTATGTTTGTTTTTTCTGATTCTTCTTTTAGTCCTTGTGGTACAATATATGCTCACACAGGGTTTCTTTTTTAATCTTTTCTGTCAAATCCAGGGAATGAAAGTAAATTTGATCATGACTGATTACTGCATGCCTGGAATGAGCGGCTATGATCTACTCAAACGAGTGAAGGTAACATCACTAAATTCGCCGCCATCTCTTCTCCTGGGTTTCTTTATTGTAATGCGAAGCATTGTATACATAATGGAGAATGAATGAAGCTATTAATCAACAATATTGCAACCTTGCCATGGCTTGAAATATCTGGCACAGAATCTTATTGATGACCACTTAAAAGGGAATAACCGAGTGATCTGTATTTTAATCAAATATTGATTTACCCTTTTTGCTTACATCGACCTGCAGGGATCTTATTGGAAAGATGTTCCAGTGGTGATTATGTCCTCAGAGAATATACCTTCCAGAATTAGAATGTAATGCTTACTTTCTTATAATCAATCCCTTTAATCTTCCATTTCTTATCAGCAACAAGGAAAAAATCTGACGCATCTCGAGTATTTTTCGCTGCAGGTGCTTGGAAGAAGGAGCAGAGGAGTTCTTATTGAAGCCGCTTCAATTATCAGACGTTGAAAAACTTCAGACTCACCTTCTGAAGTCGCCTGAAAAGTACTCTTCCATAAGGATTGATGACAGCAGTTTCAATACGGAGAGCAGCAGCGTCACTGTTAGCAGCAAGAGCAATATTGCTAGCAAGAGGAAGGCATTGTCTCCGGAGATTGAGGAAAGGAGACCTAAATTGAAAGGATTAGCTGTTGTATAGGACCGTGGACTGATAATATTAACAGAAATATGACCTATTTTTTGATAAATGGGTTGCTTATATCTAGTGTGTGGCAATATGTATCATTACTCGATGTTAATTATATATGCCGGATAATATGAAC
The DNA here is from genome assembly GCA_027405865.1 of Salix purpurea. Taxonomy (NCBI): domain Eukaryota; kingdom Viridiplantae; phylum Streptophyta; class Magnoliopsida; order Malpighiales; family Salicaceae; genus Salix; species Salix purpurea. Next base: position 4,842,942 of record CM050329.1, on the reverse strand, counting down.
AAGAAGCTCTTATACTGCTCATCACATCCGCGTGCAATTCATGAAATATATATGAAATTAACGAGCAGGATCGATGTTTCGTTCCCAGATTTTGTCTTTCAAGCCCACTCTAGATTATCCAGTCTCAGCTGAAGTGTTGTTAGAGAAAAAACATAAATTATATTATGTGATTTCATCTAACATTTTAAGTTTTTAAGTGAGATGATTTATTGATATGATACTAAAATTTTATTGACTCAGCGGTCACAAATTCAAAACTCATCATCCTCATTTTATTTGATAAAAATCAAATACAAGGTACCGTAGGTCTGTGTGCAAACTTTGAACTCATAGAATTTTAACTTGAAAGAATGTGTTAAAGAAAAATATAAATCATATTATAAATAACTTAAATTTTAAATTTTTAGATGAAATAATTTCTTAATAAATGTTATGGATGTGCCATGCATGGAAACTCCATAGCCACTGGGTAACCATATCGTTATTTAACATCAAGAACAAAAAAAAAAACTCTACGAGGATATATAGAGCAATTCTAAAAATGCCCTGGGCAATTACATATCTAGCCTTAAATTGTGAAGTTTTTATTTGACCTCATTTTACTACAATAATATATATAAAAATGAATTTGTAAGGGATAGGGATAAAATATTCACGTAAATAAATTTTAGCGTGGAAACATGTTTTTTTTTTAATCAAGTAGCTAAAGAAGATAAACATAAACCCAAACAAAATAATTACTTTTTCATATTATTACTATTTTATTTTTTCTTTCATTAATCAAATTAGTATACAATTAAACATCGTATTCGTCCACAATCATCACCGAATGAATATTAAAATACCCAAAAAGAAAATCTAATTAGAAGACCAAACTAGAGAACAAAAAGTTATTTCTAAGGGGATTTCATCTTCTTGAGTATATCCTTGGCCCTACCCAGATCTGTATATCCTTGGCCCTACCCAGATCTGACCCTGATGCAACATTACCGACCATGCTTAGCACAATTGACAGACAGACAGACACAATCTTTGTGTTGGTTCATCATTGATTTCCAGGTCCCTGCAAACAGAATTCATATCCCAACATGCATATAATTCGTGGGAAAAGGTAGATGCCATGATTAAGTATTTATTGAAATCACCCCACAAAATTTGACACGAGTAACAAAATACAGTAAGAACTAACTCTCAAGATCATCGCCTTTGGATGGAAATCTTTGATCATAATCATACGCGCGGTGCCACATTCGTGCAGATCGAAGAAGGAGAAGCCATGTCAAGCAGCCAGTTTTAAACTAAAAAATGAATCCTGGATGATGTATTTAGGTTAGAAACCAGTTTCTGACTAAAACCCATGACTTAATTGTGGAATCAAGAACATGGAACTCCATGAAAAGCCGATTCACGGTATACTGCTACTGGTAACACTATTTTACCACTACCAAGTCGACATGTTACTGTGAAAGATTATGGGTTTCATCTCATTCAATGAACTCGCAGTTATAGCTCCAGAAGTTAGCCAAAATCCACAATAATTGCACCCATAGGAGGAGGGGAAGCATGAAAAAGGAGATAATCCTTTGGAGGAACCGATTATTTGTAACTTCTGGATCTAACTTTTGATCCTTTCAACTGTCACATCCAACGACACCGATCGTCACCGAAATAAGTCACTGCCCGAATCTAGCCCGATACATCCTGCTTAAAGGGGAAGGGAATGGGGGGAAATGAGATGATATTTTGGAAAATGATTCTTATCTATACCTTCTGGCTCTTCAGGTAATTATTTGGGAGTTTGAAGTTAGAGTTAGGATCAAGAGACCAGGGGTAGACGTCTTGGAAGACCCGGTGATAGAAAATTTCAAACAAAATCTTGATTGATACGAGTATTCGGTTTGTTCAAGACGATAAAAGAAAGATAAATAGATTAAAAACTAGATTTACAGCTTGGTTTAAGTGTAGATCATCACAAGAAGAAAGAAAAAAAATAAGGTTGAAGAAAAAATAAATATTAATTCGGTATTACATGTGAGATTTTTTTTATTTCTTTAAATTTAATGTTTTCTATTGTCCTATAATAAACTATGGTTATCTAAAATATAACAGATAAATATAAAATGAACCAAACTATTAAGGGGAATTTTCCCTATAAAATATCAAGCAAATCATTCAAGTTTATATAAAATAAAAAAATAGCTAGATAATTGAATGATTCTTCTACTATCAATCCGCGTGAGCGCAGTTTCCCTGCGCTTTTGATCTGTACACTAACAAATTTATTTTTGATGTTGATGTTAGGATGGTTGTTGATGTTATTTTTAAAAATATTTTTTGTTTAGAAATATATTAAAATAATATATTTTTTATTTTTGAATACAAGCCTGTTAAAATGATTTAAAAAAAATTATAAAATAAATTTAAAGTAAAAACTGCTAATTTTTTTTAAATATTTTTGAAATGCACATAGCTAAAGTAAGCACCTTGTAGTTATATATCCATGAATTTTTGTTTCACAATTTTATAGGCCATTGCGATATCAACCAGGCCTGTTTATACCTTGCTTTGATTGAAGGCCCACTTCAATATATATATTTATATTTCATGCCAGTCGACATCGCATTGCAGTTCAAGGGTGCGTATCGCACAAACCCTTTCATTATTTTTTTAGCATTACCACTACGTTGAATTTGGATTAGTCTAGACGGAGTTGGAAGTTCGGTGAGCTTGGACTTCGCAGCCCGCCTTCTCTCCCATTTTCTCCCGGTACCGAAACTGAATGCTTGAAAAATGGCCAATATATTTTCATAATTTATCCCAATGGAAATACTCGATTATATATATATATATATATATATATATATATATAGATCTGCGCCCATAATATATAATAATTTCGAAACCACTCCGTACCCCATCCAGCTCTTCTACAAGAATCAAGCTCTTTTGTAAAACTCTCATGTACCCTCGGCCTCTAACCCGCCCCATCTCGTGTAATATAAACTAATTCCAAGCATCCTCCCGATCACACCATTTCTATTCTCTAGGCTAACCATCGATGATGGATCAGTAATCACCGTGCATATATAGGGGTAAACTCCCCTGCCTGCCATAATCACGCCTTAAACGCCTCCTCATGCGAGAGGGTCGACTTCACTAGCTTTTCCATTTTGGAAAGCGCGTGAAACATAATAGTTCGGTCTACCGGTATGAAGCGATGCAAGGAATATTACGGCCGAGTGAAAATTCTACTGCTCGGAAAATTTAAACAAAAAAAAAAGGGCTAAAAAAAAGTATAAAAACCAGTTCTCACTTGCTTACGACCGTTCTTTTTCCCTAACAACGAAGTATCAGAGTGCAGGGGTGATTATTGAGGACTAACTATGCCCAAAATTGATACATAAAACTAAACAGCAATGTTTTTCTCAAAGCTCATCTTTGGCTGGCTCTTCTTCTTTATCTTTAGCTGCTGCTGCTGGCTCTTGCTGGCCAATTTTATCGCGGTTCTTCTCAATAAAATCAATCATGTCTTGTTTGGTCCTATCTCCTTCATACTGCACCAACTTTCCAGTTGCTGACCTAAGGAAAATTGTGGGGAATCCTTTTACGTCGTAGGTATCACTCGGGATATCATTTGCAGTTGCGTCCTACGGGTGCCACAAAATATTAGCAACTGATACGCCAGAGAATCTTCTTAAGAGTAATGGCAACCAATTTTCTTAAGAGCACACAAGTAGAAAAATCAAATGGGAAAAATAAAGAATTGAAGAAAATAACAAGACAGTGAGCAGCTAATCATTGTAAATGACCCAAACGTATCTGCAATTATACTTGGTCTAGAATTCTAACGAAATAACATGCACGGCTTCTTCAGGCAGGAGATGAAGATGAAGAAAACTTACAAGCTTCGCAATAAGAACATCGGCGTCGCTTTGATACGATATAGCAACTTCCTCCAAGATCGGCGCCAATTTTTGGCAGTGACCACACCAGGGGGCATAAAACTCCAAAAGGACTGAAAAGGAAGACAAGCCACCAAGTTATCATCGCAGGTTATAGAGAAGAAACTGAAGTTATTCGACAAAGGAAAGGAAACATCCATTTAAAACATCATAAATATCACTTAAAAAAGGAAGGAGAGAAAGGGGCAGTTTGGGTGTGGCCATGTGGGAAGGAAGACCCATTTCATCTGATATGCGCGAGACAAAAGGAGAAAACAATAAAAGGAAAAACAATGGTGATTTTGTTTATCAGGAAATATGATCTCCCCTCTGTGAAGTAGTCATATAGAAAGAAAGAAAAAAGGGCAGAATATGAAAAGGCAATTGACTGCAATGATCAGGAACCATAAGCTAAGGGCCACCACAAGTAACTGAAGTTACTCAGAAAAGTGTTATAATGCATGCCAAAAGAAGAACTGTTGAGATAGAGCATCATCCAGGATACATAATGCACTACAAAGAACAGATGAGTTTCTCCTCTAATATCTCAGAGATATAGTGCAAATAACCTATTAGCAATTTTGTGAACTTCTTGTAGAACCTGGCAAAGAGGAAAAAGGTGCACAGAAAGCGATTGCACATCACTAAAATAAACAGCAATGATGCCATCCAATGGAACCACCAGGAGGAAAGCACCAATGAATCCTAATCTAGGAATATAGCGAGGAAGGAATTAATGAACTCTAGAATCTAGCAGAGAAATTAAAAGTATACACAAGGCACCTGCACATCATTATATGACACTATCAGGAAAGCAAAGATTGCTATGCATACCAATCTAACAATTTAGTGAAAAAAAGAACTGATCAACCCTACAAAACTGCAGATTATATGTACCATTTTTTCCAGAATTGGTAACCAATTCACCAAGGCTGTCAGCAACAACTACTTTCACTGGCTCATCATTAACTTCGGGGATAGGTTCAGATTTCTTAAATGCTGGTACTTTGCCTTCCTGCACGGAGTATTTCAGTCAGATTTTTACATTTCATGAAGGCTTTGCTAAATAAAGACAACTGAACACAGACCGAATCCTTTGGCACATTGTCCTATGACTGACAATTATGTACCATCATCAAGCAACTCAGAAACCAAATTGTACTGGAACATTTCATTACAAATATTAAAACACCAGCATCACCTTGTATTCCTTCAACCAAGGAGCAATTTGATCAGACTCCAAGTTTGCCTTCAAATATTTCTGTCCATCGGTAGTCTGTATGACGACAAGAGGCACTTGGTCCTCTCTGAGTCCAAAATACTGTTCGTCCATGCAAATCTTATAAAGATTAAAAACATATCGAGTAAAGAATAGAACAAATGTACAATGTAAAAGACGACTTACTAACCTGCAGGGCACCTTGACTAGCCTCCATATCTCCCAACAAAAAGACCAATCCATCTCCTTTGTGTTGCCCAGCAAGTTCTTGATACTTGGTTCTAATGGAATCAGCATTTTCACTGCTGAAGTTCATAAACAACATAGCCTGCAATAGTCAATCGGGTTCTTAAAAGATCCATAATATAGACTGGAAAGGTGAATGGAAGGTAGTGGAAGGGGACTACCAAACCCAACGATCCTAAAAGAACCAATGGTTAAAGTGTTGCATAATTTGGTAATATTTAAGCATGCACTAAGTAAATTATCAACACATGTCAACACTAATATTTAATGCTTTTATACCTTAGCAAGGGGGCTGTCAAAATATTTGACAACAAAAGGGTGATTGCTTGGGTCTTTATTGAAGAGAGTCACAATGGGAATGCTAGACTCTTCAACAAACTTTTCGAGAGCATCCACATTAAAGTCCTGCAAGAATGTGGCTTTGTTAGACGAAACCAGTGATTCACAAGATAGTTGGAAAATATATATATATATATATATATGTGACACATTAGCAACTTAACTCGGAAAAAAGATAAGAAAAATTTACATCAAACCCACTGCAAATAAAGCAATACCTTAGAATCAACAAAGAGTTCATCAAATGGCTTGAACAATCTAACTAGGGGTCCAGAAACTGATGATTCCCCGCGTGGAAGGTGTTTAGCATCTAAAGTATGGCCGAATTCATAGTCAGAACGCAATTTCTCTGCCACGGCCAAAAAGTTCTCAAATTCCTCCCCGGAGAACTTTGGAAAAACCCCTACCTACAAAAGCCATAATAAAACAGTTCACGTGCGAAATTCGGTCAAGGATAAAAAACGAAAGAAAAAGGCAACAAAAGATGTACTTACAATTACTACTTTCTTGTCACCAATGAAACCAGCAGCATCATCAGCTGATTTTAATTCAGCAGAAGCAGGACCACTCTGTTTCTTCAGATACTCAACAATCCCATCTGCCTCGCGAGGGCCTTTGTATTCTTGAATAGACTTCCCTCCCTTTCTCAAAATTACAATAGTGGGGAATCCCTTAACGTCATATTGATTAGCTATTTCTTTGTTAGCATCCTCATTCGCATCAACTTTGGCAAGAACAACTTGAGGATCATTGGTGCTCAGTATAGAAGCAGCTTTCTCATACTACAAAAGAGTAACAATAATCCCAATCATATAACCATAATCTCAATCTTAATCAAGGCAATCAGATAAATATAAAGATAAGTTCTTTACCTCTGGAGCTAGCTTCTTACAGTGGCCACACCTGCGGTAAAACAAGAGATTTTAAACTCCCCAAGATCAATTCCATAAAGATTTTTCAAATTTTGATAATTAATAGATTAAAAAAAAACATAATGAGTTTCAAATCCAGGATTCATAAAAAAAATCGAAACAAATTGAAAACTTCATCATCAAAATTTATAGAAGACGAAACAGTCACTCAATGCAGTTGCAGTTACAAGATCTAACTTCAATGCCGCTGCTAACCGTGATTTAAAAAATAAAATCAACAAATTACTAGATCCAGCATCAGATCAAGAGCACATGATAAAGCATAATAATCGAGATCCACAAGAACAAACACAGTTAACCATATCTAAAGGCAGACAGAATTGAATTGTAGTGTGTACCAGGGAGCGTAGAATTCGACGACGACGAAATCGTGCTTGCTAACAGTCTCATTGAAATTGGAGTGATCTAGTGTCAACACATGCTCCTTTGATTCATCCTCTCCAGCAGAGAGCGCTACAATTAGAGAGAAGAGGAATATACAGGACCAGAACGAAACCGTAGAAGCCATGGTTAAGTGGTCGGGAGGGTGTTTCGATTTTCTTCTTGCTATTGAAGTTGGCACAGGGTTTTATGGAGGCTTGTGAGTAGTAGGAGAACGAAACAAGCATGGAAGTAGCACGTGATATCTTTTGCAGATATTTATATTTAACTTCTCGAGTATTGTTTTTTCTTCCTACTCGCTCTCTCTATGGTAGTGTATCCAGGTGGATGGCTCTCATTGGTTTAGTAGCGTCATGCGTGGATATATTTGGCAAGTTGAATATATTAAGGTAAAGTATATATCTTGGATTTTTTATCATTTTCCCCTTGGGGAGTAATTTTATGATATGGGTTAAAATTAAATTGGTATTATTTCGGTGGTGCCGCGCTTGCAGATGGCGATAATTTCAACCAATTGAATAATAAGAAAACGTCAGAGTTAGTGCACTTTAAAATTCTTTAATCTTTAAATCAGTGGTCCATGTGATTTGTCATTGAGGATCTGCTAAGCATCCGTTTGTTATTTCTATATAAACAGAGTTTTTTTAAACTATAAATTATTTTTTATATATATGTTTTTAAGATTGTTTTTATGTGTTGATTTTAAAAATATTCTTTTATAATAATAATAATAATAATTTAATATTTTATGATTGTTAATATGATTTTCTTATTTTAGGAATCCATGGTATTTTCATATTAGTCCTTAGATCATTTTATGCACTCGAAAAAGAAATAAGTTTTGACATTGCGCTTTTATTATTTATGTGAACTATAACGCACTTTTATAATATTATTTTATTCTAGTCATTTTTATTTAAATCTTTACACCCCAGTTCTACTTGGATGATGTTCTAGATTGCTGTAGAAAAACACATTTTAAAATGTTGAGGTTTTCATAAAAATGTATATGGACTTTTCACTTGGATGATGTTCTAGATTGCTGTAGAAAAGCACTTTCTTTTTGTAAAAAAAATTGATAGTTGTAATTTTGTCTTCATCCTGCCAGAAAAAAACAAGGCTTTGAATTTTATTATGATTTTGGGCTATTTTCTCAATTTCTAACCAATTTTTTATGATTTTAAGGCTACAAGGTGATTTATTGAAATTCACATGATATTTATTAGTTGTATTTCAAATTATGAGAAGGATTAAAATAGATTTTTCTATTCCAAAAATTAAAAACTCTACTCATGATGAGTTTTCGATATCGATTGCTTTTCAAAATAATTTTTATTTAAAAATAAATTAAAATAATTTTGACATCAATAAATCAAAATAATTTAAAAGTGATAAAAACATTTTCATTTATAACAAAATAAAAATCTAATTTTTCAAAATATATTTTTTAACTGCCTTTCAACCACCCTTGAGGTGGTTAAAAACTAAGCAGTTAGATGACGTGTTGTCTTCATGCATCATTTGTTTTTCTTTCTTTTAAAAAAGAGGTTGATCATCTCTTTATAAAAAAGGAATCATGAACAGGGCCACACACATTGCCTTCATCAATAAGCCCAACATGTTTATCCTTCTCTTGTCTAGTGCCGCACCTTTTTTTTCTTCTTTCTATTTTTGTAGTTTATTTTTTAAAACATAATAATTAACATGCCTTTCAATGGTTCTTAGATATTTTTATAGGTTTCATTGAAATATTAACAATTTTTTCAATTATTATGCACATGACATGCAAAAAAATTATAACAATGATAAATTGTTCAAGATACTTGATTATTTTTTTCTTTAAATAGATTCTTGATATGATTTTATTACATTTAGTTTTTTTATTCTACAATCACATGCAAAACAAGGACATATTATTTTAATATGTATTTGTTTTTTAAAAAAACAAAACCATCATCATCAATGCAAGTTAGGAAAATGTGTTTAGAAAAAAAATAACGATTCTCTTAAAAAAAAAGAGCATTCTACCACTTAAATAGTTAGGAAATACGTTAATCATAAAATTAAATTTAGATCCGGGAGATATAGGTTTTCTATTTATTTCAAATAACTTAATTTTTTATTTCTATTTTAATTTTATTTCTAATTTTTGTGTTTTTAGATCATTTTCATGTGTTTTTAGATCATTTTTTATTTAAAAAAATATTATTTTAATATATTTTTGAACGAAAAACACTTTAAAAACAATATCAAAATATATACTAAATACTTTTAAACACATTATCATTTCAGCTTTTCAACACAATGTAAGGTGTTTGTCTAATTTTAAAAAAAAAAATCTGATTTTTTTTTATTTATTTTTATTTTAAATTTTTGATATTTTAAAATATTTTTATATACTTATATTGAAAATATTTTTTTAAAAATAAAATAAAAATTATTTTAATATAATTTAAAATAAAAAATATTTTCAAAAGCAATATAGTTCCAAACAGTACAACGTTGAAATCAGTAAATTCGTTATTATTTATTAATGTATATAATTTTTAATTTAACTTATTAAATGTATGTATTGGTTTTCAGTTGGTAGCTATCTTGAATTCTTGATGGCTAAAAAAAAACGTTAACAGCATCCGCATTTTTTTGGGGCGTGAAAAATATCGCTCCAGCAGAGTAGTAGCTACACTAAATTTACTTCTTTATTCGGATAAACGACAGGTCATCTAACTTATTAAATTCGAGAATGTTATACAATAATAAATAAAATATTGGTACAGATAAGGTATTATTACTCTAACCACATAAACTTTTATCATGTGATTCTACAGTGTTGACCTGTAGTTTTGGAGGAAGAAAAATGGTGTCTTCAAAGAAGGAAAATTAAAGTTTGCACTGTTAGAATGGGACAAGGTGAAAATCAGTGTGCCTCTTATCTTGACTTGTGCAAACAGTCACCGGGTCGTGCGTGTACGGTCAGATTGAAGGTGATGATGGAATTGATCTGCGGGTTTACTCGGACGGTTGATGGTGATGAGTCACGTTCCATCCAGTGACACGGAGGATGAGTAATGATTCATGTTTGGTTAAAGTTATATTTTTTAAGTATTTTTTTATAATTATATAGTGATATTGTTTTTTTTAATAATTTTTGAAATTAATACATCAAAATAATATAAAAATATCCAAGGAAAAAAATTAAAATAAAATAAAAATTATTTTTTTCAAATACATTTTTGAAATGTTGTGTTAAACAATCACAAAAGACTTGATAGGACTTTTTTGTACCGTGTATGTTTGATAATAAATTTAAAATTTTTTTTTAAATTTTTTTTTATATATTTAAATTATTTTGATGTATTGATATTAAAAATATATTTTAAAAAAACAATATATATTATTTTTAAATAAAAAATATTTTAAAAAACAAACTCATCATGCTCTCATATGTAATATCCTAGGGTAGTGGTTTTTTATTGAAATTTGCTTCTTTTTGCATGATATCACATGTATGAGTTATTTAAAAACTTATGGGGTTAAATCGAATATTAATTTTTTTATAAAATAAAATAAAAAATCAGAATAAAAAACAATAAAAAATAGAGCCCTCTATTTAAATGCTTGAAAAAAACTTTGATTTGGTTTCTAGATATTCTAATTTACGCATTATTTAATTCATATAGGTCAAGATCTTTCTATTTATTTTATGAAATTGTTTTACATTTATTGAATGTTTAAGAATATGATTAAGTTTGTTCTTGAAAGAGTTTTTTTGTTAAAATAATATATTTTTTAAAAATCATTTTTCATATCAACACATGAAAATAATTTAAAAACACCATTTTTTTAATTCAATATAAAAAATAAAAAAATAATTTATATTTATATTTTTTTCAGAAATACTTTTATCCTTCTCTAGTGTTGAGAGCATATAGAGAACATCATTAAAAAAAAGAAAAAAGGAAGGGAAGTTCTTGACGCCCCACGTCTTGACCGTGAAAAAAAAACAATCCCAGTCTTTTCGCAACGAGAAGTTCCACGTATATGGTTTGAATGTTTCCTCTTTATGGGAAAAATAGATCCATTATGGATAAGGTTTTTTTATTCAAATTATTTTTTAGTCTTTGGACCAAATAAAAGGTTTTTTTGGAGATAATTCTATAATGTTTTTAGATATTTAATATGTGAAAAAAATTAAAAATAAGAATTTTGTGGGGGGCATGAGACTTGACTCTCAACTTTTCAATCACTAGAAATGGATAAAATCTAACCTAGAATATGATATATTATTTATTTATTTATTTGAAAGAAAAACCTATAAACAAGCCTGACTTTGATGATTCATGGAAACCCAGGTTTTTTCTTTAATTATTTGTGGTCAGCCACGGTATTAGCTCGTCGCTCAAGCCAAGCATTTGACATCGTTTTACATTGTCATTCGTTTTTTTTATTTGTTTCTACTAACTTTAAATAATTAATTAAAATAGTATTTAGAATATCATCCAAAACCACCATGCTTTTCAAATAAAAATTTAGTTTTTAATGATGATGTTAATGATTATTTTATAAATGAACACAGTATGCAAATTTTAAAACAAAAAATGCTAATAAATGTTCAATAAAATATATATATTTTTTATTGTTTTCTACTGTATTTTTTCCCCATAAATTCCCAGGATTATCTATCCTTCCTTTTATTGTGTGCGAGTTATTCTATGATTTTTCATGTTTTGTTTATTGAAATTTGTTTTTCAAATGATGACAAATTTTTATTTTAAAGAATGTGTTTTTATATGAAAATATATTGTTTTTTTTTTTTATCAAAATAAACAGAAATGAAAAGAAATATATGAATAAATGGATTTTGACCATAGAGATACATTTTTTCATCTTAATTCAAGTGATTGAAGTTTTTTCAAATATTTTGTAACAACCCCAAATATAACTCAAGTTATATTCATAGTTACCAATTTAAACATATATATAATTAAAAAAGTTGAAGGAGGATGACATTTAAAAAAAAATTATAAGTTATTTCAAATAAAAAATAAAATACCAATTCCGGCAAATAACAAAGCTAAAGGATGAAGAGATTAAAAAAATAATTTGATAAATTATTTCGAAAAAAATAAATATAAAACAAATCTGATAGATAAAAAAAATCAATTAAGAAAAGGGTGAGAAAAAGTTAATAACAAAAAAAAAGGTTGATATAAAATTGCTTTTAATCTTATAACAAATAAAAAACACAACTCAAAAAAATTATATTTTGCTATTAAAAAAATAGATTGATAGCTCTAAGAAAACAATTTTATTGCCAGATGACATGGATATCACTACACCAGCGACGCTCGGATACAGAAATGTTCTCACATAAGCAGGAGGGAGGCCTCTGAGACACCACTTTTCTTCGTCCTCCTGAATTAGCAGGAACAAGCTCGCACAGATTTGCGTCCTCTGAACACGCATCCACCTATTACCCGGAGCAGATCCAGAACACGATGATATTGTGGAGTGAGAATTCCGGCAGCCGTCAACAACCACTCGAGGATGGAAATCTATCAGAAACTGGACGTCAAGCATCCTTCTTCAGATGATTATTTAACAAAAAAGCATTGGAGCGTTTTATATGCATCCCTGAGACTTTATAAAGAGAAAATCACACAGAAATTATTCAGATCCAATCAACGAAGATGGAGTTGATCATATCATTAACTCACATGGCAGTCAAAAACGGCTCCACAATTTTCATTACCAAGCAGCTTTTTTTTAAAAAAAATATACATCGAAGAGTCTACGTACACCATCTGAATCCTCCATCCCATCAGTTCAGTTACTGCAAAGATACATCCACCAGCAACCAATAAACCAATAAATGAATTTCTGTACAAAATTCCTACATATCTACTCGGGTGAGGGCAGAACCAGTTGAAACGAAAACAACGGTTTGACTTGCCTCTCACGCATATTTCTTCCCCCAAAACCTTCACTTTCTCTGAGCAATTCCATTTTGCGCTTCCGTTTATCTTATCCACGTACCTGTTGTGCCTAATCCTCACCGGAATATTTGTTTTATTCATCTTCCTTTACTAATCTAACCCTTTTCCGGTGGCTAATTGATCGAGGTAAAGCAGGGTAACTTCTCTGAAGGACCTTTCAACAAAGATGCTGATGCATTTCCTATGGGCCTCCAGCATCTCAAAGCCTAACTTCTTCATGAGATTTCAAAACTTCGGAAGTGAATTGGCCCAGAGCCTGAAAAATTGGGACCAAACCTGCTTGTAAACTACTGGAAGCGGCATCGTGGACTAATTTGGCCGCTTCCTTATGCCTTACTCTCTCTTCTTCCAGTTTCTTCCTCATTGAATCCAAATCCACCTTCAGATCATCTAGCGGTGATATTCCACTCTCTGATGGAACCTTTGACATAGTTTTATTTGATGATGAATCAAGCTCCTTCTCAATCCTTCCCTTCTCCATACGCAAAGTTTTGAGCCGTTTCTCAAAATCCTTTGTAAGGTACTCTGCTTTGATCCTCTGTTGCTGCTCCTCATCTTGCTGCTCCCCCAACTGATGTAAGCTTGAAGTAAACCCAAGCATGGCATTTTCAACCCCCTGCTCAGAAATCCCATCAATTGCCTGGTACCAATCATTGCAAATTACAAAAATAGGTGGAGCACCAATTCTGCTCGGGGAGAAGGGCATGATCCCATCAGCGGTTTCTTCAGGTTCCTGGTGTAGGCACCTTAACAGCCACCCATTTAATGACTTCACATAGGATTTTTGGGTGTTAATCCAATTGTTAAAGCAGGTGCACCAATTAATAAGCTCCACTTCAAGCTCAATTGTGGCTTTCAAACCAGAATCTCTCCGTGCCTTTAGAGAGCGAACTTTGCTAGCCATAATAGCTTGAAACTGCTTCTGGTGACATCTAAGCATGGACTTCCACATCCTGATCAACCTGCAAATAGAAGTCCATTATCATATGAAAATGGAAGAATCCAAAACACTGGGATGAAATAATTGACAGCACAAAAAAGATATGCGCATGCACTGATCTCTTCTTCCATTCATGCTTCACCCACACTAAACAGGCATGCCTAGCACTTGCAGGACTGTGATTCATGAAAATCAAGAAGTCTTTTATCTTTAACAATTTCTGCTAGACACAAAAAAAGCGTCCAAGGGTTATCAAGACTTGGGATGAAATACTTCACGAATCCATAAAAAAGGAGAGGATGATATCCGAAACAAGTAGCAGCTAGAAGTGAAGAGTATTAATAGGTATAAAACACAGAAATGCCCTCTACTTGTGCATAGAACCAGTATGCTTCAGTGAACAAGGAGAAATCAAGATTCAATCACCAGTTTATTGAATGCCTTGTCATAAAGACTGACAATAAAGGTCATTTTAGCAACTTAGGTATCCCATTTCTTTTCATCTCAACACAGAATAAGAGGCATAGGGTGAGTGAGATCACCACAGTTCTCTGTCAACATACCGGCCCTGATTTGAGTAACCTAGCAGACACCATAACCTTGTTCAGACAAAAGGCTGGGGATAGTCCCCAAGGACAAAACCATCCACACATTTGCCCAAAAAAACTCACAGGTATAATGCGTGTACAAGATATGCAAGTTGTGAACCCCAGATTGCTTATTAGCATTGAAAAGACCACGGAGCACAGCAGAAAGCTTACCCATGAATCAATTCAGTGATCTGAGGCTGCAATTCTTCATCCCTCAACTTGTGTATCTTACTGGATATGGCATCAACAGCTCGGATACACACATTGATTTTTGTCAGCAATTTCCTTATCGAAGCCTGAGTAGCATCAATTTTACTAGATTCCGCTCCACGCTCGTCCAATATCTGTAATCTTTTGCACTCCTTTTCATAGATGACCCGTAGCCGTTCTTCATCCTAAACATCCACAGAAATACTTCACTTGGTAAGAAAGATCCAGCAGCAACTAAAGTAACAGCATTAATGCTCAGACATCTTCCATCATATAAAGACAACAATTCTCGAAAATTTTCAAATTTGATTTCCCAAAGCATAACTTTATTTTCTCAGATTTGTAGGCACGTTTAAATAATACTATAGCAATATGTACTTTAAGGAAGAATACAAAATACGTAGACATTTCCATATCAAACAAGGTAGTTTGTCGGTGGCACAAGAAAAAAAACTCCTGCAAGCTTATGAACCGGAAGCCTTTTATCAGGCGTTGAACTCGAACTTAATTATTTGATGAATATTAGAAGAAGAAAAAATCATGGCAACCAAAGAAGAAAAGCACAACATCATTGCCCCTTACCTTCACTTCCTTGTATAGTTTCTTCTCCCAAGCGTAAAGCTCCTGTAGAGTAGATGAAAGGTTTTTCCGCCTCATGTCAAATTCATTTCCAGATTCCTCGGAGTAAGCTTTTGCGATTTTCATTGTCCTAGAAGAAATGCGTGCTGATGGCCTTGCAGGAGGATGGGAAGAAACCAAATACAGGACCCTGGAAAGAATCACTGCACCAAGGCATGTTAGTTTTACTTGAGAGGCAAAATTATTGTATTGGATAGAGATAATACTTGAATTCAACAAAACAACGGAAACGAGATGCTTTAACAGCAAGCATACTCCAGTAGAACCCATCAAAGGAACGAGGAAAAGACATGGCACTAAAATTAACATTCAAGTTGATATCATATAGAATATTTTGGGTCACAGAGCAAATCTCCTATGAGTGTTCTTCAAGGCAGTATAACCATCCACAGAATAATTTTCTTTCACTCTAAACCTTCACCTTGACTGTAATGGTGCGTGCAAGTGTGATAGACAATTCGCAAAAAATAATCAGAACAAAAGGAACCCAGACGGAAATTTGAGCACATGCCTAAGAAACAAACTAGAAAACCACTGAAACAAACATAGCAAAAGGATAAAAATCCAACCTTTAAGTAGGGTACTTCTTTGCTGGTATTGGTAAGGCAACTTGCTCACCTCAAGCATTAATGCAACCTCTTTTCCATAACCAGAAGCGGTCTCAAACTCATCCCTTATTTCCTTCACCACCTCTTGAAGATCCCTTGCACCATGAGCCGACAATGTAGTGGTAGGAACACTACTAGTAGGCTTTGAAGACTCGATTTCCACTGTCACATTAGATGCGTCTTCAACCTCAAAACTAACCCCTTTTTCCCTCACAGACCCACCTTCAGGACTCTTCGAAACAACACTATCAGGACTCCTAATTGTGTTCGGACTCATACTGCTATTAATTCTAACAGATTCAAAACTCTCGCTACTTTCTATGTGCACTGATTTTGAAGGACCTTCTCCGTAATTCTTCATCATTTCCTCATTAAACTTCATTTTCCCATTCAAATCCCTTTCCTCGCTCCCTTTCTTCTTCTCTTTATGAACCTCTTTTTTTGCTTCTTGCTCCGTTTCATCTTCCAAATCAGGAATCCCTTCTCTCTCCCTCACCTCTTTCGAATCTGGACTACTTGTACTCGACCCATATCCGTATCTCCCGTACGGATGATAACTTGGATACCCACCACTACCACCATTGTCGTATGCATCGAAAAAATTGAAATAATCCCATGTTGACACTCTTGGTGGTGACGGGGGCAACGGCGGTGGCTTCTCAGGACTTGGCTTCCTTGGTGGTGAACTCATCATTGGGTACCCATAATACCCACCTCCGTAATAACCCGACCCCCCATTAGAATACACATTTACTGACGGGTCCTCATACACCACCGTTTTAGCCGGAGTAGCAGACCTCTTCATATAATACGCATTAGCATACGAGTTCTCATTCGAGTATGGATACGGATACGGGTTAAGATACGGGTTATCTCCTGAGTAATGAGGAAAACCCCAATTTCCTTGAGGTTGGGGGTGATCATTAAAATTATTACTGTAAGTAGAGGGTATATCCCTCACAGCTTCTTCTTCTTCAGGGGTATCATGGATATGGACGAAACCTGAACCTGAACCAGAGTCCGAATCCAAATCCGACCCGGAAGACAAGTGCAAATGCGAATCTCCAATCTCCTCGTCTTCACTTTTGGTGTCAATGGAGTGCGAAAACGAGGCTGAAGTAGAGGGATTCTTTGAATTGTGCCTAGATTTCCCTTCGCGAGATGGTAGTGTCAGTACAGGAGAGGCAGGCGAGGATGAGGAAGAAGCGATCACGAGCCCTTCATCGACAAACCGGCGAATCGCGTCGCCAACGTCTCTCAGAGAATGAAAATAAGCGACGTGCGCAGCAGCGAGAGCGTAGCGGTGGTCGGAGGCAGCTTTGATGACTTCTTTGCGCTCCCTACAGAGAGTTACTAGTGGCAAATCGTCCACTTTAGACCCTCCACAGCCCATAGCAATGAGAAAGGAAAGCGATATTTGAATAAGAGATGAAACGGTGTAGCTTTCATGGTGACTGTGCGCGAATCCTAGAAGGAGAGTGCATTGTTCTGGAGATGAGTGGTTTTATTCAGAGCACGGAGCGAGCGGTAGAAATGGGAATAGCTGGAAACCATAAAAACAGCAGCAGCAATAAATAGAGAGAATTTGAATCAGACGGTTGATATTGGAGCTGTTATTTAATGTTTTCTTCATCTTGGGTTGACGGATGGTGGAAACTGGGGATGATGAATTAAAAAGGAAAACTCGATGTATAGAGATGTGTGATCGCTGTGAGGGATGTGTCAGAGGGAGGCGGAAGAGGGGTCCATGTCCTCTTCTTCTGTGCAGGGTTTTGCAGAGAAATGGAGGGAGAATTGAGAGAAGAAGAACACTCGTGGAACCCGCCAGCCATGCTAACGGGTCTTCGTCATTATTACAGCTTCAATTTTCGCTATTTATTTTTTTGTTTGTTGGCAGTAATTGATACAAGTAGTTACTAGGTAGAGAATACGGCTGCTTTAAAAGAAAAGCGAGAAAAAAAAACGGAAAAAACAAGGCGCCTTCTAGTTCGTGACAGTGATAGATATTAATTTTAAAACCTTTCTATTTTTAAGAATATATATTTTTTATTTTTATAAATTAAAAAAAAAACGCTGCGCCAAGCTATCCTATAATAAATAATTTTTCGACTCATAAATGTTATTTTAGTTTTTTAATATAACTCTTTACTTGAAGCTATAAATAATAAAAACTAATTTTTTTTGTCATTTTCCTTTAATTTTTCTCTTTCTTCTCCCATGAGAGCTTGTGAGAACAAGTGTACGAAAACACAGTCATTTTATTAGATTTTAATTCTTTTCTTTTTTTTATTCTATAGGGCTGTTTTTTATTTTTTTTATTTTAAATTAAAATATTTATGTTTTTTTTAATATTTTAATATGTTGATGTCAAAAATATTTAAAAATAAAATAAAAAAATTATTTTAATGTTTTTCTTGACAATAATATATTTTAAAAACAATATTAATCATACTGTTAAACAAATATTATATTGGTGATAGTAATTTTTTTGCTATTAACTTATAGACTTTTAATATATTTTTCACAAATACACTGAATACAGTGTTTGATAATATTGTTATTCTTGTTTTTAAAGTGTTTTCACCTGAAAATATATTAAAATATTTTATTATTTTTTAAAAATTATTTTTGATATTAACACATTAAAATATCTAAATACACAAAACAAATTTCATTAAAAATAGAAGCAAAAAGTCTCTAAAAAAAATAGCTCCTAAAGATAGTTCCGAAACCCCCCTTGGAGGATGGATGGATTGCTTTCTTCTATCCTCGAAGGTGGATGCATTTCCTCGTCTCTCGACCCCTTTCCACTGCCAATAAAAAAGATTAAAAAATAAATAAAAAATAGTGCCTGCTAACTTTGGATCCCTTAAATTGATGATCAAAATTATCCGAGACGGCTTGTTCAGATATTAAATTGGGACAGCAGATTCAATGATGCTACAAACCAGAGGTGTTCATTGCTGCCACTGCATTCATTGGAATCTGCCCGGATGCTTTCCTTCGACAATTTATTAAACAAGTGCATATTTTTATTGTTCGAACTATATGATTATGAATACACCATGCCACTTTCTCCTCTCCTCCTTTTTTTTTTTTTTTATCCACACACTCACTCATGCTTATCATCCTGTGCCAGTGTGGATTTTATTAACTAGATAAGAATTTCAATCTATATTCTTTTCCTGTTCATGTCAATTATAAGATTATTTCTCGGTGATAATTGCTTTCAAAAAGAAAATTACCCAGAGATAAATAAACAAATCAAATGTACATGTGCGCATGCTGGAAACACAAAACGATACCGAAGTACGAAACTCGTGGGCGTCCCATGCTTTGTTCCCGCGCTTTTTTCAACTTCATTTCTCACTCCATGAGGCATACAGTTTTATCGTTTTTCGAGGCATTAACTTTGTTTTGTCTCATGAGTATTTATTAGGCGGGAGATGAAGGCTGTGATGATGGTTTGCTAGATTCGGACACTTGGTGTTTGTTTTGTTTTATTTTATTTTTGTCTAATCATCTTCTTACTTTCTTAAAATATTCCTGGTTTTTTTAATATTAAAAACAATACATTATCTTATATATTTTTAAATAAAAGGTATATTTAAAGACAAGTTACTATTATAGTCAAACTCCGGCACGTGACGCTCTAATTAAGTGGGCATTTATATTTTGCTAGCACAGTTAAACAAATCTCAGATCACGATGCATTACTCAATGACTAATCAATTATATTTAATGATAATGAATATTATTATTAAACTACAATATCGTTAGCTATGTGAAAGCTACGAGCTCGTTCACCTGTTATTTTCCAGTCTGCCCCACGGCTTTTCACGCCTCCAATTGAGAGGTTCTGGAGGCAGTCAGTGAAAAGGACTGGCGGCTGCGCCGTGGTCGTTGTTGTGGAGTAGAATTTTGATGGGAACACTTCACGTAATTAGATGGCCAAAAACTGGGAGCATTTCTCTAATTAATGGCAAAACAAAATCTCCCTTGCGTGTAATATTTTGTTAGACGGGGTTTGATTACACTGCAGCCAAGCGCGTGCTAATTCTAACCATAGTTCATTAAAAAAGGCCAGGATGGTCAGCTCAATATTTTTATTAAATTTATATTATTTTATTTATAAAACAATAATATATTTTATAGCAGTAAATCAGGATAATATAAAAAACTTAGACTTGCATCATTTTTCAATTTAATTTTTTTGTAGTCCATTACAAGAGCCGGCCCGAGTCACGTCGCTTTACAAATTCCGCATGCGGTTGTCTCCGATGGAGAAGGAAAAGAGAGGATGTCATAGTAGGTGATGGTGATTTGACATGAGTAATTATTATTATATGTTTGTTAGTTTTATTACAGTTGTTTTTTTAAATATTTTTTATTCAAAAAATATTAAAATTATGTTTTTTTATTTAAAAAAAATCATGTTTGATACTAATTCAAAAAGATTTAAAAATACCACAAAAAAATCATTTAAAATAAAAAAAACTTAAACATAATGTCAGCATTTTTCCTACCAGGCCATTTCAAATGCTGGCTCAGTAAAAACATATTCCCAACACTTTTTCAATAGTCATATTTCAGAAATATATTCAAGAATTCACACACCGAGAGTCCCTCACGTGCTCGACAAAAATCAATTTCCGTCTCAAAAAAACAAAAGGGAAGGGGGAGAGAGAAAGGAGCGAAGAAAGACGAGATCGGAATTTTTTACCGAGACGTTGAAAGCACATCGAGAAATCTTGGTACATTTGGACGGTTTTTGTTGCTTCAACAAACTTCGGAGGATGGGACACGTGCCTTGTACCCGAAACATTGAAGATATCAAATTACAACACCCATGCAGGATATTGGCTTATGTGGCAGGTAGTTGGTGGTGGGTCGGGGTGGGTATAACCAGAATTTGAGATTCGAGGGTGAGAGTTTAAAACTCTAATGCACATCAAAAACTTAAATTTATGTTTTCGTTCATGATAAATGTAAAGCACAAATTATGGAGAGGAGAGTGAAATTACTCTAATTGATTTTTTTAATATCAAACTGATATTTGCTAGAAAAATAATATAAAGTTTAAAAACATAATTTTTAAATAGAATTTAAAAGTCAACTTTTTAGTCAAATAAATTAAGTATTTTGGCATATGGTGTCGTGCATGATTAATTATAGAAATAAAAAAATACTTATTCATATAGGTTTTTGTTCAGCATCTAGATCTATTGATTTTGTATCTTTTATATTATAAAAAAATAATAAAACTCCTTACATTTTCGGTATAAAATATGTTTTCTATTTATCTAATATACAAGCTATGTTATAATAATATAAAGTGTATAGATACTCAATAAAAAGTGTTTGTTTTAAATCTCGTCTTGAAAAAGTTTTAACAACAGGGGAGGCAGTACTTTTTTCTCTTATCATCCTGTACGTGGAGAGGTTGCTTACCGTTATACAATCAATCTCTATCATGTAAGAGGCTAACATCATGGGATGTTTATTAGTTAGTTCCTAGATTCAAGCTCATGTCCTTGTCAACCATCACTAAAGTAGGCAACTAATATCATCACTAGTATTTAATATATGATATTGTGTACGTCTTCTGAGTTCTAATTATGCAGGTTTACTAATAATATACAATCGCATAATCTGACAAATGTTTCAATTACGTTAGTGTTTAAGATTTGGTTGAGGTTGTGTTTTCAAAATATAATATATATATTTTTTTATTTTTTTCAAAAATATTTTAAAAGTATAATGTTAAACAGGCATGACATGAGACCCCCTCAAGTTGGATCTAGAGGATCAATGGATCCAAGTTTGTGTAATAATCGGTGAAGTGTTGAAGAAGGTAGCAAATTTTAGTGAGCATATCTACGAGTTGCTTGGCTATAACCGTGTAATAAGCTATAGTCCTGGACTCGACTCGCTGACGAATATAGCAATAATCAGCTTTAATAAGTTTCGTATGTCAATAAAAAAATACATAAATAAAAGTATTGTGTATGATTGTCTGATTATTACAAGAGAGTGTTACAAGGATCGTCCATGGACAATCTAGATTATAAAAAAGCCCTTCAACCTATATTAACTTGTATTTATCAAATTCATAACACGATATTCAACTTTGACATTACAACGAGCTGTGCCTTGTTGTGTTTTATTTTCTTTAAAAAACAAAACCACCAATAAAAATACAATTGCTCGTAGTTCATACCCAATTAAGTGTATCTCCTACGCAATCATAATCATGGTCATAATACCATGGGATGTTCATATAGCTATCTCACTACCAATTATCTATTTAAAATAACATGAAATACGTTTCATCACATGAATAATAGATTTTAAGTTTAAGTCAATGCATATATTTTTTATAAAAAATTAGAATAATCAAGATAATATTAGTTTATTTAAACTCATAAAATATATTTATCGGGAGTTAAGTGGCGTCGCATTCAAAATTTTTGAACCTGAACATTGAATTGTAACTAGAGCATTCACGTGTTGGTTAAAAGTACTTAATGATCTTTAATCGCAACATAACTCGGACAGACACAAGTACATAGTTTCACATTACCCATTGATATAGGATAGTAATTCAACAATGAAAATAAAAAATCATTAAAAATATAGAGTTGAGTCTGAATTTTATTTTTTAGATGATTAGTCTATATATAATTCGACTCGAAGGCCCTGTTTAGAAACATATGCGTGGCAACTGTGTAAATTTTAAAGTTTTTCCTTTTAAAATAAGAAAACAACTGTAATTATACTTATTTTTAAACAAATAACGTGGTGTTTTACATTATAGGTTAGGGTATTTTTTTAATTTTATTTTCATTTTTTTAAATATGTTAATATTAAAAATTAAAAAAATATATTTTTAATATAAAAAAAACATACTCTACATATATATACTCGCAAACTGTCACGAAATGTAGGAAGAGAAGCTCAAGCGGGCAAAATTTATCTAGGAAGAACGCTCTCGTCCCGACATGCACGAGAGCTTTTCTCGTCACTGTAATAATGTTCGATGGGACCTACTCTGACTTTGATGCCTATGTCTAGCATCTCGTCCAGCAAGTTATAATGGGCTAAGATGCCGGGATCAAATGCCCTGGTTTACACTTCTGGTTTTGTAAAGGCGTGGAATTGTGTGGTATTTAAATTATATATTTTTTAAAAAAAAATTAACTCGTTTTTTTTTTTTAAATAGAGTTTCTCGAAAAAACCGTAATGTAAAACTAGACATGCATGCATGTCACCAGAAAAACTAACATCTTTGCTTTTTTGAAAGCTAAAAAAAAACTAAAATGCTTTGCATAGTGTTTTCACTTTTGACATCATAGTGTTTGTTTGGAATAAGGGTATGGTTGGCTTTTTCAAGGTACATGTTTTTTTTCTTATGAAAAAACCTTAATCGCCCCTCTTCACATCTGTATCTCAAGTATGCATGCTGCCTTCCTTCAAGCGACAGGGCTAAAAATTTGACATGAGAGGCTAAAATTCCTTAATAAAAAAATTGAAGGAAATATATGTACATAAAATGATTTTCTTAGATACACTCGACAAACTTTGCAGATTGCATTATTTGAAAAAAAAAGAAGATTACGGGCCCGTTTGTTTGCTGGAAAGTGGTTTCCTGGAAAGTGAATCCTGTAAAGTGAATTCCTGGAAAGTGGTTTCCTGAAAAGTGAATTCCGATATTTGGCAGTGTTATGGAAAATGAATTGGAAAACACTTTCCAGTGTTTGTTTGTGTTATGGAAAAGGAATTGGAAAATAATTTATTAATAAATTAATTTTTTTTTCAAGATTATCTAATATATATAAAATATTTAATATAAAATATTTAATCACTTAAAATAAAAAAATGAAATCTAAAAAGTATAATGATGAATTTTTTTATTATATCCTATATTCATACATAGCATATTTTATAAAATATAACAATATATGTCATATCATATTATAGAGAAATAAGCTTGTGAAATATTTTTTAAGTAAAACTTATTATTAATATATATTTTTTCCAATTTTAAAAACTTAAAATAAGTTTTTTTAATTTTAAATCAAAATCTCAATGCAAAATTTTAATTTAGGGTGATTAAAAAAAATAGAATTTTTAAGATTTAAATTATTAGTTTTTGTGTTTTTTAATTGTTAATATCAGAATTATTATTTTTTTTATAAAAAATAATACTTTAACATGTTTCTATTTTTTAAAAAAAAAAACAATAACTATTACCGGTCCAACAATTTATTAAGTCAACCATACAAAAACCAAAAACCAAACTTTACTAGCTAGCTCGCGGAAAGTGTACTCCGGAGCTTAAAAGAGGAATACACTTTCCTTTTGTCAAGCCTTAGGTTTTCCTTGGCTGGAAACAACTTTCCTGGAAAGTTGTTTCCGGTGTTTGGTAAACACAGGAAACAACTTTCCTGTGTTTGTTTGCTGGAAACAACTTTCCAGGAAAGTTGTTTCCAGCAAACAAACACTGGAAAGCAAGGAAAGTGAATTCCGGGAATTCACTTTCCTTGAAACAAACAAGGCCTACTTAACCATGTCATGAAAAACATTTGTTTATAAACTTGAAACAAGTGAGAATGTATTGCATTCTCTTTTCCACCGAGGCTGTAAAAATAATTGCTTCAAGTTCGGAAATAGTGGATGCTATTCATGATTTATAGTACTTCATTTCAAGTTCAAAATATTCCAATGAACTCTAGTTTTTTTTGCTATGTAAAATTTATTTATAAACTTGGAGGTTATCATGAGTATTGCTACATATAAATAAATAAATATTACTAGTTGTTGTATGGTACAAGTATTGCTATATACAACTAAATATTACTTATCATAAAGTTATCTACTTGTATATAAATAAGTATCACAACCAAAATCTCAAGGGTTTTTTTTGGAAAATGTGGTGGAATTTGATTTTTAAAGTATTTTTTATTTAAAATTATATTAAAATAATATTTTTTTATAAAAATATTATTTTTGTTACTAGTATGTCGAAAATATTTAAAAATACAAAAAAATGAATTTAAAACAAAAAACAAAAATATTTTTTTTATTTTTTTTAAAATATTTTTGAAACATAATGTCATACAAATATTTAACAATTTTAATTATGATTAACATTTGGATTTAAGCGTGTCTAGAAGTGCAGTGTGTGAAATATTTTTCAATTAAAAATATGTTAAAATATTATATATAATTTTATTTTTAACGCTAATCCGTTAAGATATATACTATATTTAAAAAAAAAATATCTGTAAGAACAAACACCTTATAACAATCTAAATAATAATAAAGCATGCAGACACAGGTAAAAAGGCTCGCATGACTAGCTAACTAGCTGGAAATT
The DNA here is from genome assembly GCA_027405865.1 of Salix purpurea. NCBI lineage: Eukaryota > Viridiplantae > Streptophyta > Magnoliopsida > Malpighiales > Salicaceae > Salix > Salix purpurea. The sequence goes on along the minus strand of CM050329.1, from coordinate 4,817,522 downwards.
GCACGCATGACTAGCTGAAAATTACGTAGAATTTCTTTGGTCAGATTGCGTGGAATTGTCTAAACCGACAAAATGATTCCCCCACAGGCTCGCTGTCACTGGGAGGCAAGTACTGGGGGGTAGAATAGGGTTTTTCTAGGCACCTCCAATCTCCTAATGAAGGAAGAAGAGACATGTTGGATCCACCACTGAGGTTAAAGAATAAATACTTTTTTTTTTTTTTATCAAAAAGGCTGGTAAAAGTAAACTTCAAAAAGCAAAAAAGAAAAGAAAAGGAAAACATGAACCAGAGCTCAAAGCTATTCCAGCATGCTTGGCGTTGTAGGGTGTTGTAGTTAAAAATAAATTAAAATAATACTTTTTAATTTTAATATAAATTTTAAAATATTGAAAAATCAAGATTTTAAAAATAATATCTCTTCGATGAAAACAAACGAGATCTACATTAAATGTAAAGAAAGGACAGGAGCTAGGGTTGCCCACTTCCCTTTTTTACCCATTTTGAGTCCCCTGGCTAGGGCAACTCTCCATGTTAAAATTTGGTTAGTAATAGTTGAGAGGCAGAGTAAAACAAAATAGGACATAAAATAAATTAATGCTTGACAGTAATAAATAATACATTGGCTATTTTTTATTTTATATACCTTAATTAACAAAAACTAAACCCTCTGGGAAAACCGTGGTAGTGTTTCTCATTATTTGGCATCTCATAAGTCATCATGGATTGGAATAATTATTAAAAAAAAAACAACAACACAAATTGATCCCATGTTTTTTTTTCATGATTGAGTTCAAATCGGTAATCAACATGCATATTTTATTTGGAAGAAATGGTCGAGTTAAAAGATAAGGGGGGTAAAGTAGAATGGGCGGTCAAATAGATGACGTTTTGGAATTTCAATTTAGCCCCCTATTTTCATAGTTATTAGGTAATTGATCCATTTAATTTTATAGAATTCAATTTTAGCATCAAATTTTATTTTTATTAATTTAAACAAAAGAAAAGGAGCAACATCCCTTCAAGAAATAAAAAACACAGGAAAGGTATATCTTATATTGATTTATCCTCTAGCATTGAATTAATTTGCGGATCGTTAAATCAATTTATATATCTAGAATAAAAGGTAAAAAACTGCACTGGCCTGGGAATTAACGAAATAAAACACAAATTAAATAACGAATAACAAGTCAAAACACGTATCCACAAATTTCTTCAAGAATCTCTCTCGCGCCTCAAGTTTAATGTTTTTTCCAACTTGCTGGTGCCCGTGTCGCATGACTTCGCCATTTTTATTTTTTTAATTATATTTATATTTATTAAAAGATTAAATTTCTTCTCATTCAAATTAATTATAACTAAGAGAATATTATAAAAATATAAAAAACTTTTCTGGATGCAACTTGAACATGGTCAATTTAGTGTACAATAAAGTATTAAGAGATCTAAAAGCTTATGGATCTAGTTTTGATTTAAAAAAAAATATTTAAGTCATTTCACTGTGCATTAAAATATTAAATGTTAGTTCTGTTTCCAATCAATATGACAGTAATAAATTAGCCTATTAAAAAGATTGTCTTGCTCTCAATAAATAGCTAAATAATTTTATTTGAGAGAGATAAAATAATCATCTCATTATTCTAATCTACAATAACATTAATCTTGGTGTACGGTATTTCGACTAATCCATTTTTTTTAAAAATGTTAGGGTAAAGTAAACCACGACTGACAAGTCCAAATCTAAACCCAACAACCTTTTTAGCATTAGAAATTTTGAATTTCTTATGATTGCACATGCATTAAGCAGTAGTACTTTTGAGAAATTATGATTTTTTTTTTATTATTTTTGAGTTATTTTGATATGTTGATATAAAAAATATTTTAAAAAAAAAACATGTTATATGAATATATTTCTAAGAAAAAAATTAAAAACATTTCTACCACAGTCACAAATCGTTATTCACTTAAACATAGCACAGCCACAAATCCAAGAGGTTGGAGTCCGGCGTCATTAAACAAATTCAGAACGTGCATGCATAGTCTTCAATTAAAAAAAGACATTCAGAGCGCGGAACATTGTTTATGCTCAATGCCCGAGGCCGAGGGGGTCTAATCCAATCCAAGGGCTTATTATTTATCGGGACAGCTGGAACCCCTGTTTCATGTTCCTGATTTAAGAATACAAAACTGAAGTACAGGTTTTGTAATGGTTGCTTCCAGATACTAAGAACGGCTTCAGCAGGGGGGACAAGAGCAGTAATTGACCGTTGACCAGTGATGATGGAAAGATTTGTTGTTGGCCTTGACGCATTATACAAAATAAAAAGTCTTGATGTGATACCGGCCAAAATAATCGAGAACTGTGCGTGTAGGTATAGCAGTGAAAATTTCCAGGCTGTGGTACTAATTTTTTCAGTCAGCTATATTGCTGATACTGAGAGATCGATTCTCTTTAAATAAATTGGGTGGTGTCAGCTTGTACCCGGTTGTCGATGATGGAATCCGGCAATGAGAAGTTTCAACAAGCCCCCTTCGGCACTGAAAAAGTTTGGAAAATTGTATTTTTTCTCTCTACCATAAATAACTCTCTCGATCGATTGTTTATTCCTTTTACATCAAATCACCCAATTTGATAACACCGGCAGCACAGATTACCATGTAAGGAAATTACTTTTAGGTCCTTTACTTGGACCACAAGTCTTTCCCTTTCCCGAAATTATGGTCATTATAGGAATTTCGTTTTCATAGGATACATGCTATTTTCTACAAATTCGGGTTTTAATTAAGGAGTTACATTCCATATCAATCACTACCTTGATGGACGGTTGAGATTGAAAGAAAACCCTAATTGGAATTTCGGTCCTCTCTCCACCTATAAATATAGACTTTTGTCCATCACAAAAGCTAGCCGTAATTATCAACACATTAGGGTTTATAGGCGAGGAGAGAGAAACCGAAACTCTTCACTTAAGCTTTTCTTCAACCAAAGTTCAACACCAATCAGTAGCAGGATTCGGCAGCAGGATCAAGAATCTCCTCGTACCATGATGAACGGAGGTAATTCTTAATCCTTCTTATATCGAAATCTTATTGTGATTATCATGCAGTTCAAGATCTTAGGGTTTATGTTAAAAACGAATTAACACAAATCACCCAATTTGATAACACCGGCAGCACAGATTACCATGCAATGAAGATGCACTAGTATTTATCTAATTTTTCTTAATTAATGTTGTTGTCTGGTTTAGCATGTTAATCTTATATGTTCTAAAGTTAAAGACTACGTAAATTTTTAGTCGTTATTATATTAACAACTACAATGCTCAAACATAAAAACACAAGAACAAACTTTTTAATCACAAGATCTTACTACTCAATCACCTACTAGATGAGCAATATATATCTATTTTTGTTGTCTGTTTGACATTGCATTTTAAAAGTGTTTTTTAAAAAAATATTATTTTGATATATTTTTAATAAAAATTACTTTAAAAAACAAAAATAACCAGCCACCACTATCCCATAAGTTTGGTGTTTCCGAGACTCGTACTTTTGAGTATCTGGACAAATTGGCACCCCAGGAAATCCACATCTTTTAATAGGGTTGAGAGCAACATTATTATCTGCTTTTGTATCCACAACAGGCCTTCAACAGTGATGTGAAACAATAAGCCACCCTACCGACGGTTTGTTTGAACAGGCTTGTGCATGTTCTAGTGTCATGGAGGGTATGGATGTTCCTGGTCTAAATTACGATTTTGGCGGTTTCTAGTGTGTCATATAAGTTATGGAGGCATCTGGTCTCAATTAAGATCTTCCTGCTGAAAAAGAAATTCAAGAATCAAGGTGTGAAAGTGAATAATCTGAAACCCACTTGCTTTATTGGGCTAAGTTTTCATCTGGTCTAAATTACTTCTTCGTCATTTTCCATCAGTTTTGTTTGCCTCCTAACCCTGGAGCAGTTCGTGATAAGTCTACTCGTTCAGTGTTGGGTTGCCTGTGGTACTGAGTGCGGATGAGACAGAACTCCTCTAGAATTCAAATTTGGTTAATTGGGCCTGGTTCGAGCACAACGATCGTTGAAGTAGGTCATTTCTACTACTTCTTTCAATCCTGGAGTCCTTTGCTAGCAGCTTGTGGATGTTGAGAATCAAGTTTTGATAAGAACATCATGCCCCTGACAGAAAAAGTATCGAGTTTGCTTTCTAATGTGACCTGCAAATGAGTGCGGCTAGGCCTTGGAATAGCGATGACCAGGATTTGAAATGCAGGACAGAACACAAACGAATCGTAGTTCCTCTGATAATCTAATTTAAATTGCAGAATTTTCATTGAAAAAATCGAAACTATACCGAGTTCAGATTGCAGCTGAATCTATTTTTCAGCCCACGAATATGAAATGAAACAATCTAGCTATGGAAAACGAAGAGGGGAGGCACTCGTGGAGACATGGGGATGAGAGTCATGGGACTCGGCGTTTGAAGGCTGCAACAAGGAGGTGAGAAGCTAATGACTAGTCCTCTCCTGGATCGAATGGTACAGGCGTGAACTATATGTCCATCACTTTGCCATCATAAATATAGAAACAGGAGACAATTACAATGATAAAATCTCAACTGAAATATAGAAACAGAACGAGATTCTCACGTATGGCATTCGATAACCTGAGACATTGAACAGAATTTGGAATGCTACAGGTCCCGGTGGCCGATCGGTCAAAAGATTATTATCCGATCAGTATGCGCAACAAAGCTCCATCTCATCATTCCAGAGACAACCCAGAAACGAGCAATCCATGGCCACCATAACATCAACCTATCCTTAATTATGTTATGTTGACACACCACAATGAACCAAAAAACTGAGCCTTTGCGACAAGCCACAGTGCAAACCTTTTCTTTCTTTTAATGTAATTGAATATAAGCCTTAATTCTTGGGAAAAAATCAAACAGAAAGGATGTTAGGAATTTCAACAAAAATGCCAGATTCCTTTTCAAGAACAAGAGTTGCCCAAAACTATTTAACTTCAGCCAACAACACCCTTCCCAAAGGGAAAAACGATTATATAAGCTAAGTCATTAGTCGTGAATAAAAACTAAAATTGTGAAGCCTTGCTAAAATTCCACCAAGTATCATCAGTGCTCAGCTGTGAGAGCATGTGTAACTTTTTTTGAAATGCACTTGTCTGCAGTAGACCGAGTATCTCTAAATCTTGTTCCTCACTCCAAAAACATGATTGTGCATTATGCATTTAGTGACTTGGAAAAACTTATGATTACTATTGCTTATTCTCATGGGCAAACGGTTGCTACTTCCTTCTGCTTCGATGACCATAAGCCATCTGGGCCAAAACAGTAGAGTTCATATATAAAGGGATTTAATCGAGGGAAGGCTCTGACATCTTCCTTTCTTCCAATTGATTCAACGACTATGATTTATATCATGGTTTGATAAATTTTTCACATCCTATTCTCAAACTCCCCTCTTTCTTGGCAACTGATGGTTTTGTTCACAAGTTTTTCGATGGGAGTTTAGATATATGTTTGTCGTGAAGGATTTTGTAAACTTCAACGACAGATCAATACGTCCAAATTGAAAGGATTTAAAAATAACTCAGGAGTTAATATCTGAAATTAGAGCAGGTGATGCCCCAAGAGGAGATGGAGGTTAGAGAATTGTGGAGGGGAATGTTGCAATTTCTGATGGTCTCCATGAAAACATTAACTTCTAGGGGTAGTAGAGGAAAGAGAGGGAAGTAGGCAATTTGGACTGATGATAAATGAGAGGATGCTGGAGACTCTGCCATTGCATGCCCCAATAGAAAAGCCATTAGCAATAGCACGACACTTGAAATGGGTTGGGGGGGTGTGAGTTCTTGAAGAAATCATATTTGCCAACGGTAACCCTCACCCAACCAATTTAATAGTGCAATTCTCTTATGACTACTTAAGCCAAAAGGTCGCCATTTATGAATGCAAGTCCAGAACAATTATAATGGGTGAGTTTTGATTGGAAAATGTGTTTGAATATTTTTTGCCACCCTTATTGATGACGAAGCTGCAGTACATAGTTATCCACCACAACCAAAACTTTTCCAAGTCTCAGATAGTTAGATCATTCATTAGCTCACAATATTATGGTTTTTGATGCATGCAGCAGAGCTCTATTTACCTCAGGAAACACCGCAATTAAAGCAAAGTGGGTAGAAAAACACTATTTTATAACAATCCTCAAAAACAAACTTAATTTCCAGGAAGGGATGTTAAGAATGCAAGAACAGCAATCGCGATCATGATATTTAGAACATAGCTAAGCTGGAGAGGCTTATCTGGGCTTCCACGAATTGCTTTATATTCTGCTTGTATCTTCTGTGTTCATAGCCTCTGATAACTCTCTCTGTAATTTAGATAGGCGACACTAATTGATTTTATTCCTTCTTCATTTCAGCTTCCAAGTTTTATATGTGATCTCACAGAAATTGCAGATGCATTCATCCTGTCTGTATTATTTGAAGAAACGGCAGTAGAAAACAAGACACTTGTTTTTTTAATCCTGCAGTGAATCATGAAAAGTGAAAAAATGAACATTTTGCAAATGTGTATTTCTGCCATAAAAACCATCCATGCAGCCCAAAAAAGTAGGGAATTTCGACAATTAATAATTAAAAGAATGTTTTGAAACAAGATGCTAGTAATTACAACCTTCCCGGAAGAGTAATTGGCTGCCGTGAACTTCTCTCCTGCAACATCATCTAGCACAATTCCCTGATCACCAAATCATCAGTCAGTTTTTCAAGTTGACAACTTTCTCATAACCATTGTACTTTACAATTGAATCTAGTCATGGTAGTTCCAATAAATTAGACATGGAAAAGGAATATAAAAACTGGTGTTCGAGTGAGTAAGCATCCATAGACAAGTTAAGAATGGGTAGTTAGAACCCTAGAGTAAATGGAAAGAATGTGTGGGTGTGCACTTAAGTGCGGATGCGCATTCATGTGATATGACATCAATCAGGGACTATCTTAGAGGGCTCGAGAATTGTAAACATCAGTCATACGCAGCTCTCATGTGTTTATTATCTGAAAAAAATTGCACATATAAGATGGACATTTTTCCAAGACCTTTCAAATATTTTCAGGGGGAATTACAGATCAAGTAGATAAAGTAGGCCTTAGACAAAAGGCATGCTTTTAACATTTAGGGACAACACTTCACTAACAAACCTCTTGAGGATCAAATTTTGCCCCGAGATTGCTTAGCTTAGCATGGGCTTCTGCATAATCCTTGAAGAATGCTTCCTGATCTTCAGCATATTTCTCTGCATACACCTGCAGTTAATGGAAAACTATGCTAAGTAAAAAGATTATTATGTGCTTCTTGACCATCTTACTCTCAAACTTCAATCCATTTTACCTTGAATGAAGGATCTTCAAAAAGAGCAGCATCAGTTGGCAATACAAGCAGATCATCATCCTTTCTTTCTTTAATATCCTGTGCAGGTAAATCATATTCAGCAAATAAGCATTGTTATACCCCCACCCACAAACTGTTAAATCTCTTTATGGCATAAGTACCACTTTCTGATTGACAAACCTTGAAGTAGGAATTGTCAAACTTCAGCCATTTTGCTGTCCAGGACTGCCCTCCTGGTGCTCCAGGCCCATTTTTCTGCAATGCGGCAGATAAATTGTAAATATCTAGCTGTTATTGATGCTTTCTATAGCTAATACTGTTTCTATTATTACCATCCATATAAAGCTGATGAGACAAGAGAATCCTTACATTACATATATTTGTCAACTGGTAACCATGCAATAAATCCCATGTCAAAATGACCGACTGCGCATTTTATCGAGGATTAACAATAGTTGTTAATAGGAACCTGGAATAGAGATCTAACATCCCCAACTCCATGTTTTGGCTTTAAAAATTGCCTTGGCAGTTAATATCACAAGTTGTTGTGCACCAGCAAATAGGGAACATAGAGAGAAAGAGGGAATGATTTGGCTGATAGTCACTTTATAGCATCTCACTTGCCCAACTATTATCCCATGACCTATAGATATGCACATCACCCATTTCACAGTGATCTCAAATGAGAGAATGATGTATAGAAATCAAAGTTGTTGGTCGAGCAATCAGGATTACAGGGTATTGGGGATTAGATAACCGTTCAAGGTAAATCTGAATATGAGGGTGGGCAATCTCTAGGAACCATCATCTAGAGTTCCTCGCTAGTGTATATATCCACAGTCGCAAAAGGAATCAATTGATTACTAGTAAATTAAACTGCTAAATGAGTTATAGAAGTCTTTAAAATCGTTGTATTTGGCAGGTTACATTTCAATGAGGACACGTCAATAACAGTCATAAATGAGGATTGCCAAATCTAAAATTAAGTGGCTCTAGAAAAACATATGTTCTAAAAATAAGAAGATGCTGCTTAAATACCGTATACTTCGTCTCTGGTTTGCCCCAACCACTGCGTTCTGGTCTAGACCTTCCTAGTGTGTGTGCACCGGACAATGCAACTATTTCCTGCAGTTTAAAGAGTTGAACAGCAAAAAAATAAAAAAGCACATTGTGGAATCATCGGGTAAAGCATAATGTGAAATTAAAGTTACCCTGTCATTTAATCCCATTCTGTAGAAAACTTCTCGTAAATGATCCGCGGGTTTGGGGGGGCCAGCAGCTATACACCAAAGAGGATTTTAAAAATCAACTCTAAACTGTGGTTACTTTATACCAAACGTTAAGCTTCTCTAAAAGAAAAAGGTTATGGCAACAAAACCAAACTAATTGAAATGGTTGATAAGGATCCAATTGAAAAGACTAACCAGGAAGCCTCCCCTCTTCTGGGCAATCAGCAGGAGCTGAGACATCCACCCTTCCATATTTCATAGGAATTTTCGGGCCACCAGCTTCCTGAAACCACGACACATTTATCAGTAAAATGTTAAGATTGTGATTTCAAACAAGTCACATAAAATCCACGAAAGAGCAACCGTGACCTCTATTGCAGTTGCGCTGGCCAATTGGAACAAATCCGCAAATGTCACGCCAGAATACTTGTCTTTGATAGGCTTAATGAGGTTCAATGCATTGACGAGCCCTAATATTCCAGTTTGTTAGGCATAGAATATTTACAAAAATCAAGCTAATTGTTAGTTACAGTAATTTCAACGTGAAGCAATTACCTGCGTTGGCTGCATGCTTAAGTTCAATATCAAATCTAAGGCTTCCATTGGCTCCACCCCTTCTTGGCCACTCCTCTATGTTCTTGTTGTATGTGCCTGAGTCATGCCACCCCAACCGAACCTATAGAAATTATAATAAATAATAATAACATTAAATCAGCATAGAAACTAGAAAGTGGTGTTTTTATTTGGCTAGCAAATTATTGTGAATTAATATTTGAATTTAATGAGAGAAAATTGTTATATCAAGTAAATTAACACAATAATACTACTGTAAAATGGTAGTACCAGAATAGGATGGCAAGATTTAGATTTAAGTAGTTCTTTGATATCCTCTCTCGCACTCTTCAACTGAGCAGGATCAGACGCCGCAGCAACAGTGCTCACTGACGATCGCCTCTACGCTCAAAAATAAATAAATAAAAACAAAACACAAAAATGAGAAAACAAACAGCCAGAGCAAAGTATAATTTAAATATGTACATAGAGCGAGAGAGAGAGGTGAGACCTGATCTTTAAAAATGTGAGGTGCGAGAGGAGAGAACTGGAGGCATTTGAGAGAGGAAGGAGAGTAAGAAGAGGAGGAGGAAAGACAGAGTGAGGACGACGCTGAGTAGAGAGAGAGACGGGCGCGAGAGGCGGAGTGGATGAGGCGGGCAGTGGCGGCGGTACCCCTGAGAGAAGCCATTGATTGCGATTTTGGCGGTGACAGTGTTAAATTGGAGGGATACAGTGCCATCCGGGATTGTGCGACTGTTTTTATGTGCTTGGGTGGCTGGTTGGGCTGCCTTGTGCGTTTAAGTGCCTGTGATGTGCACACGCGTATATATAGGTGGTGTTTGGCAGTGGATTTGCATTTACTTATTTCTAATTGTGCCTCTATACCGTCTTGGAAGGGCGTTTAAGAGTCAAAGTACATAGAGCGACGTGAGGAAATTGGATTAGCATAATAAAATAATAAATTGAACTTTTGCCCTTCTGTTTACAAAATAATTACTTAGCATATTCAGGGTAAAATCACTTTTTCCAGAACATTTAAAGGCCATTTATGAATTGATTGGGAATGAATAGTTATTTTACTCTCTCTTTTTTTCATTTTATATATACAATAAAATAACATCAAATTCAAATATTTGGTAGCTCCACTGTCCCAAATAAACACTTTTAACGGTGATTTTTGCGTGGTGGAATAATAATCACTATCCTTAACTCTTTCAAGATTCGCATTCTATTTTTTTTATATAGTTTGAAAAATTATACCTCAACATTGTATTTAAACTTCAAAGAAGAAACTATAATATTTCTAAGCCTTTTAATTTTTTTTCCTTTTAATTTTTTTTATCTTTTCTTTTATTAATAGTTTAAAAAGGGAGCAAAACTCAAATCACATGCTGTGAAGTCAACTCCAGTAAAAAAAGATATTTATTAGTGGATAGGGTAAAGCTAACCTTGATATAAAATTATACAAGCTAATAGTCTTGTGATTCGCCGCAATTATAATCATATTTTTTAAAATGTAAAAAAAAATGAGAATTTTTCAATAATATTGTCAATTTGGGCAAAATAATAAATTTTGGCAATTTTTTTATAAAACACGAGTCTATAATAAAATATAAAAGAGTTAAACTTATATAAATTTATTTGTTTATTGGGTTTAAACAAAAAAATTAATGATATTTAAAAAAAAACTAATGTTAAGCTATATTTTTTAAAAAAATAAGATAATAAATAAAAGATAACCTTGAGCCACCTAATTTTTCCAAACCATTAATCTGGGATATTAGATTTGAAATATTGTATATAAAGAAGTTGCAAAACTCATTTTTTTTTATGAATACAATATTGAATGATGAATATTTTAATTATTATTCTCATTTTTATCATTATAGTTGCTAAATTCACAACCGTTATAGCTATCACTATTACTATTAGTGTGAATAATTAATATTATAATTATTATCATTACCCCCAACATTATTGTTATTGTCATCGTCGTCATTATGAGTGTTAGGTAATATGGTGTAAGGTATTTTACAAAAATATTTATCAATTAAAATATGTATTTTAAATTTTGATGTTGATAGAGAGTAGAAGCTAGCATGATATGAAACCTAGATGTAGGAGAAGGCTGTGGTATTGATGCTATAATCAGAGAAACACGGTTGATGTTCAGAGTATAAAAACAGAGGAGATCCATAACTTAATGATGAAAACAAAAACATGATTAATTAATTAAATGTTGAAAAGTGAGCGAAAAACGAAAAACAATGATAATGGAAGAGCGTGTTAATTAATTGCTGCCCCGACAAAAATAAAGAGAAGGAACAGCAAGACCCCTCACAAAATAACTTTTCTAATCCAGAGAGCGTGGATGACCAGGGTTTTCATCGTAACGATTAAGCTTTTTCTTTAATAAGCCCAGGCCCACCAAAAACCTTGGTTTCTCGGGTTTTATTTGCTTCTTGCATGCATGCTTTCTGTGGTACATTTTCAATAGTTTTTCTTACCCTTAAGATCTATTTTCAAGTTGTCTAGTTTATTTTGTGTCAACGGGATTGAAAAAAAAATTGGACCATGGGAGAGGCGAGATTGAGGACAGCCCCGTCGGGTTTTGACCGGGTTTATCGTGTTGTCATGTTAGTTTAGTTGAAAGGGATTTTTCGTCAGGTTGGTCTGAACCATTCATTATTCAATTTTTTTCTTCAACTCCGACCGCTCAGACTTCAGGTTGTCTGGGTTCCGGTTAACTTGACAAGTTCTAAATTTATTCTCTTATTTTTTCTCTCCTTTGTTTTTTTCCCCACTTTTTTCAGTAGTGTTTGAAATAATTTTTTTTTTAATTTGAAAATGAGTTAGAATAATTTTTTTATTTTTTAAAATAATTATTTATTATATTAATACATCAAAATATTTTTTTCTTAAGAAAAAAACATGGGACGCGCTGCAATAACAAATCAACTCTTCATCTCCTCTCTCTCGCTGGGTTGATGTAGGGTTTTTTACTCTTTATTTCAAAACGGAGGAATCAAAATCAAAGCTAATGAATACGAATAACATTTTACCGTGTTAAAAAGTCAAAAATTTCAATACTGTATTTTTAAAATAAAAAAATAACTTATAATATAAAAAAACGTCCCATATTTGTTGTTTATTTTTTTACTGTTCACCCATACTATAATTATTGTGGATTGCGACAGTAAAATTATCATTTTACTTCATGACTGAAAAATTTACCTCCCGGGACTGGGGTCATTTTCAACATTTCCAGAGACATGGATGGTATTTTTGAATTATTTGCACAATAAAACTACTATTTTACCCTGAGTGCTGGGAAAGGAAGCCGAACAAATAGGGATATTTTAGCTTTTTCTCACATTTCAACACAACAAAACTACTAGAATAGCTCAAGAAAACGACAAAAAATAAGCCTTGAAGCGAGGGGTGCTGAGGTACTCTCCTCCCGTTTTTGTATGGTTATAACTAGGTCCAAGAGTGTTAAGGTAATTTACTTTTACTTTACTATTTCTTTTTTGAAATACTACATGCATGTCGGACGAACGCACCTGTAGTGTTTCACGTGCCTGCGCTCTTAAGGTGGCGTATGTGACGACTTCTGACGGTGCAAAAAAGACCTTCCACCGTGTTACTAGATGCGCCGACATGTATTCTGCCTTCGCGAGCGACATGTGTGGGTTTACGGTTGTCAGTGGATGTTTTAACATTTTTTCTCCCTTTTATCTCTTCTGCCACCGAAAAATACGTATCAATCCTTACTGTTTGTAATTGTTTCCATTTAGTCCATGTTCTTTGGATTCTTATTTTATTTATGATTTCTTAAATGAAAATTTTGATATGTTGCAGTTGTTTCCTTCAATTGAAACTGATTATATATGTTAGTATTCATTTCAGTCCTTGTTCTTTTGATTTTTGGTTTGTTTTTGGTTCCTTGATTATTTTTGTATGCAGGTTTTAATTTGTTTTAATCGTGTTCTCCAATTAAAAAATTTCATATATGCTTTTTTTTTTCATTCCGTTCCTTATTCTTTTAATGTTTCAACAAAATTCAACTGCAATTGTTTTTAAATGTCTTTATTTATCTCGGTCCCATAGTTTTTATTTGTTTTAATTTTATCCTTCAATTATAATTAATTATATATTTTGTTTTAATTTGTTTAACCGTGTCCTCCAATCGAAATTGATCATGTATGTTACTTTTTATTTGGGTCCTTATGCTTTTAATTTTTTTTAACAAAATTCAACTGCATTTTTTTTAAATATCTTTATGAGTTTTGGTCCCAAGGTTTATATTTGTTTCAATTTTATTCTTCGATTGGAATTGATTATATATTTTGTTTTGATTTGTTTTAATTGTGTTCTCCAATTGAAATTGGTCATGTATGCTACTTTTTATTTCGGTCCTTATTCTTTTAATTTTTTTAAAAAAAACTTATACTCCATTTAAAAAAATACCTTCATTTTTTTCGCCCCAAGGTTTTTATTATCAATTTTATCCTTTGATTGGAGCTAATTATATATTTTATTTTTTATTTTGGTCCTTATTTTTGATTTTTTTTATCTGATATTAGTTCTTTTGGTTTTTTCATTCCTTTTTGGACAATGTTTTTTTTTATCCATATTAATGCATTTAGTTTTTGTTTTCAATTTGTGTCATTTTATATTTTATTGAGATTTTATTTTTATTTGGTTTAGTCCTTAAATGTCAACTTATGTAGGTGATCATTTTAAAATTAATATTGCTCCCTTTTTTTCTTTGGTCCTTTTTTTATGTTTTCTATTATTTTTATCTTTTTTCGGATCACATGATTTTATGGTTTCATTGTTTGCGCAATAATAATAATATTTTTAGCTATTATTTTCTATTGTGTTTTTGTAAAAATGTTTATCTTTTTTTATTCTTTGTGGCAATTTAATGATTTTAATTGTTTGAACAATAATGTTAATAATAATTTTAACTATTATAGACTCATAGTAATGATAATGACGGTAATATAGGGATGCATTTTAAATTTATGTTTTATTCTTTTTGGAGATAGAAAAATAACTGTTTATTTTTGTTATTTAATTATTACATGTATTTTTACAGTTTATATTTTTTGTTTTTAATCTAAATTGAATTATAAAATGAACTAATTTTAATGCACTGAATATCAATAATTCAGACATCTAAATCTTCTTGCTTTTTCAATAATGATAATTTTGTGCTAGTTATTTCGTTGAATTTGACTAAACAGATAAATTTATATCGATTTAAAATTCTTGTATTTTATAGAAAACTTGCACTTCACAAAAATTATGCATATATTTAGTATTTTGTATAAGATTATATTATAATAAATAATTTTACATAATTAATATTTTTTATATTAAAAAAAATATGGTGCCGCTGGCATTGGTTAGTAGTAAACAGAGGAGGAAGATGGCATGATTAAAATATAATTTTTTAAAATTAATGTACCACCACAGAAAATGATGATGAAAGGGAGCATGCATGAAAGCGAAACGATAATGATTTCCCCGTGTGCTGCCACATTCCTTCCGTAATTCCACAAATAAAAATAAAAATTTCCTCGTATAATTAATAGATTTTCCAAGTTTCGACTCAGCTGTAATTAATTAGCAAATCATGGTTAATAAACAAACTTAAGCGTTAGACCAGTGGCTGCTCACCAAACACCACAAGTCGACACTTTTTCCACCGACTGTTTAGTGTTTTTTTTTTAAATATTTTTAAATTGTTTTAATGATTTAAAATTAGAAGTAAATTTATCATATCTTTAAATTCAGATTTATTTTTAAATAAAAAATATTTTAAAAAACAACTATTATTAAAAATATCAACAATTACTAATCTCAAATGTCAAAAGTTCAGGGTTGCAATTAACGTTTTTTTTTTTTTTTTAATAAAAAAAAAACACGGCCATGGAAGAATTGGAGGCTGGCGCTGGTTTTTTTGTCAACGTGGGATAGTGTGAGGAACGCAAGTAATGGCAAGAAAATTCAAAATGTATACAACCTTCAGGATATTTGGGAAGAGGTTTTTTTTTTTTGTAAAAAAATTACCTTTTATTTTAAATTAACTTTTTGGTATTTTAGATATTTTGATGCATTGATATTAAAAAGAAATAACTCTTTTTTATTTTAATATATTTAAAGAATAAAAAACATTTTAGAAAACCGGAAAATTAAAAGGCTAAGAAATTTCTATTGATACATGCGCGCTAATTGATTCTTGATTGTCTCATCTAATTTAGACCAGCCCAGCTTCACTGGCTCAAAAATTAATAATCCAAATCGAACTAAGGAGTTCAACAACCCCTCCAAACTCCAAAGAGATAGGGTCTCGTATTGATCTCCGAATACAGATCTTTGTCATGGGCCTAAAGGTGCAATTGCTCGATCGAGTTGCTTTCATTTGGTGCATCTTGGATGTGGGCCCGGGCTTATTTTGAGAAGCTTTAAATTTGTAAAGCGTTTTTGATCCATCTTCCTTGAAAGACAGAAATAGAATCTCAAAAGTTATATTTAGCTAGTGCGCTTGTCATGGAATGAATAAATATACAAAAAAAATAATAATTTAATTGAAGAGATAGAAGCTTAAGATAAATTTATTTATAAAGTAAAATTTCAATCTTTCAAGATAAAGAAAATAAAATAATAACTTAAGTGTCTCAGGTTTTTTTTTTTTTATCTCGAAACATCTTAAAAACAATGCTTGTAAAAATTCTGTATTCACGTGCCCACAACAAGCATTGATTTGAGATGGTCATTAATTATAAAATTATTTAAATCTGATTTTAAATGATGTTATTCTCATTTCATAATTTAATGATTTTTTTTCCTAATCGAAGTAAGTTTGAATTTCAATGACTGGAAAACAATGCTGTAATAATTCTTGATTATGTCAAACTAAGATATTTCATAATCGATATGGAGTAATTTTTTTTTTGGTATAAACCACGCGGTGTCCGGCGCTGATCCAGACTAATTCACGTTTACACCGGGTGAGCCCCGAAGGAGAGAAAGTGCTCCCCAAATGACCGGCTTCCAATATGAAGTAATCTAATCTATAAATAAAATACTTAATATGAGGGGAGTAGAATTAATGATTTAAAAAAGGAAACAACTGCACCCTTTCATTATTCTTCCCGGGTTCATGCCAATGACATGTTATTTTTATAAAATGATGACCCCGAACAATTACAACCAAGAACATGAAAAAAAAAGTAATTTATTGTGTTATTGCACGGATAATTTCTATAAAAAAATTACAAAAACTCGAAATTTATTCGGAAGTGTACAAATTAGTTCGAACATCTCAATAAAAAAAACAAGACCATAGCCTTTAGGGACATTTGAAAGGCATCTCATCTTCCATCATGTCTCGATCAAGTATTCGAACACGCTATATTAAATTGACATCTCGATTATCCTACTGCCTCGAGATTGTCACGTTCATTCAGATACCTCCATGAGAAAGTGGTGGTTGTAAGGGTCCAAAATGCTTTCGAATTAAATAAATGTTCATGACATCTCCACAATCTTTTTTTTTTAAATTGATGTTAATTAACCACTCCACCCAAAGAGTCTAAGACTTTAAATTATTAGGTAAGATCTTATAATATAATTTATATTATTTTCTAATATAACCTTTCAAATAAAAGCTCTTTGAGCTTGGAACTTGCTCACATGTCAATACTAACTTGAACTTAATTTTTATTAAATAAAATGATGACGGCGAGATTCGAACCCGTGACAGCTGGGTCAACAAGATTTTGATACCATATTAAAAAATCATCTCATCCAAATATTTAAACTATTAAATGAAATTTCTTTATATAATTTCTATTATTTTCTAACAACAGGAACGTTCAAAAGATCTGGTTGGGAAGAAAAGAAATTTTCTCACAAGAAAAATAAAATTCAGGAGGTGGACCTAACCAAGTTCCGCCGGCTTCATCTACCGAGAGAGAAAAATAATAATCCACAGTGGTCCTCGTTTCCTCGACCCATTGCATTAGGTGACTGGCTGCTACCGAATGACGTCTCGAATTAATCTTTTATTGTTTCTGGATAATCTAAAACCAACCATAGAAGGTTGCTGATTATCGTTGTTATTAGATAATAAAATATCTAACATCACTGCGTCTGGTTTAACATCACTGCATTTGGTTTAAGTCTGGCTTAAATACCAAGCACTTCCAGCACAATCAATTTGAAAATAAAAGCAAATTAAAAACATAGTATAGAAGAAAATAAGGCAGAATCAAACCTTAAATTTTAATATATTAAAATAATTAAAAATACTAAAAAATCAATTTGAACTAAAATAAATATCAAATTAGAGCTTCGTTGGTATGGCGATTCATTAATCTCAAATTTGAAAAAAAAAAGAACTTCGTTGGTATTTTAAGCTACTTAGATTTTTATAAATAAATTATTTCAATTGCCTGTTCTTTTGTTTCAAAAAACCCTGCTATTAATAGAAAAATATTAACAAATAATGGCCTGGCGGTAGTTACATAATTAGGCGGGGGGGACGGCTTGGGTGGCAACTGGCATGTGTTTGAATCCTCCATGATTGGTGGCGATTGGTGAGATAAGAAGAGGCGGCATGACTCATGAGCCCAGTTCTTGCCGTGAACTCTGACAAAACGGAACCTGCACGTTTGGTGATACAGTTCTTGCTCAGATAGGGCAGTGAGAATCACTCTCCATCACATGCGAAGTTGAATTCAATGGCAGGATTCTTTGTGGTCGAGGAGATTTGATTCGCTGCTAATTTCGTTCCCAAGGAAGGAAAATGGGAATATCATTGATTAATTTAAATACTGAAACTGTAAAGTAATGCCCGTGATTTTTGGTAGGGGGATTTCTCTATTTCTGTCACAGGCAGGTAAATTATTGGCTTATTTGCAACTTTTTTTATAATAAAAAAAACAGATTTTTAGAGTGATTCAAACACTCTAAAAATAGGTAAATTATTTTTGTATTTTTACACTAAATATTTATTTTTTTATTCAAACAAAATTGTCTACAGGTGCTTATCACACGCGGTTTGATTGGTTGACATGGGGTAGCGTGTGCGACACCGCCGGCTGGCAATCCTGCTATTCGATAACTAAATCCCGCCGTCTACAAGGACCGCCACGTGTTAATTGCCACTACTTCATGACTACCTGCTATTTATTTTTTAATTTTGTCCTCAAATATTTTCTACAATTTAGTCTGTTTTTTCCCCCCTGCAAAACAAGTTAGTTGCATCATATCAGAATAATTCTCCCATAATTTAATTTTAAATCAGATTTAAAAAAAAAACTAGGGATGAAAAGACTACAAAGTTTATCCACTTAAACATATTGAACACCAGTAATTATTTACAATACGTTATTTTTAAATTCGCAGCGCTTCAAGTAGTTGTAACCTCCCGCCCACCCAATAGGACGCGCTCTAAAATATTAAAATACACTGTACCCAGTTCCCGTGACAGCAGCATTCTTAAAAATTAGACGGCATCGTGTCATGTATTTATATATAATTTATCTTATAGAATATAACTATACATCCAATATAAATATTTTCGAGTAGAATATATTAATGTTCTTAGTTGTATAATGAAAAAACAAGCTGGAAATCTTCAAAGTAAACAAGTTGACAAATAGTGCATTTTGAGTTATTATTATTTTTTAAACAGCAGAATTTTTATTTTTATCAAATACTTCTCGGTGCTTGAATAACATTTAAAATATATTTCTTTTCTATAATATCCTAATTTACAATAGAATTTACACGATTTAAAATATATAATTGTTTATACTATAACATGTTTTGCATTGTAATATATTTTCTAGCAATATTATTTAAATTAACTCATTATAGCATTAACATGTAAAATTATTTTACTTTTACATTGTATATTAATATATCATAATATATTACTTCTTATAAATATATTAGCAGTTTATTATCTTCTAATAATATTATATTTTAATTTTTTTTATTATACACACACACACACTATAAGAATAATTAAATACTGTATCATTTTAGTGTTTGTATTTTTATAAGAAATATTTTTAATTGATTTTTTTTTACATTTAGAGTTCATAGAGCTCATTTAATATTATGGTAGAGAATGTTTTTTATTCAAAATATATATATATATATATATATATATATATATATATATATAATATTTTTTTAATATCAGCATATCAAAATAATTTAAAAATATAAAAAACTAATTAAGGCAAATATTTATTTTTATTTTTAAAATAAATAAATAAAATCCGTTTACAAATTCTATACAACGGAAACAGAGAAGTGATGAAAGTTCCAATAAACAAACAAGCAATCTTCGCTAGACAGTCCCATCAAAAACAAAAAAAACAAGGTCCCTCCTTTTCTTCGTCTATTTGAACAATACAATCCAACACACCATCGACGCACCAAACTACCGCTCCTTTCAAGAAAGGTTCAGCAAAGCTCTTTCTTTGTATCGAACTATCGATCGATTGGCGAAATGTCAACGGAGGAGGAGAACCGGACGGTGTTTGACGTGGCGGCAGCGAGTATGCTAACCAAAGAGCTGAGAGACGTTTTCGCTTCTGGTAAAACAAGAAGTTATGAATGGAGAATTTCCCAGTTGAAGAGCATGATAAAGATGTGCGATGAACACGAGGAAGACATTGCTGATGCTCTTCATCAAGATCTCTCAAAACCTAAACTCGAATCCATAGTTTACGAGGTCAGAAAGATTTCAGGCATAGCAGATATCATTTAAAATAAAAATAACACAAGTCTTTTTTTTTTGGTTGCATGATATTTGACATTCTTGATCGTGAATGTGATATTTTTTTATGCCTTGGCAATTTAATGGAATGATTGACGACACAGAATCATTACCTGTCTTGTTATTATTGAATATCTGTTAGAGTCGAGGAACCAGGAATTTATTTATTTTGTAATGTAGTTACGGGATAGTGAAATCACAACAACAACCTCGTTGCTTTGTCCCCGTGCTTTAATTTTTTCTGTCTCTGTTTGCCCAGAACTAGAAGTTTGTAATCGTTGGATTCCTTACTTTCTGGCTTTAAACTGGATGGGAGTACTTGGGTTTCGATAGTCTAAGTGAAAGTGAGGTAGGAATGGTCCTGTATTTTCGAGAGAAACTTTAATGACATCACTTTTTTGTTCCTGAGAAGGTTTGGTCTCTGTCTCAAATATGATCGATATGCAGCTGATATGTGGCATGCAAGGAAAGATACAGGGCTCGGGCATTTTGGAAATACCCTGACAGAAATTTAAAAGCTATAATTAACATGCAGGATTCATGATAGCATTTTTTTTAAAAAGAGGAAAAATAATAAGAAGGGATAAAAACTAAGGAATAATTTCGGGCCTCTTTTTTCGACTGTCAAGAAATTAGTTCGAATAAATATGATGTCGATTTCTAAATAAAATACATCTTTCTACAGAGGAGAAATTTTAGTCAATTTCCTAACCAGATATTAATTGCATGTGACTAATGGTGGAAGTTGGTGCTTTAAGTTGTTAAATCCGTGGACACCTTGTTCGGATCAATTTTGTTTAGCTACTACAGAGGCAGTCATATTGTAACTGGGATTCGGGATGGGGTTTTGGTACAACCAGGTTTGAATGTACTGGTGAAGAAAGAAGTATCAGGACAGTATTTCCTAGAAAACTATTTTCTTCGATAAAAATCTTACAAAAAAAAAAAAAAACTGAACCATGACGACTCCAAAGCACTGTCAACTGTATTTCTTGCGAGCGTATATATCCATTGCCTGCT
This sequence comes from Salix purpurea, assembly GCA_027405865.1. Lineage (NCBI taxonomy): Eukaryota > Viridiplantae > Streptophyta > Magnoliopsida > Malpighiales > Salicaceae > Salix > Salix purpurea. The sequence goes on along the minus strand of CM050329.1, from coordinate 4,796,495 downwards.
ACAGCTTAACATTTCATATAAATTCAAGTAATCCAGCTACTTCAACATTCTCATGAAATAATTTATATGGCGTAAGTTTATGTGAAATTTCATGTCAGTTTCCTCCGAAGTTGATTGGTGGTATGTTGTGCAGATAACTATGCTAAAAAACTCCTGTGCATTGGCTATTAAGGAACTGAAACAATGGATGATGCCGGAAAAGGTGGTTGCTCCGAATAGAAGCTCTTTTATTTGTGGTTTCTTACAAATTGATTTTTCTGGTGCTTGAGTTTGAGTGCAATCCGTATCATTTTTCATTGCAGGCAAAAACTTCTCTGTTAACTTTTCCTTCATCAGCTGAAATAGTGTCAGAACCACTGGGTGTTGTGTTGATTATTTCAGCATGGAATTACCCTTTCTGTATGTTCATAGAACAAAGTTCTCTATATTTACTTGAATCTGTCGCTTGATACTACAATAATCAAATCTGATTTCTCTCTTTCCAGTGCTGTCTCTTGATCCACTAGTTGGAGCTATTTCAGCCGGTAATACGATGGTTTTGAAACCATCAGAACTTTCTCCAGCCACATCCTCGCTGCTTGCAAAACTACTTCCAGAGTATTTGGATGTCTCTTCGATAAAGGTTGTCGAGGGAGCTGTTTCTGAAACCTCTGCACTGCTGGAGCAAAAGTGGGACAAAATATTTTATACAGGTTCGTGCTCATTCCTCAGTTTCTACATGCATGGGAGTCTGATTGTTAAATTATTCCACACACAGAAAAAAATGGTGGTAAATCAACACAAAATTAATCATATACTTATTTTTCTTACAATTCTTTGGAGTGATGTAAGCAACATCTTGTTAGATGTTGAACAAATTGTGGAACTCTTTTCCAGGAGGTGTTTGGAAAGGTTTGAACCCAGGCCCATGGTTTGAAGTCTTAGAGGTCCTTTCTGCTTTTTATGTGATTGACATAGTAGGAGGTGTAATTTTATTAAATTGAAAAAAAAGGGCTTTGTAGAATCCAGATTTTCTATACACACTGGCTCCTTTGCTCTGTTTGTTAGATTTTGGGAGCGCGTAAGCGTTCAAGTTAAATGATGTTTTCTTACCTCAACCCAACCTTGAACCCTAGAGGATGTCATCCTTGTTTTACAGGCAATGGAAGAGTTGGACGCATCGTGATGGCTGCAGCAGCAAAACACCTGACACCAGTTGTCTTGGAGCTTGGAGGAAAATCTCCAGTTGTTGTTGATTCAGGTATCGATTTACAGGTAAATAGCTCCTCTCATCCCTTTGCATGCGCTGGTAACCGGTGTCGTTTTCTCCATGCTCATCGCTGCTCTGTTAGTTAAGGCACCGAAAATTTCATCTTATTGTAATGTTCTGACACAATCCTACCTGTTTCTCCAAGATTGCAACTAGGCGGATAATTATAGGCAAGTGGGGGTGTAATAATGGACAGGCTTGCATTTCTCCGGATTACATCATAACAACGAAAGATTGTGCTGACAAACTGGTGATGCTGAGTTCTAGCATTCACTTCCCGTTCCTTGTTAAAATTCCATTTGTTTTTTCAGTCATCCACTAACTCCTTCTGTGGTACAGGTGGACTCTCTGAAAAAAGAATTAGAGACATTTTATGGAGAGAACCCATTGGAATCAAAAGATATATCTCGAATTGTGAATTCCAACCATTTTTCTCGTTTGACAAAGCTACTGGATGATGATAAGGTTTCTGGGAAGATTGTCTATGGAGGTGAAAGAGACGAGGCCAACCTGTGAGCATCTGCTTGCCATTGTTTCGGTTCATTAATTTAGTTCAGCTGGGTGCCATTTGCTTCTCATTGAAATTTTTTATCCTCGATGGCAGGAAAATTACTCCCACCATATTGCTGGACGTTCCTCGTGACTCTCTGATAATGAAAGAAGAGATATTTGGTCCCTTGCTTCCCATTCTCATTGTAAGCATCGAGAGATCCTCAGCTCATGGATGTTTTATTTGTGTTTACATCATATGAAGTAGGACATAAAATTGAATCTAAAATGCTTGTATAGCATCATCATTAGAAATAGCAATGGCATCACACTTTTCTTAGATATGCTCTCTACACGTGTTGGTTGATCAAAATCTGCCAGTAGGAGGTTGTCTTCAACTTTAGCTGAGCAATTTTCCGCTGGAACAAAGCCTTCGTTGATGATAAAAAGAAAGATTAATCATATGACTGTTATCCGGATAGTAATTTCTAGTATAGTAGAGATTTTAATGCAAAAGGTTATCACAGAATTCTTGTTATAAAGAGCGGGATGTCTATTATGATTTCTCTCTCAGGTCTTTTTTTTTGGTTCAAACAGGTCAGCAAAATCGAGGACAGCTGGGATGTGATAAATTCGGGAACGAAGCCACTCGCAGCCTATTTATTTACCAATAACAAGAAGCTGAAAGAGCAGTTTGTGATGTCTGTTTCTGCAGGGGGTGTAACCATAAATGACATTGCCATGCATGTAATTCTTCTTCTTCTCTGAACTTCTGGAACCTGGTGCACAAAATACTTGGTCTTTTATTCTGTCTTTACATATACGTGCTCTTGAAATTGGTGGGTTTTGATCTGAATAACCATCTAACATCTGCACCTCACATGTTCTTGATGGTGTAGCTTGCAATTCATACGCTACCGTTTGGGGGTGTGGGCGAGAGTGGAACGGGTTCATACCATGGCATATTTTCCTTTGATGCTTTTTCCCACAAGAAGGCAGTTCTGTATAGAAGTTTTATGGGCGATGCAGCTCTGAGATATCCTCCATACACACTGGGAAAAATAAGATTGATGAAGGCTCTAATGACTAGCAATTTATGGACCATACTACGCGCTTTGCTTGGACTGTCTTAAGTTTAAGAATATGAAGTGGCTGTCTTCGGTGTGAGCTCAATCACTGTCATGTGCTTTCTTCTTCTTAAATAGTGCAATCAAAACGAATGAAGTGGAATTCAATGTCAGTTGTAAATTCTGATGAATAAAAATTGCATTCTTATATTGTGATGTATCGGGATTATAGAACAATGTTGGTATTTTTCTTTTTTTTTTTTCATTGTAATAACCTTGAAAGAAAATTGAAGGAGTGGGATTCGAGCAGAGAACTGCCAGCGTGTTTTGGTTTACGCAGACATGTAGAGAATCATCCTCTGATTTGTTTATTTTTTTGGGAACTGGTAAGAAATCCTTTGAATCTGAAAAGTTGTTAGCTCATCAAAACTTCAAGGACAGAATCCATGACTAATCACGGATTTGAGAGTGAGAGCAGCAAATAATTTTTTTGCTAGTTGTAGCTGTTGGGCATATAGCCAAATGGCATCTGAAAACACTGCGAGTTGTAAGAAAAAATCACCTCTAAGGGGTCCAATAACATACAAACTAGTACCATGAATCTTCTACTATTGACAGTTCCAATTGAACTTGCAAAGCACTATCACCTAGACCAAATATTTGGTCGGATGCCAGAGAAGAGGTATACCACAGAGATTGTAGGTATATTTTAGGATGATCAACTGGATTGTAACGGAAAAACAGAGAAACTGGTTTTTGACTCCTATGGAAAACTGAATGGATTCAAGAACAATCCTGTAGAATACGAAGAACATCTGACCGCTGTTCACCTGTCAGTTCTGTCGGGAATTCTACCAGGAAAACAACTTTCAAATTTCCTCTCTTTCCTTGCTCTTTCGTGTTTGGCATACCTTGACCTTCTACGATCCTTTCATAGCCGGGGTAAATAATGTCATCGATCATCAAACTCGTCTTCTTACCGCCCAACAAAGGGATTGAGATTTGGCAGCCAGTTAGAGCTTTCACTAGTGGAATTTCTACTCCTATTTCCAGATCTTCTCCTTCCCTTCGAAACAGAGAATGTCGTTTCTCAGCAATCACGAAAACTATATCGGCTGGGCAAGTGCCGGGTCTCTCATTTCCCATTCCTTCGAATGTGATCTTCGTTCCCTTTTTCCATCCCGGCTTCACTTTTATTGTTAATATTTCTTCTTCTTGAATTATTTGCCTGCCAGAAACAATAAAGACGACAGTAATACTAGTTAGTGATATTTTGATTTTACTCTACTCCGATCGGACTTTCACATGCCTTACAGAATTCCCTAATAAATGCACAATCATTCTGAAAAAAACTTGGTGTTTCCCTGCAATTTGAGTCCTACATTTTTGCGGTCAAACAACATCAAGTTTTTTCCTTGCTAGTTTTATGGCATTTTAAGATATAGCAGATAAGATATGAAGGATTGCTATCTTGAAACCGAATCTAAATTTGAACCTGTTATTAAGGGGCAGAACAATAAAAATTCCCAAAAAAAAAGCAATGAACGATGAGCTCAGAACAGAGGAACAAACCCTGTGTTTGTAATGACGTCTCTTGTTATCTTGATCTTTTTCATGCACCCATAACATAACTCCTCAAGCGTGCATTCGAGAGGCCTTTCGATAGCCGGGGGTTTTATCTTCCCCATTGAATTTGAAAACATGATGTTGCTGGTGCTATTCCGGCTTGCATTTCTCGAGAGAGACGCAGAGTAGCCATGATGAGAATCGGTACTTCTCCGGCTCATGTTTCTCTTTAGAAAAGATGGTTTCAGAGAAGGGCTCTTTCGGCTTCCACTTCTTGACAGAGGCGAAGATATATTAGGAAAACAAGCATCCATACTTTTATGTTTGAAGAATCCTCTTGGACTCGAAGGATTGTCACCTCGCATGTTATCAGCATTGTATCTTAAACTGTGGATTCCGTTCATCGTCTTTTCGTCTTCTGTATCGTAACCAAGTCCCTGGAAATCCACCACGTAAGTATTTGCAATATTCACAATGGAGGTGATTTTTTCTTGTTCTCAAGGATCAACCTCTCGATGAGATTTTAGGATTCCGAATTCTACATATAACATTTTTTTTTAGCCAGTTTTTTCGAGAGATGACCGGGAAAAAAAACTTTGGAAAATATTATTGGTCTTGAAAACTTGACAGTAATCGATTCATGCATGGAAGTATACCTACCTCAGGACCGTGGCTGATGGCTTCAGATCTTGCTCCTAATTCTCCTCGCCCTGAAGATGATTTTCTCTTAAAGCGATGCCATCCGGTGAATGTCGACAGACAGGCTTTGCAGAATTCTTTAAAATTGAAAGCTTGCTTTTTCTGCACAAAAATGGGGGCAGCTGGTGGTATGCCTAGAATGTCAGGATGATCTACCATGAGAAAGAGAGGGAGAGAAATAGGGAAGGATAGAGAAGACTGGCTATGACCACGAGAATGCTTGGCTGCCAAAAAGTGGAGCGTTTGTTGAGGCCTTTAATTAGCATGATCTGTTATAGGAGTGACTGTAACCTTTTTTTTAGTTCCCCTTGAGATTTATAAAACCAATTAAAAAAAATTATTTTATTTTATTTTTTAAAATTTTTATTTTAAAAGTGACTCAAGGACATCGTAACGTGGGTAAGACGATTATGGATTGTCCATATGATGTATTAGAGCCAAAAAAATAATAATAATTAGGTTAGGATTGTTTTTTAAATAATTTTTTAGGTGGAATATATTAAAATAATAAAATATTTGTTTTATTTTTTAAAATTTATTTTGATATATATACACATGCCTTTTCAAATTATTAGATTAAAAGCAAAATGAAATTTAAAAATTATAGATGTGATTCAAGTTATTTTAAAAAAAATATGAGTAATGGATACAAAATAAATATTGAAAACCTAGTTTGGATATCCTATATCTATATTTGCTAAACAATGAATATGATATAAATAGTAATTTTAAATTTAGATATGGATAATAATGATATCAAAATCCGATTCATAAATATTCATTATTATTATCTTCTATAATAATAAAAAAATAAAAACCGTTCGAGAGTGTTTATAGTAAAAACGAAAGAAGATATTTGTTTTTATCTTTTAAAAATAAAAGAAAATAACTTTTAAAAAATAAAATTTGACTATAGTCTATTTAAACCGCAATCCTTTATTGAAAGCCTAAAACGATAATACAAGCCCAAATTACAAACCTCACACGCCTTATTTTAATAGGCCCAACTTTCAAGAATGGTTTGTTATTGTTATTATTATTATTATTATTATTGATGTTGTTTTTAATTGGATTTTCGATTGTATTCTTTGACTCTCTCTCTTTTTAATCTAATATTGTATTTTTAGTTTATTTTATCATTTAGTTTGATTTAATTGTATATCATTTGTATATGTTTTATCATATTTTAAAATAAAAAATTATTCAATCTGATAAAATTCATAACAAAGATAGTAGCCAAAAAAGATTGTGACAACCTTGTAAGAAAATATATTGAAAAGAATTATAAAACACAATCTCTATTAAATTCAATATCAAATGAAGTGATTATATTTTGTTATTCTTGTATTGTTCTAATGTTGAAAATATTTTTTTTTAAATAAAAAAGTATTATCTTAATATGTTTTTAAATAAAATATATTTTAAAAAACAATTATCACGAAACTTTAAAACAACTTTTTAGTGAAGAGTAGAAATTTAAAGTAGAAGGGTAAAATCCACTGCAAATATTCATATAAAACAAATAAAAAGTTCACAGCGTTTCACCAAACCATCTATTCTTTGACTTTAAAGGTACGAGTATCTAGTAGTGTTTTACAGTCTGCTAGCATTTACTTTTTAAAATGTTTTTTATATAAAAATATATTATTCTTTTTTAAATATTTTTTTATATCATTTTTTCTTTAAGAAAATGTAAAAAGAAACATGCCCTGAAAGAAAAAAGTTTGTCATGCAGGCCATCTGAAATTCCTATTAAAGAAAAGGTAGAAGCAACATCAGGATAGAAAAGTTTTATTCTTGCAATTTTTTCTCTGCCAATCCCAGTTCCTGGTCCCAACTGCTGACGTGTCTGGACTTTGGAGACGTCGCTATTTTTCAATCTTTCGCCCCAAATGTTTTAACTTATCGACATGTCCATTTTTGAAGGACGAGTCAAGTCACAAAATCATCAGCGCGTCTGTTTTCATGTATTACAAATATTTTTTTGTTTTAAATTAATTTTTATAATATTTTTAAATTATTTTGATATAAATATTATTTTAATATAATTTAAAATAAAAAATGCCTAGTAGTCCATAAATACACCATCAAAAGCATACCTTGTTGCTTTCCTCAATCTTCATAAAGAAAAAGAAACAACGTGAGGTGAGTTTTAAAACTGAAAACAAAAAAACAGTAATGCGCTCTGGGGGTAAGAAAGAGGTTCCCGCCTAGAATGAGACTAGCTAGCCAGATCCGCTATAACCCGCAGTCCTACTTATAGCCAAAAGGCCCCTGAACACCTGACCTCGACTGACCACACCTCACCACTCTTGCTCCTCCAAAATAAATTAAAAATCACCCTGCTCACCAGTAAACTAATAAATAAATAAATAGAAGCTTTTCCTTTCCATATAAAAAATAATCTACCCTTCGTTCCAAAAAAAAGTTAACCCCCCCGGCGATGCACACAAATAAAAATAAATCGGAGTCGTTGTAGTTGTGCCAAGTATTGATTGAAAATACGGTGTTTGTCTCTCTGTCCATCCACACCAGCTTCTGTTTTCGGGTTTCAGGTACAGACTACACTGTTCATTTCACTGACTATTTTTTTTCATTCTCTCTAACTGAGAGTGCTAATTTTCGTTCTTGACGTCCTGATTTCCGTTGATCTTTCATAGTTATTAATCATCGTAGCAATCACGTTCTTGATTTTTCTTTCTTGATGTTTAGTGGATGAGATATTGCTCGTGCTAAGATGATTTTTCTAGGGTTTTCTTACCTCTCCCTCGCATTAACTCTCTTCTTTCTTTCTTTACGTTCTTGCAGTGATTGTTTCTTGCAATTCTTACTCGTTCTTAACATGTTGTTTCTTTGATGGAATAATCAATTCTCTTTTAGCTCCATCTCTACTCTCGTGTCCCATTTTTAGCGATAGCTGTAGTTTATCTCTAGAAAATATATTATCTTCCAAAAATAGGTCAGAAATAGGACTGATGCATTGTTATAACTGATGCTTTTTTTGCTTGTCAGTGGGAAATTGTGTCACATATATATAACGCGTTTAACTATGGTTTTGCTGTCAATGCTGTATACTTGGACATGATATTCTTCGAAAAGGACTATTTTTGGAGATGAAAACTGTATTTTCTGTTTCTTTTCTGATATATTGTATGCTCTTTTTTTTAAACTATTATGCACTTGATGTTTGGTGAGTTTTATTTTACTTGTGAAACAATTGATTTTGATTTCAATCTGTGATATTGTTCCCCATTTGCAGAGTAGGCCGATGATAAAATGTCACCACCAGCGACACGTGGAAAAAATAAAAGGAATAGACAGGGCGACAATGATATCACTTCTGAGATATTAAGGTACTAAAGTTAATTTAACTTATTTTAATTTTATTTAATCTTGAAATTTATTGCTTCTTTGATAGGAAAATTCATGCAGTTGGTCAAGTTAACAATGGTGATGTAAATCAGCTATACATGATATGGAAGCCAGTTTGTCAAGGCTGCCGCGTGAATACCAAGGACAACCCTAACTGCTTCTGTGGTTTGATCCCACCACCTGGTGGAAGTCGTAAATCTGGCTTATGGCAGAAAATGCCTGATATTCTCCAAGCAATTGGTCCAGACCCGGTCAAAGATCTTCGTAATACAGATGAAACTCCTGCTGGTCTAACAAATCTTGGAGCAACATGCTACGCCAACAGTGTACTCCAGTGTTTGTACATGAATGCCTCATTCCGAGAAATTGTTTTCTCTGCTGAACCAGATTTGCTAAATGAACAGCCTGTGCTAAATCAGCTTGCCCGGCTTTTTGCACAGTTGCATGCCAGTAAAATGGCTGTTATTGATCCAGCTCCATTTATAATGACTCTGGAGTTAGATAATGCAGTTCAGCAGGATGGCCATGAGTTCCTGACCTTGCTTCTTTCACTGCTTGAACGCTGTCTGAGCCACTCAAAAATTTCTAAGGTGAAAAAAGCTGTTCAAGATCTTTTTCGGGGAAGTGTGTCTCAAGTAACAACGTAAGATAAGAGCCAATTTTGAATTTGTTTTCCATTTGTTATTGGATTTCTTTCTTTTGTTCATCTGGTGCTCTGATGATTATCCTTCTATGTTCATGTCAGTTGCATTTGCTCTTTTTTGACTCACCTTTATGTCTGAGAGGTCATTTATGAGTTATTTATCCCTTAAGTGCCCACCATTTCAAATCGTCATTGACGTAGAATGTTACTGTTTTTTTTTTGGCTCTGCATGCAGGTGCTCAAAGTGTGGAAGAGATTCCGAAGCATCTTCCAAAACTGAAGACTTCTATGAGCTGGAGTTGAATGTCAAAGGCTTGAAAAACTTAGATGAGAGTCTGGATCAGTACCTTAGTGTGGAACAGCTTCATGGAGAGAATCAATACAATTGTGAATTGTGTAAAAGCACCGTCGATGCCACTCACCGCATCAGGCTACGAACACTTCCTGATGTTCTTAATTTTCAGCTTAAGCGTTATGAGTTCCTTCCGAAGGTACTCTGTGATGTGCTTTCAAGATTTAACTTTCTATTGTCTTACCATTACTTATGAAATTTTATAAAAATAAGCTCATTTATCTCTCTTTCCATCTCTGAATTTCATTTGTTATATGCTGTTATTTTTACCTGGTGGTGCCATTAATGGGTAGTAGCCTTTCTTAAACGCTGCACTGCAATCGACAAATGATAGCTTATTCTCCGATCTTATGGTAAAGTTTATTACTTGCACATGTAATTAGATTTGAAGTAGCTAAATTGGAATAATCTATGGGTTTCTTGATGGAGAAAAGGCTAATGCGTGGCTGGTGGTGAATCCAGAGGAAATTGTTAATGATGAATTTTCTGGCAATCATGTGAAATAGGTGTTTGATCACAGGCACATAAATGGTGACTATCCTAAAATCTGCAGTGATATCCAATTTTTAAGCTGCTTAATGGCACCTATAGCTCCTCTTGTCATAAATGACGTGTTTTGTGTGGTGTCATGGTCTTTGTTTTTGGCATGAGGGTAGCTTTGTGCTTTGATTTTTTGCCCCCACTGCTTAAGATTCCTGGTTCTTTTCACACTTCATTGTTTGGGGTTTTTGGAACCAATTATAAGAAATGAATAGCTCCGAGGCACAAGCAATCATGTTTCTTAAGCACTTTGTGTATTGATTTTTGTCAATAGACCACTACAAGGAAGAAAATCACATCTGCGTTTGGTTTCCCTGGAGAATTGGACATGGGGCTGAGACTGTCTGAACCTTCTCAGCTGGAATGGATATATGACCTGTCAGCTGTGTTGATTCACAAGGGAACTGCTGTAAATAGTGGCCATTACATTGCTCATATCAAGGATGAGAATACAGGCCAGTGGTGGGCTTTTGATGACGAGCATGTCTCAAACCTGGGTCATTGTCCATTTGGAGAAGGCTCTTCAAGTTGTACTGCAAAAGTTGTTCATAATGACAACACTGTTTTGCCATCTTGTGTTGGAACAACACCTGCTGATACCAGCAGAAGTCATGTAGATGTTGTTCTGCCACAGTCTTTAGAATCTAATGTGGTTAGTCATAAAGATAGTTTTTCATCTGTTGATGCATACAGACTGATGTATAATCTTAAGCGTACCAGAAAGAATGATGATAAAAGAATTCATATTGCAAACAATATCCAATTAGAAGGTCACAAGGGTTTACACAATGGCTTTCCTCTTCCACCTCACCTCTTTGAGGATTTAAAGGATGTGAATGCAGCATATCTTGCTGTTTGTGAAGAGTACAAATTGAAGAGGGAAAGAGAGCAGCATCATATAGCAGAACGGAGGCAAGAAGTGCGATCAATTCTTTCAGAAGCTCCTGTCCGGTCGCTTGAAGAACCATTTTATTGGGTTTCTACAGCCTGGCTTCGCCAGTGGGCAGACAATGTCATTCCAGGGTAAGTGTGTATATGCAGTGCTACATTATGCATGCATTATTGCTGCTTTGGGGCTAAAGCAGTGGCAAGGCTTCACCAGGGATTGTTATGATTCATATTTACCAATCTGTCATGCACTTCAGTCTCTGATAATCTTAATTGTGTATATTTTGTTTTGTTTGTTTACTTTTGTGTGGTTGGCATATAAATTCTTCCAACTCCATTAAGGATTTGTGTTGTCCTGCAGTGTTATAGACAACAAACCTATCCAATGCTCACATGGAGAAGTCCCAGTGTCTAAAATTGGGTGCATGAAGCGGTTGTCTGTCAAGGCTTGGGAAATCTTGTTCTCTAAGGTATCTTGCTTATTTTATTGTTTATGTTAAAATACCTCATCACATGTTAATATTCTTTCCCTGGCTAATTGTGTTTTCAACACTTTGTGTGCCATGCACACATGATGGATTTGTTTTTTGTCTTTGCATTGCATACAACAGAGTATGAAGGAGAAGTGTCCTGGCACTTCTAGCTCACTAGCTCAGCAACTTATTTTTCCTCTCCCTCTCTATGCCCGCACACACACATGCACAATGTATCTGTCTGTGTTCATGTTTGTCTGCTTCACGCTTCATCTTTCCTCTCCTATGCATTATTTATTACTAGGTTGTGCAATAATTATTGTTTCTGTTAAATGACTGAAAACTGCAGTATGATGGAGGGCCAGCACTGAGCAATAGCAACTACTGCATGACTTGCCTTATTGATGGTGCTCAATCTGTGGTCTCTGCTGATAGTTATAGGGATCAGAGAATATTAATGAGAGATCTCGCAAACGATGTTATTGCTAAGAAATGTTCAGATGGAGCATATTTTGTGTCTAAGACATGGTATGCTTGGAACCTTTTTGTTCTTTTCACATTTTCTTTTTGATTTGTTGCTTCTTTTATTAGTGATTATTAGGTGTGGCTTACCATGAGGCTCTTTTAATTTAAAAATATTCTGATTCTGGGAACATGCCTAATTTTAAGGCTAACATGTACCCACCCCCCTTGAACTAATGGTCAAAATGCCATCAGTCCTTGAACAAAAAAATTCTGCACCTGAAAAAATTGTTTGATCTGATTTAGTCCACTTGTTAATTCAAATTAGAATTGACCAATTATTGTCTGGCATGTGTAAATGCTGTTCCACTTCCAAAAGATACAAACATCAATTCATGACACCTGTCACACAATAATTGGTCAATACAAATTTGAATTAAGGAATGAACTAAATCAAATCAAACAATTTGTTTAGGGACCGTTGGCACAAAAATTTATGCTCAGGGACTAATGTTTGAGCAACAGTTTAGGGAGGTTGGGTATAATTAACCTAATTTTAATAATCTTTCCTTTTCTCCTGTGCAATAACTAAACAATCTCATGTGCTTTTATTACCAACAACTACTGCATTTCTTCATCGTCTCTTTCAAACTTGACTTAGTGTGCGTGGACTGGCATGGTTCTGGAAGGTGTCCTGTAATTCTGATCATTTCATGTTTTTAGGCTGCAACAGTGGGTGAGAAGAAAAAACATTGATGCTCCTAGTGAAGCTGATGCAGAACCAACAGCTTCAATTAGGTGTCGACATGGGCAACTAAAGCCTGAGCAACCTGGCGCCAAGCGATTGCTGGTTCCTGAGAAACTTTGGCTCTTTTTGTATAAGGATGCTGTTGCTGTAAAACCTGTTGATCCATTGGGATGCACAACGTTTCCGTCAGACTCTGAACTGTGTCCTGAATGCAGCGATGAACTTTCTGAAGTTGCCTGCTTTGAGGATTCTTTAAGGTTTTACATAATTTATCAATAACATGGATCTATCCAATCTTCCTCTCTCTTCTTGAATTGTGCCATTCTGCAGGGAGATAAAGCTCAGACATCGCCAAAATCATGAAAAGTTGGCTGCTGGAAAGGGTATCCCCCTGTCTTTGAACTGCACATATTACCTAATGCCTTCGTCATGGCTCACAAAATGGAGAAACTACACTAGTGGAAGTGGCAAGAATACTTCTTCATCAGTGGAACCTGAGGTTCTTGATCCTGTTATTGATGCACTGAAATGTGAACAGGTAAGTTTCCAGTTGCCAAAATCATGAAAAGTTGGCTACTGGAAAGAGTGTCATTTTTTAAACACAATTTTTTTGTAAGGTTCAATATGGTTAAAGTTACTTTATAACTTGTGGAGTGAACAAGGGGCTGGAATTAGGATCAGTATGTACACCTAGCCTGTTTTGTTTAACTTAAATTGTAAGGAGACTTATTTGTTTTTCTACTCATGTTACCCCTCCTTTCTTTTCAGCATTCCCGGCTTCTAGAAAGGCCCCCTGACCTGATGAATAAACGTGGCATGCTTATACAGAAGAGTTCTTCTGTAAGTATTACAAGTACACAACTCATATTGATGGCGTATTTAGGCCAGTATTTGCAAGAAACATTTGTGAGTGCAAATCTTATTGTAGTGATTAAAATGGTGCTGAAAATGTGTACAACTTGCTGTATTTTCGCAAGAAAAGTGTAATAGGGAGCCACTTTCTACTTCATTTCAATCTCACTTAAAAACCTAGAAGAATACAAAATAGAATGACATCACTGGTTTGAGTGCACTAATTTCAGATTTTCTCCTCCGACCTCCTTCCCTTGTTTTTCGGTTATAGACAGATGCTTTAACAATCATTACAGAGAATGACTGGATCAGTTTCTGTGAAGAGTGGGGAGGCAACAAGGAGAAAGGCATAATGGCAATAATTGAGTCCAGCGATGTCGCAGAAAGTAATTTGGGTGGGTGCGGAGAGGACATGCCACGATGTAAAGACCATCCAAGCTCCCAAGATGAAGCAAGTAATGACTCTGAGATCAGACAACCTGTAATTAGGACCACTCCAGAGGTAATAAAAATTCTACCTAATTTTTGTTTTGAACTATGTTAACCACCATTCTCTGCTAGCTAGTAACAAACCTTCAATTTTCCATCTTTAATTCTTTTTTAGTTCTTGGAGGCTTCTGCCTGGTCATAAACTCTTTTCCCTATAATCTGGTTCCAATTTCAGACCCAAGACCTCCTTATCAGGAGGTAATGGCCACTGGGATTTGACTTCCCTTGTCTCTAATGCTGATATGGCATTGATGATTCTGCTAGATTTGTGAGGATTGCATTGGTGAACAAAAAAGTCATGAGTTGGCGAAGAAGCTGAATTACTTCAATGAGGACATAAGTGTATCTCTTGTGCGTGGTAAGGAAGCTCCAAGATCAATTTTAGAAGCTTCGTCAGCCACTTCCGAGACAGATCGGCGGGCCTCCAAACGATCTCGAAAGACCAGCTATGGGACTTCAGTAAATCTAAAAGTCTCTGGTTCCACATCATTATACCGGTTAAAAATGATGATATGGGAATTGCTTGGGGTAAGCTACAGTGAGCAGATAACTTGATAAATATTCAGAACTTGATCATCATAAATTATCAGATGCCATGTTCAGTCGTACTAGTACAAGCACCAAAGATTTTAAGCAGTAAGGTTTGGGATGTTTTCAAAAGTTGAACTAATGTTGCATCCATGGAATTCATAAATGTATTTTAGGAAAGTTGCATTCTATCTGAAACTGACAAATGAAGTTTTCTTACTCAAAAGAGATGCATTGGCACTGGATAAATTTTGAATTATTAGAAGTCAGATAAATAATCTGGATAGGTTGTGATACCTAAATAATTTTGTATAGGTTGTATGAAATGACATGCATGCCATCCAAAAAATCTGGATAATTGTGATACCTAAATAAGTTTGCATGTCTTCACGTATTTATCTCCACTTGATTAACTTCTTTAATGTCACAGCTGTGGAAACGTAGATATATTTTCTGTGCTTATGTGCATCAGTTAACCGAGGAAATACTGCAGGTGGTTAAGGAGAACCAGATACTTCACAAAGGTTCGATGATTATTGATCAGGAAAGTGCTACGCTTGCAGACTTGAGTATATTTCCTGGTGACAAGCTATGGGTGCAAGATTCTGAAATCCACGAGCATAGAGATATTGCTGGTAATTTGAGTCACTATACAATCAATGGTCATTTTATTTGAATGATAGTCTCCTCTTATTTAAGGAAAGCTTATTTCCTAGCACAATTATATAACAATGGAAATGGCAATAACATGATTGTCCAGTGTTTTAGATGGAATGGTATTATGTTTAAAGTATTTGTTGATATGTTCACAGATGAGATTGCTGATCAGAAAGCAAATGCACAAGATCCTGAGAAAGGGTTTCGGGGAACACTTTTGACTACAACTACTAAATCCCCAGCTGTTTAAGGTGCATGCTTTGATAGTTGTTTCCATGACACATTAGATTCCTTGGGATCAATATTCTGGAAGGAAGACCTGAATGTTTGACTTGCATAGTGGAGGTAAGGCACCATTTCAAACGTGTGCATATGCCTCTACTGAATATTCTTCCTGTAACCCTGGCTTCTGAATGCTGGCATCTTTATATTTTACCATTTCTGGTCAGAACCAGTGGCTGGCCTTGATTGATTTTGGCTCCCAGCATTTTGACATTGAAGGACATAATTTTAGAACAGTCCAATCACTCTGTAACATTTATACCTAGAGATGAACTGGCCCTTTTTGGTACTGTTGGCTGATGTCCGTGAAGGCAATGAACTCTCCCAGATGACTTTTTTTTTTTTTTTTTTATCATTTCCCTCTTGGGCAGACTGGCTGAACTTGGTGGATTTGTACCTTTTTGTAGATCCAACGAAACATTCTGTACCTTTTTGTAGTTAGAGATGAATTAAACAATACAGCACTGCTGGCCAACACTGGAGAGTCGATGGAACTTTTGTTGTGCAAAATGTCTTGAAAGCTTTGTCCCATGAATGCTGGATTTCAGTCATGTTACGGATGGTCTTTCTCAGCCATTGTTATTTGGTTTAAATGGGAAAACAATATTCCTCTATCGCATCAGCTTGCGATCAGACTGTCAAAACTTGTGAAAAGGCGTGGTATTCATGCCTGCTCATCGAATGTTGGGGCATTAGGCCATACATTTGATGGACTGAATGCTATATGGCATGCGAACCTATGACAACCCCACTGCGCATGCAACGTCATTGAGCACCTGGACCTCAAGGTAACACGTGGCAATTTTCTGCAATCTTGGGTTTGTCCTGGTGAGATGTGCCACGAATTGCAATCCGGTATCTGTTCAAACAGATCAAGGACTTGAGGTTGAGGAACCAATAAATTCTTTAATGTTTAGGGTCGTGTCGGTCTTTTTCACTTGTTTATTGTTTTCTGTTGATTGTTCTTCTTTGCCGCCTGATCCTGGAACCAGATTATGATATGTTGACTTGTTGGGTTTTGACTTTTGAGATGCTTGATGAACCAGGAGCCCGTTCAAACTCGATTTGGCTTGCCTGGAGTGGAGATATTCTTCAAAACATGTCTGACGCTACTAACTTGTAGCCACAACCGGTGTAAATGAGCATAAAAACAGCTAGTATATAACAAGAGACCATAGAACAAGCCCCTCGAGGAAGGTGCGTGTGTTCTTCGGGAGAGGAGGACGAAGACCGCTCTTCTAACAATAAGCTGAGCTGACAGTCGTCTGAAAGAATGATCGGATTCAATTCAAGTAAAAAAGGAATGAAGAGTGGGATAAATGAAGATGATTTGCTCTGCTGGGATATAACAAATGCATTTAACAGGTGAGGCAGGTTGACCTGCTATATTATTCATTAATTTACTTGAAGATCAATAAAGGTGGCCGCCGTCTCTACTGCCTTGCACAGCCGCAGCTTTCATCTTTGTGGGTAGAATCACTCTCCATTTTCTTCAAAATAAAACAGAAAGTTTCACGCTGCTAAACTTTTATGCGTTCAAACATCATTATTTTGTAATCAACTCTCATGGCGGATAGAGAACTAATTCGATCCACCGTCTTCGCGAGTTCTGGTATCCTTCGAACCACCGATCCCAGCTAGCGTTCACCGGACCTTGAGTCCGATATATAATAAATAAGTAAATAATCAGTTATCATCACACCAGCAAATGATCATTGACGATGATCATACACTGAGGCAGTAACAACACTAATGACAGAAATATATTCTTTCGATGGAAGTAGCGGGTCAGGAATTGATCACTCAACACCTGACACGAGTCTGCAGAGCATGGAATTTAATATTTTTGGTTATTTTAGATTGTTTTTATTATGATAATATCAAAATAATAATTTAAAAATATAAATAATTATTTTACTGTATTTCTAAATGAAAAAACAAGCTAATAATAATATCAAGAAAGAGCACTGATAATAATATCAAGAGGGATCGAATGGAAATCGTGTGACGCAACACTGAACACTGTTCACAACACATATGCATGGATTGAATGGAGGCACCGCTGCTACCAGCTCGTGTCAAGAGGGATTCATCACTTGTCACTTATAGTTATCATCTCAAATTAACTAGTGTCAGTGATATCATAAAAAAATATCTTTACTGATGTTGACCGTCCTCGATTCATTAGTTTTTTTTCCCCTTTCAAGACTCAGTTTGCAGTCAAATATCCCACATTTTATTCAACTTTATTTTCTTTAGTCTATGTTTCAAGAAAGGAAAAGGGAATAAATTGACAAAATAACTAAATTAAAAAATATACAATTGCTATTGATTTATTAGTTTTTAACTATTAATAAAATATACATGATATGCCAAAAAAATTGGTTACGGCCCTTTTCAAATTGGCCTTTTGCTTTTGCTTTTCTATTTGAGGCTCAATGGCGAACTTGTTCTTCATAAATGACATACCCATCACTCTAGTCCAACCCCTACATTATTGAATATTCCAAATTCCAGCATCTAAAGTTAAATTGATGTCTGATAAATCCAATTTTAACGGGATTAAAAAACCTTAACGATCCATTATTTTTTGAGTATGCGATGGTTTAGCGGTGTATCAAACTCAAATGTAAGATTAATTGATTAGCCGATTATTCAACTTGAAAGACTTGTTCCTAGACTATTTGAATTTTCAGACATCATCAATGTTAATATGAGTTTTGATTTTTAATTTTTGACGGTCAGAAGTTATCTCAACTATAGATAATTAAAAAAATTAGGTAAAATAAAATCATGTCCCTCAAGTTTTGGAAATTGATTGTATCAACCGCCCTCTTCAATTGTAATCATTTTAGATCTTATATTGTAACTTATTCTTGTTTGTAGTTTTTTGGAAAAAACATGAATTTTTTTTTATGTTCTGAATATTTTTAATATATTGATATTGAAAATAAGTTTTAATTTTAATATATTTTTAAATTTTTTTATAAAAAATGTCCGCTATTAAAATAACAAAGATGATACTAGTCATGTATGGTCCCGCCATTCAAATCTGTTTTCATTATAAAAAATCAACCATCTGGATTGTTGACGGGTAATCTAGAAAAGAATAAAAACATAATTCAATAGAAAAATTGAATAGAAAAATAGAAAGAAAATGAAAAATAAATTTAAAAAAAAAAACTGAAAACACCAATTACCATATTCCAAAAACACAAAAATATTCGAACTTTTACGCTATTAAACAACGTAATATATATAGATAGATAGATATATATATATATAGATAGATAGATAAAACGTGTCACAAAATCAAAGTAGCATGGAAATAATTCATGGGAAAACATCAAAAAATGAGCAGCTAGGCACTTGATCTTCCCCATCACAACCAAAACAAAGATGCCAAATCTAACATCAGAAGGGAATCCTTAATCCACAAGCAAGCAAGAGACCCAGCTATTTGTGTGTGAATAAGACCAGTGGTATCAGCAAAACTAAATTAATTTCTCAATGACCCCCCTCATTTATTATATTGCTGTTTTTTTCCTTGGGAGAGAGGCACTCATGACTCCTTCAGCCCACCCACGGTGCCGAGACAATTATGCCCTTGGAAAACAAGATTTGAATGACATCCTCGTGGGCAGCTCCGACCTTTCCTGCGTCGAAGAATAACGCGTTCGGGACACTGCTCTGCTCTATCCGAGAAATTTCCTCGGATTAAAAATCCGAGACCACCTGCTGAAGATGGTCGAATTCGATATTATTATTTCCAGCCCGTATTTCTTGAACCCTATAATATCTCTCGTTTCAAAAAGAAGGACGGAGAGAACACTGCCACCCAGTTTTAATTTATAATCCTGACGTGGAGAGATGCAAATCTAGTAAAGCCAAGGTTCATGTCCCCCTTCAGACAGAAAGCCAAGTAGATTTCACTTCTTGAGTCTCCAGCTTCTTTCTTTCTTTCTTTCCTTCTCCTTTCCAAGTTAACAGCCATAACAAGCCCCTTTTTGCTTACAACATAATTGGCTGTGAAGACTCGAAAAGATGGAAAAGAAAGGCAAAAGAATCGTATCGTTGGTGATGATGATGCTCTTGTTCTTTATAGTGATTGCTGCTAATTTTCAAGGCTGCTTCTCTGCTGCCAGTCAAACAACCATCAAAGGAAAGTCAATAACGCCTGCTAATGATCGAGGTGGCTCCGCTGTCTTTCCTGTCACCGGAAATGTTTATCCTGCCGGGTGCGTGTTCTCTTGATTATCTGCATAAATGAAATGAAAATATTGGATTCATGTTTGAATTTTGATTCGTGTGTCTGCTGGTACCATTTTTTGACGGTTTGTTTGGTTTTTAGTTTGTTTTATGAGAAGGAATTTTTGGTAACTGTAGTTTGTTTGGATATTTGTGTGTGTGTGTATTTTTTGTTGGTTCGGAGGAGAATTGCTCGGCCATTCATCAACTCTGAATTCCATTGCCGTCTTGGATAATTTCATGATCATTTGTTTTCGTTTATTTATTTTGGGCACACTGTCTCTGTAACTCTTATTTTATTTGCCTAATTGACTTCTACAACTGGGTCTGGTTCTTTCCCCTGTTTGTGGGGATGTGTTGCCGTGTTTGAAGGATTCTTTTGCCTTATTTTAGTTTTCTCCCGATTTTAATTCCACCGCATGCATGGCTTCTTCTGGGAACGACCCGCGTAGTTTCTTTAGCATTTCTTGAGATCCTCTCTCCTTCTCTAGGAAGTGCTGACCTGACCCCTTTCTCGTATATTAATTTAAATTCTTATAATTGAGATCTCAAGTTTGTAACTTGACCTGTAAAAATTTCGTGAAGTGGAATAATAACGAATCTTCTTCCAATTCGCAGGCACTACTCTGTGATTCTGAACATAGGCAACCCACCAAAGGTTTTTGACTTGGATATTGATACTGGTAGTGACCTCACCTGGGTCCAGTGCGATGCTCCCTGCACAGGCTGCACTAAGGTAAGCGCATCCTCGTATAGAAGACAACAACCAACGATGTAACAAGGTATTATAATGGCCTGGAAAAGTTTTTAATATGCATTCTAATGCGCAGCCTTCTGATAAACTTTACAACCCAAAGAACAATCGCGTGCCCTGTGCAAGTTCCTTGTGCCAGGCCGTCAGCACAGGACAGAACTACAACTGCGACACCCCAAATGACCAGTGTGACTATGAAGTGCAGTATGCTGATCTTGGCTCATCTCTTGGCGTGCTGCTGTCGGACTACTTTCCGCTACGATTAACCAATAGCTCTCTTCTCCAGCCTAGAATCGCCTTTGGGTGGGTCCCATGCATTCCATCCCAGTTTATACATTTTTTTTCTTCTGTGATTGACAAGGAGCTTGAAAGAAACTGTGATTTTATTCTGTTAGCTACTGTAAATTTTGGTGGCACATACCAGTTCATATGATTTTGGAAAAGCTCGGATCACCATCTTGAAACACGTTTGCAATCATGCAGGTGTGGATATGATCAAAAATATCTCGGCCCACATTCACCGCCTGACACAGCTGGGATTCTTGGCCTCGGCAGAGGCAAAGCAAGCATTCTTTCGCAGCTACGAACCCTGGGTATCACGAAAAATGTGGTTGGCCACTGTTTCAGTAGGGTAGAAGGTGGCTTTTTATTCTTTGGAGATCGCCTTTTGCCGCCTTCAGGAATCACTTGGACTCCAATGCTAGGCGGTTCCTCAGAGTAAGTGCCCTAGCCCTGTTTTTTTTCCCTTCTTTAGATCATTGCTCTCAGCTTTTATTTCGCTCGGTTGTTTCGATTAAAATGTGCGAATTATTTTTATTTTCATCCAGCACACTATACTCGTCAGGACCAGCAGAGCTACTTTTTGGTGGAAAGCCCACAGGCATAAGGGCACTAAAGCTGATTTTTGACAGTGGGAGCTCCTATACCTACTTCAACGCTCAAGTTTACAAGAGTATACTTGATTTGGTGAGATGCGCTTGATTTTTTTTATCAGGAAAATAACATTGAATCAGATAAAGAAACATGCAGTAAAATATTTTGTCACACGAATCATTAACTTTCTGTTTCAGGTGAGGAAGGATCTTAGTGGAAAGCCATTAAAAGATGCACCAGAGGAGAAGGCACTTCCAGTATGCTGGAAAACTGCAAAACCGATCAAATCTATTTTTGATGTCAAGAGTTTTTTCAAGCCCTTAACCATAAACTTTACAAATGCAAAGAATGTGAAGCTGCAGTTGGCACCTGAGGACTACCTCATTCTCACTGTAAGCACCTCAAAAAACCTTTTACAAGTTCCCTGCACTAGGCAGCCATGCATTTAATCATCAAGCAAGCATATTCATTTCCTCTCCCCATTTCAGAAAGATGGGAATGTATGCTTAGGGATTCTGAATGGCGGTGAGCAAGGCCTGGAAAACTTCAATGTGATAGGAGGTGAGAGATTAACAGAACCATGGACCCTATCTAATAGAGCCTTTAATATATTCTAATCATATGAATCTGATTCCTCCGTTCCATGCTATGCAGACATTTTTATGCAAGACAGAGTGGTGGTTTATGACAATGAGAGACAGCAGATTGGATGGTTCTCAACAAATTGCAATAGACTTCCCAAGTCCTGAACCATTCTCTAGTCATATCTTCATTTTATTACTTAATCTTGGAACTTTCTCACCAGGATTTTCTTCCTCCTGTTTATTTAACAGCGTGGACCGTGAATACAATGAAGGTTTTTCCCAGCCTTACGCAGCCTACTTTGGTATCCTAGAGGAGCATTGTCCTGCAACCTATGCTTCGAAGAAGACCAAACTTTTCACCAAAAAATAGAAGGCAAAAATAACTCAATGTGTCATTAGACATAATTGATGCATACAACAGACCTTCTGATATTCAGTAACATTTAGCATAGATGATGTAAATGGGCCTGTCCCACATATATATATACGAGTCCTTGTTCCATTTCTGCTGCATGTTAGCCACTGATTAAATGCAAGAAAAAAAAATGCATCTGCCACCCCGTGACTGTAGCTTCTACAAGGAGTTAACTGTGAGAAGACAGATTGATTTAGTTACTATTTCGATGACTGTACAAATAAGATTACACCTGCAAAAAACCAAGAGGGATGTGCATGGGTTGAAATTTGGAGCAGAAAATGTGTTTTGGGTTTCATATGGCCACGTCAAGAAATGCATAAAGACCCGCTGTCTGTATCCCATTTCACCTATTCCGTTTTTATTTATCCCCCCAAATTTCGGGCAGAGGGAAGGGTATTGATGCGTTAATGGAGCTGCGTGGTGAGGCTGTATCTGGGTTTATCTGTAACCTAGATGTTATAAGAGATTAGATTATTAGTACATTGGCGTGACCATTATGGTGTGGGTGAAGAGCTGCGTTTACATCCCTCTGAAAGCATAATCAATCAAAAGTTTTAGCGATTTTACATGTTCTTGGTTATCATAGGAACTTTATTGATGGTGAATTAAGGAGAAGTCTGATTCAAAGAAACGTAAATATCCTGACAGGGTGTGGCCAAAAATAATGATGCTACAAGAAGCCAATCGCAAAACATCAACACAAATTGTAAATAGATTGCTTGCCCTAGATTAAGGATTTTACAAAATGTTTTGTTGCCAGGAGCTGCATATCAAAACCCTAAGCTTGAATCTTCATAAATTTAGGCAGTGACATCAAACATACCAAAGTATTGTAAATATAGAAATGACTCCATTTTAGATTTACAATGGAGCAAGTGATTTGCTAGAACATGTCAAAGCAGACACTTCTTAGGAGTAGAGAAAAAAATGGGTTAGGACTAACCTAGGTCAGCAACTCTGATGGCAGCAGCATTCCATAAGTTGGATTTAGTATACTATCAGACACGATTTGCACACTGCACGGTAAAACAACTATAAGTGATGATCAAAATATAATATGCAGTACTCACGTGAATCCCAAAAATAGGCTAGTCAATGTTACTCAGATGCATTGCATAATCAAACTCCAAATACTAAACATGAATAAATTTTATTTTTAATGCAAATATCATCACATTTGCAAGTTAATTAAGCTGTTCATTTGATTTAGACGAAGTACATGTTGAAAGGCGAAAACATAGGTTAACAAAGCAGCAAAAGAAAGTACATCCAGCAACCTCATTTAAAAGAGCGAGAATAAAAGAATGTCACCTTTGCATGACAGATTTTAGTTATGGCTTCGACATGAAAATTCTGTAGATCTTCAAGATCCGTGACATCCAGACCATCTATGTTTTCAACCTGATAAAATATTTGAATTGATTAATTGTAGTCAGTAGCTTCAATCTCTGTCAGTATAAAATTAATTCTAGAGAGATCATTTGATTCGAGTCAAATGCCAGGATTTTTAATATCAAATTCCTATGACATGCTTAATTCTTAAGCAGTTCAACAATGAAATTGGAATAAAGATAAATTGGAATGTTGGACCCCACGATGTTCTAATTGCTAAAATTTATGCCATTGAATTTCTGATGAACTCTAATTTATTGTTTCAATGATCTAGGACACTCGACCAAACTGTTGTGTACTCTGATCTCTCTTCACGCATGCACATGCATTTGCTCCTGTACAAACAGTAGCAGTTCGGTACATCTAACCAAGTTAGAATACCTGATTATCATCCAGGCAAAATTCATCCAAGTGAATTTGTTATGCAATTTCAATTTGGTCAAGAAAATAATTACCTTCAATCTTGAAATAATGCTTTCCAGCTGTTTGCATTTTCTTCTCTCTTTCTGATAGCTTACTTTCAACTCTTCTAATGTTGTCATCCCATCAATGTTTTCATAGGTTTCATCTTTGGATACTCTAGAAGAATGACCATTAGATAGAAGAAATCCACTTTTATGACCTGCTCCAAAAGTGGTAGATGCATGGACCCCTTCAGATGGCATGTCCTCAGCATTAACACCTCTCATCTTTGCAACCAGCGCCCACATATTGGCAAGCTCATTTTCCAAATCTTCTTCATGATATTTTGCTTCATAAAGTTGTTTTCGTAGCTCACCTTCTACCTCGTTTCTCTCAGAAAGTGTCATTTCCAATGAAGCTTCTCTTTGGTATCTTTCATTTAGTTCCTTCTGCAACTCCTCAACCAAAAGACCATCCTCAGTTTTTCTAATGCGTCCATCAGGTAGAGAACCATTGGAGTTACTTTGTTTAAAATCATATGAAACAGACCTCAGACAACAGTTAGATCTGCATTGTGTCTCTTTTGCAGCAGCTAGATCACCAGTCAGCTTCGCATTTTCATAAGACAGCTTGGTTACTTCTTCGGCCAAGTTCCGCAGCTCAACTGCAGCGGCGGCGGCCAATTCTTTTGCATATGATGCTTCCTCTGCCAGTTTTTGGCTTTGAATTTCAAGCCCATCCTTTTCTTCAATCAGCTTCACCTTCTCTTCCTTCAGGTCCTCTATCTCAGAAGCCTACAAATACATATATTACAGAGCCCATCACTCAAACTGTTAAAGTCTCTAGAGAAAAAATGAGGAGAAAAAATAGGCACCTGTCAATTAGTAGATCCATGAAGACAGCATAAAGAAAAAAATGAGTACCTATAAAGAAAGTGCCAAAAAATAAAAAGATAAACTAACCAGTACAAGAGCTTGAGAATTCAATAAACTAGTGTCATTGCATTCTTTGGGGTCATCTTGGGAAAAAACTTGATTCAAATTCATGACACTTTTTGGTGTGTTTTCATCAGCATAAATTTCTTCACATAACCAAATCCCATTCCTCCCTTCTTTGCTCTTTCTGTGTGAGGTAGACCCAGATTCAGCAATTTGCTGTTTGCTGGAGCTTTTTTCTGATAATGAATTTAGCTGTTGCCGCAGCAGAAGAATTGTCTCCTGCATCTCAGTGTTCTCTGCTGTCTGTTACAGCAATCATGTATCATAAAAAAGCTTTTCACATTTGAGAGCAAAGAGAAAGTGATTATACAGCTCTAGCATGTACCTTAATCTGCAGTTGCTCCTGAAGTATCCTATTGTCTGCTGACGTAATCTTGAATACCCATCCCAAAACAAAGAAATCAGGTTAGTAAAAATTCCTGCCATTTGATGCTGAAAAAACTATATCCTTGCTGCTAGCTAGTAAATAGGATAACAAACCTCAAGTTCAAATGTTTTTTCATTGAGCTGAGTAGTGAGCTTGGATAAAGCCTGCAAGACAGAGCAGGAGACAAATTAGAATCCAAAGGTTACTGAATGTCACTAGTTTGTCTTATCAACTTGCCAAAAAAATACAGAATTCTAATTTGTTGAATTTCAACGATTCAAAATAAAAATTATTTCTCCACTTCACTTAAATACAAGTCATTGTTTGATTTGGAAAATAGCCACAAACAACAGAGAATTTCAGATAGGGAACTGGCGCAATCAGGTACCATTGTCTAGGTAGTTGTCATTTAGAACATCCCTTTCATTTGACTGTATATTCTAAAATAAAAATTCTCTCTCCATTTAATTTTTTCATTCACTCCCCCCCCCCCCCCCCCCCACCCAAATTTCTTCTATTCTGCTAAGCTCATCACACAGAGTTACCTTCGGCATTTCAATGCTTGATGATGTATTTGATGTCATCTCAACCGATCCAGTCATGCGTCGCTCCAGAACATGCATCTGATGCTTCTTTTCACTAATTTCAGCTTTCAATTTTTGTAATTGTTCCTATGTCAAACAATATGGCCGTCAAAATAAATTCAAATAAAAACAAATTTTTAGTTCCTTGTCAAGGAAGAGACCTGAAAAATTAAATAGATTGACATTTTATTGAAATCTAATGCGCAAGGAGGACCATCACCTTTAGCTGTAAATTTTCAGGGTTGCTAGCTGCTTGCTCTGAAAGTCTCTTCAGAGAGCTAGTACACAATGCTACCTCCCCAGCTAACATTTTCACCTGCTCACGAAGAAGATCCATTTGATCTGTTATTGTGGTACCAGTCTGCATGAAAGGCATCAAACCATTCCTGTTAACTCTTGACCTTTGCTGAAAAGCACACATTACACTTATTTTAACGGATTCGACCACTCGACATCACTAAGCAAACCACCTCAAATAAAAAATATACACCTACAACACATTACCAACTCAACTATAGTAATCAAGGGATCAATAGACACTTGCTGAGTTTATTACATGATGGATACTGTCAATGAAATGCTGTAAATTATAGGATCTCTACAACCCAGGTTACATCGAGATGACAAGTACTTTCTCAAATTCCCCAAACCTTCCATGACCTTAATTGTAATGAAGTCATGCATGACTTTGCTTGCAAAACCCCAACGGGAAGCAGGAAACACAGACTTCTTAGAAATAAAAACTTCCTGTACTCCTTTTGTTTGTTTTATAAATCACCTTTCTTTTACCACTGAATGGTGCATGCTAGGGCAAAAACATGGATATCCCACTATCTATTTAAAGGCAACAGCACACTCCATCTTTCAATTTCACCTGATATATTATCATGAAAGCATAGCAGATATAGTTACTTGTTAGAAGCAATAATAGGAAAATGACTGATTCAGTAGCGTTACACCACAATATATGTATATATGATACTTATGAAAGAGCATGGCAATGTTAAAATATTAAAATAGTAATTAAAGTTTGTCTCACCGGAGGCAATCGGCGACCTCCAATAGTAGCACTAAACAAGTCACCAGCTTGTGTTCTTTCTGGAAATGAATCAATGAGGGTAGTTTCATCTCCCGTCCTACTGATAGATTTTCTCTGTCCATCTTTTATATCATTGAATGTGACCCTATTATGTGACAATTTGGAACGAGAGGCAGGTGATTCACCAGCAGAGCTCTCACTATCTGATCTGGGTGACGACCCTGCTGGATTCTCTGGCTTCTGCAAGGGAAATTTTAAGAAGTTTTATCAAGTTAACTGCAACTAACAGGAGGTTTAGCAGAGCAGATCCAAATATCAATGAAAATTGTACTCTCTAGAATAATTGAGTAATAAATTATATTAAGAACATCATCCTTATTTTGGATATGATCTGTCAAACTTTCTTTGATTCAGAATACAAAAAATCCAAATTCACCTCATAATGCAAATGAACCATTCATCCTGTTGTATGATAATTACTATTTCCTTTGAAAATGCCAAACAAGTTATCTTCCAAACAGATAGGTAGTTGAGAAGATAAATCGTTGCAAGATGAAGATCAAAAGTTTCACATTTATTAACCATCACCACTCGATTTCAAGATATCTGCTGATCTTTCCTAACTGTTTAAAAGTCGGCAAAAATTTTCATAGGTCACCAGAAAGATGTGAAGCTCTTCTGATTACAGCTTTTACAAGCCAATTTAAAGGCTCTTCTAAACATGACAACTTCACTGAAAGAATTAAAAGGGATTGATTCCGTAGCCCAGCCTCTCTGCAGATGGATGGGCCAAAACATGAAGTACATTTACCATTTAGCAAAGTGCTGCTCCAATGTATGTCCGTAGCAGCCTTGTAGTTAACAAATTCCAATAGGAAACAGTCATGGAAATATCTCAGCATCCTATCAAAGGTCTCAGATGCTTAGATCAATTAAATTGCACTATTGGGTGGAGATGCTCATCCCATAAACAAGAGGCCATACCTTAAAAACCCAATGTGGGGATTCTCTAACAGCATTTAAATGAAAAACAAGAACACATTAGATGTGACTAGATGTAGACAATGCATGTAAGATCAAAGTAAAAGGAAAGGAAAAGTAGCTTGAGGAAACTTGAAAGGAGAAACACAGTAGAGCAATAATGTATCGATGAAATCCCGTGATTATCTCTCTTTACAACCAATATAACATCATAACGAACCACATCCATCTCAAAGTAAACACACATGAAAAGGGTCCTCTTTTAAAGCACAAGAACATACCTTCAGCTTAAACCAGCCAAGCATCCCCCGCCTCCTGTTTCGTTTAAAATCCTTCACCAGCTCATCTCCATTAGTAATCTCATCTCTTCCTTCTACAGAGAGCTCAGAAGCATAGCTTCCAGCATCTTCTTCTGTCACATATTCCCTTTTCCTATCCGGCAAATATGCCAGCTGCGACAACAATAAAATCAAGAATCCATAAACCATGCCATCTTGATTGAAGATCCAGAAACGGCTTTCTTGCAAACTAAGCTTACAAGCAAATAACAAACCTCATCTTCCCCAAATGAATGCCTTCTTATATGATCAGATCTTTCAGTTACACTTGATTGCATAGAATTTTTTGTGGAAACTAAGATGAGCTTGGTCAATCGCTGAATTCTTCCCATTAAAGCTGCCTTGTCTTGTTCCTCCTCTTCCAATCGTGACTGTAATTTGACCTGACCAGCTTCCAGCTTTGACCAAGGGAAATTACATGTCAGAACAATTGAGTATAAGAACAGAGGTGACAATTAAGTATTGTATAGGTTAAGGAAAACTTGATCACATATTTTGCAACAAAAAAAGATGCAGTATCCTACACCATGCTACCTTGATCACATATTAAGCTCCATTCTGAGGAGACATTAATTAACATGTTCAAGTTAGAGTAGAAAAACACCAATGTCGCAGATTATCACTCACTAAATATTTATAACCCCCTAAATTCCTCATCCATGCTTTCTGAAGAGACGATTGCATAGACTCTTTATTTAATTATCAAACTTACACAGGACCTCACAAAACTTATATAGATTCCAAATATGGAGTGGGAGTAACTGGTTGTCATCCAGAGTATTAGCAACAACTAAAATAAAAAGATTCTGATATAAGGAATAGAAGTCCACAGCAAAAACCTGAAGTTTCAAATTAACAAGATCTTCTTGGGTAGATGCAGCCATATAAGGATTCTCCATCATTCCACGCTTTAATTGCTGAAGCTCTTGCTTTAAACTGGAAATTTCCTTCTGGTATTTTTTTATGAGAGATTTCTCATCCAAGATCTAAAGAAAGCATTTTAAGAAATGAATGAAAATTATGAAATTGCAGCCTTTTAAATTAACCACACTTGGTATGAAAGGGAAGCTAAATATTCACCTTATTCTGAGAAGCCTTGATTTCCACTTGCTTGCTCCTGTGAGCAAACTTAAGTGTATTGTGTGTCTCTTCACTGTTGCTAGAGGCAGGTGTCACTGTGCATATAAGCTACATGCAAGTTTGTGAAGGAAATTTAGTAAAATGTAACAGTACGACACTCCAATAACAAGGAGGATAGCAGCAAAACAGAAAGTGTAATAACAATCCCTTCCGCCTCCACCTCCCTAGACCCACAAACAGACACAATATTTTAAAAAATCCTTGTTCAAATAAATATGAATAGACTATTTTACACCATACAAGTTACGTTGCAGCAAGGAAAAGATGTCACTATATGAATGCTAAAAAAATCTGAAGTACTATGCTGAACATACAGAGACACGCCCATGGCCACTGAGAGATGACTGCAATAAACGAGTGAGTTTTGAATCTCGATATGGAATGTGAGTAGCTTTCCCATCTGTTAATTTAGAAATAACCTGCAAGGAGAAGCAGTAATAGTGTCAGGTTATAAGAATTGACAATCAGGATACAGAAGGACTTGGATGAAGTTCCCCGCCCCAGCACTACAGCACATTCTACACACCAATAGTCAAGAAATCATGTACTCCATGTCCCCAAACAAGTTTTGAATGCCTTACCAAGGTCATTCAAATTTAGATGTACATTGTCCGAACCTTTTATGGTGCCCAGACTAATTTTGGTATCCATCCATAATTGATTACCACCAGCTCAAAATTAACCTAATCTGGCATTTTCCAACAATCATTGAAATTTTAACCAGGAACTAACAAATTAGCATTAACAGTCCAAACTTCTTAGCTAATGGGACGTTGCATAAAACAGAAATGTGAGGCATGTTAGCAGGTTGGAATTGGTTTCAATATATATGTAACACAACAAAAATAAGATGTCAAATAGATAAGGGGAGCAGAATCTTACTGTGCCTAGAGTAAGTAAGCTTTTATTTATGTATGAACCCTCTTTTCTCCTTAATCCAGTTGTTTCAGTTTTAGAACTTTCAGATCCTGCAAGATCAATTAAGTTCTGCATGGAATTTAAGTCATTTAGGGTACCCAGAAGCAGGCTGTAATGAAAAGAAAAATCATATTCAAATATATCTGACAAAAGAATCTACCAATTGGGACAAAGTCACATCCTCTTCCCCTTGATATTCCCCACGTGGGCTGCTTTCAATTGTCTGATAGATAATGATGTGTTAAGTACCACAAAATAAAATCTAGAGAAAAATAAGGAGCCATCCCATCAAGGACAAATCAGTCAAACAAACTTTAAATGATAATGTGATCAGCATGTTTAGTTTTAGAAAGTTCAACTCTAGCTTCAAGCAGTATTGAACACGAAGGGGGGAGCTACAGCATGAAAAACTTCATAAAACGAAAATAGAAAATAGATACCAGGGTGAAAATTGATAGAAAATAGATACCAGGGTGAAAATTGTGTGACTTCGACTGCTTAGAAGATTGAAATTATTAGAACCCACATGCCTATGCTCTGCAACAATCAGAAATAGTGTCGTTAGAGAGGTGCCTAGCTGCACAACATATAGTTGATAAATGTATAGGAACTAGAACAGTGCAAAAGGATAATCCAGTGCCTGCACTTCATAATGTCTAATGTAAGTGAACTAATTAAACAACCATATAAAAATACATTGCCTGAAAGAGATCGAAGGAATCACATCAACTGGAAGTGATCATGTTTGGCATCTAAATGTGAGTCAAAAAATTTCCAAACATGCATAGCAGAAGTCACTTACCTTCTCCAGATGCTATCAAGGAAAGAGCATGAGCAGGTGACAAGACAACTTCTTCTTTGGTTCCCTCAACATATGTTCCCTGGTAACATGATAAAATGACCCTTAAAACAAGCTCTCAGATAATTGACAACTCAGGTACTGTGCATCAAAATTTATAAATGACAGGGGAGTTCAAGTTTAAGTTGCTTTTGTAATTCTTTTTGTCACTAATACAATTTTCATTGGGGAAAAAAGCAGATAAATATTTCAGGAACAAGTTAAAGGGAGGGGCAAATTTTGATTTTAGTTTGAGAAACAATTCAGCTATTGGCCACGACTTGATCTTGCATCTACAACTGGAAAATGCAATTTCAAAGAAAGTTTCGCTTCCATATCAGTGGCTAGAGTTGAGGTGATGGTTCAATTTCATCTGTTGCTGAATGAACAAATAACCTCCAATAGGATGGATAATTAGACAAGAGATATGCAATGTACTTTCTTATTGGCATGCATGATACTGACAGCAAATAATAGAATTGAGAATATTGGTACAATATCAGGCAGGAAGTAAATGGTCAGCACTAGTGCGCTCCAGGCAATCACATCATCACACTCTTAAGGTTTTATCAGCTTCATCAAAAGCGAAGTATTTTAGAAGTGTTTCAACAACTTCATATATCCCTCTTGATAAAACATTATTTAATCACATGGTGCAAAATTCCCAGACTGAAATGTGAGCACCTGAACATCCTCTCGTATTCTTAGATTCTGCCCCATTGGATTAAGCAAATCATTGATAACCTAGGGAGAGAAAAGGAGAGTCAGCGGGAAAAAGCAGATACCAATCATGAAGACGAGCAATTCATTCAAATTACGATTTGGCATTTATTTTGGATACGAAGGTATATGATAAAAACAAATAACTAGTTTTAGCAGTGATGCTAATTAAGTAGGTGAAATCCACAAAGCATATCCATCACTAAAGCTAGAGGAACAATTCACATGCATCTTTGCTTTGATTCAATCACTGATGATGAAGATTTCTGCCGATTAGTGAACTAGTAGTGCAGTCCACTATCAATGCAAACTAGAGAAAGAGGTTTTAATGAAAACTGGATCAATTATAGGTAATGAGTCATATTAATGGACTGAAAATTGAAGTTAAAAGCCAGAATGTGTTGTGTTTACTACTAATAACTTGTAAGTCTCAGTGATCCATAAATTTCATATTGAGTAATGATAGATTGACGAACCTCATTGTAAATTTCTAGGTATGAAACACGAAGAAGAAATTCTCGCCCAGGTGTCTGAAAATGACATTGTAAATAAGCTGGTCACCAAAATATTCATTTCAATCACAACCAACAACACAGAGTAATCCACTACCTCTTGTATAATTCCAAACACATCCTTCACTGCCAACGGGATAATTCCAGGTGACTTTTGCTCTCCCTGCAAAAAGAGAAGGTACAAGTTTGCACCACAATAACTTGAGAGCATTCAGAACAGGACAACTGAATGATTGAAAACAGGTGCAGAAAAAATGAAAAACCAGTCAATTCTATCCACCAGTTTGTTAGATGGCTTATTTTCTCTCCATGCTTTTGCTAAATAAGATTCATGTCAAGGATCCTAGTGGAAGAAACATGTTGATGCATCATAATTTGCTAGTCTGTAACCTTTCCTCCTTGTCAAAATACAGAAAGAATTGAGAACAAAGAATAGTGCAGAACAAAAGTTCAAAGTCTTTATGAGTATCAATCAAAATGCGAAACGGCTAGTCCCATGTCAGCCTCCCTTGTATAAGAAATGGTAAGATGCATTTTATTCACTAGTCTGAAACTCTCCCAGTGTAGCAGAAAAAAAACCAAAAAACAAGTAGAAAGTGAAATTAGTTTCCATTGTCCTAATTAGCATCAAATGATACCATGACAGCTATCTAAGGCATCAGCAGGGCCCACAGGCATGACAAGTAGGCCATTGTGAGGTCCCCGGCAAAATGCTAGGGAAGACATGACCGTTACAAATTTTGTGCATGTGATCACCAGCTAAAGCTTACATGCATTGTATGAGTCTTGCCACTGCTAGTGACACCATATGCAAACACAGTCCCTGCATAAAAACAGAGCATTTTAGGCATTTAGCAAAAAGTCCTCCCAAATTTGAAACAAATACTGTTATCGCGTTACGAACAAGAAATTCAGTCACTGTTAATAGTTATCAAACACAATCACCCCATCAAAGTACGATTATCACACAGTCCATTCTGTTGCAAATTACAAAACAAATAAAATAGCTAACATTTGCTGTATTGCCAGTGAGCACCAGTTGAATTTTAGAGGATTGAAAACCAATTCAGTTGGGCTCCGTTCAAAAATACTTTTTAGTAAATGAAAAGATTTAGGTTCAGTAGGAAGAAGATAGTTACCATTAATCCCTTTCATTGCACCACTAACCACATGCTGGGCTGCAATATCATAAACATGGCGCGTTGTGGTTGCCGGACCAAATACTTTATCTGGAATCAGATAAATAAAGAATTAAAAACAAATTTCCGTTTTTTAAGGCAAACAAACAGATAACATTCTTAGAACTTGGTATTGATTGATTGATTGATTGATCATGAAATTCTCTTCAAACTCGTTAGATTTGTAATTTAAGGGACTTCATTTTTTTATATACCAGAAAGTGAAAATTAGAATTTAGAGCTAACCAAAACCATAAGCAATTGAAGGATTGTACTCGTTTCTCACTGTAGAATCTCCATCAGCATACCATGCTATCTCGTCCCCTTTATTAATTTCCCTGACACTAGTAGAGACACCAACACAGCGTCACTATCAGATAAACAACTGACCAGTCACTGCAAGTCAGCAGAGCAAGTCAAGTAAACGGTGTTGTTGCAATACCTGAGAGGACGGAACCTGACTGTGACAGTCACGTTTTCCTTGCTCCGGCTGGTTTCGGGCCGGTCATGAGGCGCTGGGCTTGGGCCCGAACTAACTGGAGAGCTTGACAGTCTCGAGGGGGGCCTCGAAGAAGTCGTCGAGGAAGGAGTTAACGGCCTTCCTGTGGACTTCGGAGCCGGAGGCGGGGGTTGCGCCGGTGACTTCCGCGAACGGAACGGCGAGATGGCGGATGATCGTTGGGACCTGCTAAATGACATGGAGGGGAGAGGGAGAGAGAGGGAAGCGGCAGTAGGGTGTTTTGGAATTCCTGGAGAGAGCAGGAAAAAAAATAAAAGGAGGTCAGGTAGCACGTGCCGGCCAAGAGTGTGTGTTTTTGTATGTGCCGCCTTTTGGACTTTGTTTGGCGCCCATTGTCAAAACGAGGGGGCTACTGTACTGCCCGACTTTTTTAAGTTTTCGTACGAATTGTTTGTTTTCGAGGAGAGAGTTTGAGGTGTTTACTCCAGTAAAGGCAAGTTTGGTGTGAGTGCATTTTTGATCGAATAAAATAGCCCTGATTGGATGGGCGTCGCTTTGTTTTTACTTCCATTACTAATTACTGATCACGTCATAAGTGAACCAGAAGGGATACTTAAAAACATTATAGCATTTTTATTATAGCGCGCAATTAGCACATAAACACTCTTCATTTATATAGTCAATTTTTTGTTTATTTCGATCACTATAATTTTTTATTGACATTTATGCATTTACAATTTCATTTTATCACATTCCACGTGTTGATAGACGAGAGAGAAAGTGATCCGAAAAAATGAGAGAAGACAAAAGGGGTGTGGTTAAACTACCATTTTTTTACCCAAGGGGTCCTGGCGTGAGTGGTGAGGGCGCTCTCGTCCCTTAAGAGAGGTCAGGGGTTCAATCCCTACTCTTGTATGGAGCTGGCTATTTGGGGAGCACTTTCACCCCTTCGGGGCCCACCCGGTGCGAACGTGGATTAGTCTGGACCAGTGTCTAGGACACCGCGTGGTTTATACCAAAAAAAAAAAAAAAAAAACTACCATTTTGCAGTCATGGAAAAATAATATTGATCTTTAAATCAACGAGTTCGTCTCATAAATAAAAAATGTTAATAAAAGTGGTTTTTTCTCCGGGCATGTTATGAACAGTAGATCAGTTATTGTGAAGCTCCTTTTCTCTTTTATTCTATACCTTTAACTTGACTAAATGGTGTTCGAGGGTCATGATAGAGTTTTATTGGGATTTTTAGGTTATACATAAAATAAAACGCATAAAATACTGAATTAAATAACACAATTGCATTTGCCACGTGTTGATCACCCTGCCACACTTTCCACAGCCAAGTGTCACCTGATCCTGTCCTCGTGATTAACACCCAGCAAGTCATGTGTCCTGCGATGCTTTCCTCATGATTCTCTCCCAGCTAACAAGTGTCCCTGAGGCTCATAACACAGCCCTCCCCATCAAAAGAACTCGCCCACGAGTTCGGGTTGTTGTCTGCGCAAATGTTCCTCCTCCACCCAAATTGCATCATCTTCACTGAAACCTTCCCACTGAACTAAAAGTTCCGTAGCTACTTGATTCCCCTTCTTCTAGCTCATAATTATCCTCTTCTAACTCCAGTCCTTCCAACAAAAAAAGCTTCGGCTTGATGCATCTATGCCCCACTTGATATTTCTCATCACAGTTGTAACATAACCCCTTTTCTCTCCTTTCTTGCATTTGGCTGGTACTAAGCCTCTTTATGGGAAATGGGTATTTTTTTTGGAAGTTTGGGTTATGTGGTGGTATAACTGGTGGGTTATAAGGCTGTATAGTTGGTGTTTCTGGGAATTTGGGTAATGTGGTTGGTCCTGGTAGCCTCAATGGTGTCTGTTTTGGGTAGTTTGTGGTTGGGCTGTAGTTGGTGTGCAGGTTAACAGGTTGCTGCCTTCTGTTCATTTCTTCCTCTTGCAACCGAGCCAAACCAAAAACAGCAGATAGTGTACTTGGTTTAAACATGGTAACAATAGTTCGCAGCTCATCTCTTAATCCACTTAAGAAAGTACTAATTCGAAATTCTTCACTTACCCCGGTAATTTTGTTTGACAGGATTTCAAAGTTCGTCTGATATTCCTCCACACTCCCAGTCTGCCTCAGCTTGGTGAAGGCTCCCACAGGGTCTTCATAGGCTGATGGACCGAACCTGACTCGAAGTGCCACCAAAAATTCTTCCCAAGTAGCTGGCGGGCTGGACTCCATCAGCCAGTAGAACCATGATAATGCTTTTTCCTCCATGTGAAAGGAGGCTATTTGTAATTTGTGCTCTTCTGGAGTATGGCAGTAACTAAAGAATTGTTGTGCCTTCAAGATCCAGTCATGTGGATCACCCCCATCAAAATGGGGAAAATCTAGGCGTAGGGTCCTTGCCTGAATGCCTCCTGACCCTTCAATTAGTGGAGCCGCATTCCTTCCTGAATGATTAGAAGTGCCTTCACCTGCACTTAGTCTTGTAGTTAATTGCACCAAGTTATCGTAACTGGTTGCAAGATGGTTGAGTTGCTGCAACAATTCTCCCATAAGGACTCCTTGCCTACTTTGCTCCTCCCTAAGAGCATTGCTCTCCTCTCTTAGAATCGTAATAGCTTCTGCAACTTGAGCTGAACGAATTCCTTCAGCCATCCCAGGATAGTCTGGCTCTGATACCACTTGTTACGAGCCTGCTTCTAAGGGTTGAATGTATTAATGGTTGAATGGATAATTCTGGATTATTTAGGCTCCAGGGCCTCCTCTTTTGCACTTAGCAATGTTTTTGGGTTTTCGATGCCTTTTTCATTAATTGAGCGGTTCTTTAAATACACATTGGAAATTCAACTGCCCCAGGTCATGGCCATAACCTCCCCTTTTAAACTACCCATTACTCAAATTAAATACATAAAATAAAACGCATAAAATACTGAATTAAATAACACAATTGCATTTGCCACGTGTTGATCACCCTGCCACACTTTCCACAGCCAAGTGTCACCTGATCCTGTCCTCGTGATTAACACCCAGCAAGTCATGTGTCCTGCGATGCTTTCCTCATGATTCTCTCCCAGCTAACAAGTGTCCCTGAGGCTCATAACATTCTATACCTTTAACTTGACTAAATGGTGTTCGAGGGTCATGATAGAGTTTTATTGGGATTTTTAGGTTATACATGAGATGTTTTTAAGTGAATAATTTATTTGAGTTTTTGGATCCAGTGATATATACCTTGATTTTCCAGTCATTTAGGGTTAATAAAAAATGTCTCAATAAGTCATATATAAATGAAAAACATATTGTTCATTCAATTTTTTTTTTTTAAAAAAAACAGTAAAACCAAGCATGCTGGGCTTTTAATTTAAAAGTAAATACACGTCAAACCTGGTAAAACCTGATTTTTTTTGCAATAAATTCTCTCTTGTTTTTTAAATTGTCTAATTTGATTTTCTAAAACAATTATCGATCTTTTAAGTTGTTTATTTGATTTCCTAATGCCTCAAATTAATTGTTGCAGTTTATCTTTATTTTTATAGTAAATTTAGATATATCACTCGTGTTTGCATGAGCAATTCATGGAAATAAAATCACATGTACCTAGTAGCCAAGATTAGCCTATATAACACACGTGTTTATGAGTTGCAATCGAGGTAAATCATCGAAAAAATTATTTTTGTCTTTAATCAACATATATCACTCTTCTTACAATGAATTAGATTATTTACTTTTCAATTTATTTTACGAGGTGCATGCGTCATCTTTTAATTTTTTTAATGAGAAATTTTTGTGATGTTGAAAAAAACATTAGTAGTGTTAGTACTCCTTTTTTTAGTTAATTTTGAATTACACCCCTACACAACACGAAGACACTCACTAGTTTGCTTTTGATTTTTTACTTGAAATGAATTGATGACTTTCATAAAGATGTTTTGATGAAGTTCTCGTGAGGTTGATTTTTGTTTATAGCGATGCACTGGTTTCATTTCTGTGCTCTGTCAAGAGGTCAGTGACATTAAAATGCTTTTCATACCAGAAAGAGTTTTGTTTCTTTGTTGATTTTATATAGTTAAAAGTTATTCGTGGCAGAGTTCAGACAAATCTTGCTTGTCTTGACTGATTTGTCTGCTCCTTGTTCTCGGACAAAATATTATTCATATCATCCTAGTATAAACTATTAAGGGTTTCTCTGGCTCTAGATTGAAAATCTTTATACATTGATATTTAAAATTATGTTTATAACTAAACCTTTTATTGAGATATGGGAGTAGGATACATGGGACTTGGCTTCTGTAATGATTTCTTGTGATGGAACCTGGTTAGGCCAGTTCTGGCAAGGGCTGCACCTCAGCCCCATGTTCAGAAATGGCCTCATACAGTCTAGGCTCGAGCCACGCTGGCAATATTGGAGCTGAGGGCTGAGCCGGTGTGGTTGGGCATGAACAACGATATTGACATGAAGGTTGATGGTGGTAATAGGGTTCATGATGCTGATGGGTCTTCTTGGGTTTGATACTGTATTTCAAATTTTTTTTTATTTTAAATTAAAAAATTTATTGTTTTAGATTATTTTTACATGTTGATGACAAAAATAATTTTTAAAAAATAAAAAAATATTATTTTAACATATTTTTTAATGAAAAACATTTTCTTAATTGCATAAATATTTACACTGAAGTTAGGATAAATATTATTCATATCCATGTATTTTTATTTTGTTTTAAACTGAGTTTATTTTAATATTTCTAGATTGTTTTCATGTGCTGTAATTTTTAAATATTTTTAAATAAATAACACTTCAGAAAATATATCCTACACAAAAACTAAAAGTTCCAACCTAAAAATCATTGTTTTCCCTCTGAATTCATCATGCTCACCTCTCATCCCCAATCCACTCGTTATTAACGGAACAGTCA
Organism: Salix purpurea; assembly: GCA_027405865.1. Taxonomy (NCBI): domain Eukaryota; kingdom Viridiplantae; phylum Streptophyta; class Magnoliopsida; order Malpighiales; family Salicaceae; genus Salix; species Salix purpurea. Next base: position 4,757,476 of record CM050329.1, on the reverse strand, counting down.
TTTATGCTGATAAAAATAAACACAAAACCAATCAATATCATTTAATAAAAAAATGTAAGAAAAACAATATCATTTTATAAAAAATGTCATAAAAAAACAAAGAGAGAGAAGCCGTGCTCTACAGCAACAAAAAAAATGAGCAAGTGGCCTGGAGAAAGTACATGGGAGATGGGGAGAGAGTGAGAACAAGACAACACAACGACTCAACTGTGCATCGAGTATAAAAAAGAAAGAGAAAAAGCCAGGAGGTCAGGTTTCTTCAGAAAGGACTTTTTTTTAAATATTTTTTATTTAAAAATATATTAAAATTATATTTTTTAAAAAAAAAAATATTTTTGATATCAGTATATAAAAATAATTTAAAAACATCAAATTTTATTAATTTAAATTTAAAAATTAAAATATTTTTTTTAATTTTTTTTCAAAAACACTTTTAAAAAACAATCCTAAACACCCCTAAAGATAAAATTGACAAGTGCCTGGGAGAAAAAAAGGAAGGGAAAAGATCAGGAATGGGGTTATTATATTTAAAAAAATTCACCAAATCCAAGTTTTCTTGGTGGATGGTATTTGTCCGAATGGGGTTATCATATTTAAAAAATTCTCCATGTCAAGATTAATTTAGAGTTTTTTCAGTGATAATAATGTGAAGAAACCAAGTAAATAGAAAACAATATATTATTTTTCATTAGAGTGCTTTTTGTTGCGGGTACATTTTATATCAAGAAAAACATAGAAATATTTCAGATCTTTAAAATAATAAATCTATCTATTTATTATATTTTCGCATAAAGTTATAATATATTTGTGGTTTGTAATGATAAAAAAATAAATTAAAAAATAAAAAAGAAGACGAGAGCATAGAAAGAGCTTGACTGAGCTTCAATCTATCAAAATATAAGACTATTTGTTTTTGAGTTTCAAAAATAATTTTTTAGTATTTTTAAATTATTTTGACATGCCATGTTAAAAATAATATTTTTAAAATGCGATGACCATAAAATAAGTTTAAATCTCCATCTAAGAAATTGTCATGGAATCACGAGACACGTGTAAGCGCACGTGATTTCTGAATTAAACTAATAAAGGGGAACTAATCTCTTAAAACTACTCCCATGATATTTTAAAAGTAATTAGTTCGTTATATTAATTAGTTCCTGATTCAACCTAAAAAACAAATTAAAAAAAGAGATCAAATCCATATTATTTAAAAAATATAAAAAATATTACCATATGTAATTTCTATTTTTTAATTATGAATATGTTTTTATTTAAAATAAATACAGAGAATAACTAATTATACAATATACTAAAAGAGCTCGGTGTTTCACTGTGCATTGTGAGTGAAAACACTGTGGATTTCAATAGTGTTTTTTTTTTCTTCGTTTTTGAACAAAAATTAATACAACATACTAAAAGAGCTCAGTGTTTCACTGTGCATTGTGAGTGAAAATACTTTGGATTTCAATAGTGTTTTTTTTTTCGTTTTTGAAACAAAAATTATACTATTTATATATTTTTTCACAAAACAAATCAATAAAAAGCACGTAGGTTACTGGTAAAGACATATGGATGTCTTAAGTGGAGAGGAGCCTGGCAGGGGTCAAACCCCTGCCAGTGCCTTTTTTTTCACTTTGCTTTCTTTTTTCTTTTTTCACTTTGCTTTTTTTTTTTTTATTGTTTTTTTATTTTTTTTATTGATTTTGACGTTTTTTTATTTCTTTTTTTTTCACTTTTTTTTTATTTTGATTTTTTTACATATTTTTATTGATTTTTACGTTTTTTTATTTATTTCGTTTTGTTTCACTTATGTTTTTTTAAAAAACAATTTATTGACATTTTTTTATTGATTTTTTCCCAATTATTAACTCAAGAATAATAATAATATTAGTTTTTTTTGTTGCTTCTTTTTTTTATGTTTTTTTATTTTTTTCATCGTCATAATTTAATAATTTTATTGTTTTAGTTGCAATAGTAATAATATTCTTAGATTCTTAGTTGTAACAGTTATGAAGATTATTTGTTCTGTCTGCACTATGCCCACAACATAGTGCGGCAACCCAACTAGTACATCACTATAAAATTTCCTCTTAATTTGTTGACGAGGAAAAAGAAAATATCTCAACAAAAGAAAGAAAAGCCCAAGACCCATTTCACCCTGGAAAGCAGCCCTGTAATCAATATAAGAAAGTGCCAAGTTCCAAGATCCAGCTGTGTCCAGTTTCCAGAAGCATGGGCTACCCACTGCCCTGGCTTAAACTCAAGGCACCATGTTATACCACGAGGATGATACGATAATGAGTATTTACGGCTCAAGATCTTTAAATATCTATAAGACATCAACTATTTCAGTAAAAATAATTACTTATTTATAAATTATTTACCGAATTTAAGTATTCATATCCGTATCATTATATAACTATTATTTATTATCCAATAGAAAATAATTAATATATATATATATTAAATGATAAAATTATAAATATTATATGTATATATGAGTTTTTATATCAACATATGTATCTATTATATTATATTAAAATAAAATTTATTTAAAGTAAAAGTTTTGATATGTTTCAAGTAGGGTTTAACAATATTTATACTCTATCATATCAAAAAATATCACCTCATTTATGGTATTTTTGGGAATATTTATGTTGTTTGAAGTGTTTTTTAGTGTTTTTAGTTTAAAAAATAATTAATTGATTTTTTAATACTTTTAATGTGTGTATATATATATATATATATATATATATATATATATATATATAAACTATTTTAAAATAGATATTTCACCAAAATTCTTATATTTATTTTCGTGGACTGGCTATGTTTTTCTTTCTTTTCAAATATATATTTTTTAAATATTTGTTTTTACATTTTAAATTGTTTTGATGTATATGTTATGTTAAAAATAATAATAATTATTTTAATATTTTTTTAAACACTTTAAAAATCAACAAAAACTACTTATTTTATGTTTGAAAATATTATTTAGGTTGTTTTTAAAAATATTTTTGTTTAAAAATATATCTCAAAAATATTTTGAATGAAAATAATTTAAAAAATATATATTTTTTTCAAAAATACTTATGAATTTCAGTAACCAGCAATAACTTAAATTGCCATACCATCGCATTCACTTCCAACAAACCACTAGTCTCAAAATCTGCTTGGCGCCATCCCTTGCATTTTCACTGAGAAAGTAAAAAAAGAAGCCCTTCTTCCCTCTCCCTCCCAGTAGTCAGTACACAGAGCGAGCGGAACAAACCAAGATAGAGAGCAAACGACATGGCGGAGGCGATCGCACTTATGGACATTGACGAAGAGGAGAACCAGAACCACTTATCGAAACCAAACAAAGGCGAAAACGTCGTCGTACCCGCAACAACGCCCACCAGCAAAGCCACTCCCTGGGTTGAGAAGTACCGTCCTCAATCACTCGCCGATGTCGCCGCTCACCGTGACATTGTCGATACCAGTTACTACCTCCTCTCATATTCTCTATACAGGGTTTCGGTTATTTACAGCGTGCCTTTTTTTAAAGCCAGCACTAATTCTTAATTCTTCATCTAGGGTTTAGTGTCAATTCTGTGTGTTAGCTTATAATTACGAATTTGGTACTGGCGACAGTGCTGATTTTTATTTTGCAAGATGTTTCTAATAACATGTGATTTTTTTGTTCTTGTGAATAGTTGATCGCCTGACCAGTGAAAACAGATTGCCGCATCTCTTATTATATGGCCCTCCTGGCACGGGCAAAACGTCTACAATTCTTGCTGTGGCGCGTAAACTTTACGGAGCACAGTACCGCAATATGATTTTGGAGTTGAATGCATCAGATGATAGAGGAATAGATGTTGTGCGGAAGCAAATACAAGATTTCGCTAGCACTCAGAGCTTCTCTTTTGGGTAGTATTTGACTAAATGCACATGATTATGATGCTTTTTTATTTTTCCAGCCTCCTTTTGTCATCGCTATGTTATTCTATATGCTTGCAATTATGTGCTTGGTGTTTTAGCGTTACTGCAATCATTGAAGTGGGTTTTGAGTGGTTGACGAGTTTTGATTTAGTCGTGGATTTGCCTTAGTAGGGGAGGTGATCTTGAGTTGTCAAGAGGGATATTGTGTTGTTTATAGAGCATTTTTTCTTTTTGCAAATCAAAATTTGCGAGGTAGATCAGCTTGAAAAGCATGGCTCAATGACAAATTATCATTGGAGCTGATCACTAAAGAATCTTATGTTTACAGTGCAAAGGCATCTGTAAAGTTGGTTTTACTTGACGAGGCAGATGCAATGACAAAGGATGCACAATTTGCCTTGCGTAGAGGTATGAGTTGATCGTGCGCTTCATTCTTTCCCAGCTTTAAGTTAATTTCCTTGCACTGACCTTTTCATCCTTTTTTGTGTAGTGATTGAGAAATATACAAAGAGCACCCGTTTTGCACTTATCTGCAATCATGTGAACAAGATTATCCCAGCACTACAGTCTCGATGTACTCGATTTCGATTTGCTCCTCTTGAGCCAATGCATGTTGGTGAACGCCTTAAACATGTCATAGAGGCTGAAGGGTGAGCATGTTATTCCTTGTTCTCACGGATATCTGTTTCTATTGCTTCATTCTTTCTTCCCATTTTGTAGGTTGTAACCTAGATTTACTTTAAATTCTCACTTTTGTATTGTTATTTTCTCACAAGCATTTCTCACCTTTTTTAGACAAAGCTCTTACTTTCTTAGTCTGTCAGACGGGGCTTCTATCTTACTTTTCTTACAGTTGAACATATATAGCTTCTTCAAGCTTGAAATTATACCTGGAATTTTAAATGAAAACAAATGAATAACTTTAAGGCTTGCTAATGTGAAGGCAAAAACCAGGGTTTCCTTTTAGAATTGTTTGCCTTGATTTTAGGGGTCAATGAATGATATGGTAAGTGTTTTATGTTCACAGAGGAAACAGGAACTCTATCTTGCTTGAAAGAACTGCTTTCTCGTTGTTTTTTTCTCTGTTTTTTTTAACTTTGCACTCTGAAATTTGAAGGAAACTGGAAATGGATAATAGGTTTTTGACTCATGCAATGCATTAGACTCAATGCAGCAGTACATTTAACAAAATGCTCCTGAATTAGGCTTGATGTACCAGAGAGTGGCTTAGAGGCACTTAAACGGCTTAGCAATGGTGACATGAGAAAGGCTTTGAATATACTGCAGGTACTAAAACTACTTGGTCTTTTTATTCCTTCATGTCTTTGTATCGATGTGTCTGCATGGTTAGGGTGATGGTGTGGCCATGTTTTAATTTCTGATACATGGATCAGAGAATTCAGAACATCCTTCCTTTGATGTTACAGTTTTAAGCAGTGGTGGCTATTCCTAGTTTACTGGGGACATGGGACTAATGTGGCAAATGATCGCCAGTTTCTTATATATACATGTTATCTGCAATTGTATTATCCTTTAATTGAACCTGACCATTGGGATTTTTCATTATTACTGTCAATTGCTTCTCTCTAGAATTGTAGAAATGCATGCTATGAACACATGGTTTTATTCGTTCTGAGTGAGTGTGCGCATGCTTTACTGTAAACGTGCATGAAAAGACATTCAAACCTTAAGGCAAAGGGAAAGCTGAAAGCCTTTTATAATCCTTATCAAGGCCGAGGGCTGGGGCCCAGTCCCTCTGGCATCCCTTTTGTTTGGCCCCAAATTTATGTTGATTGTTTTGTGTTAACGAATCCAAAATGAAATTCTTGATGTTTTTTGTTTCCTGATGCATGCAGTCGACTCACATGGCTTCCCAACAAATTACAGAAGAAACTGTATATCTGTGCACTGGAAACCCTTTGCCCCAAGATGTGCAGCAAATAACACACTGGCTTCTGAATGAATCTTTTGCAGAGAGCTATAAACGTATGGACAATTTCCATTTATGATTTGATTGTTTGTTGCAATTTGCAAATTATGATTGATTTTCTATTTTTCATTTTTCTGTACTTATGCTCCACAGGAATTTCTGAAATTAAGACAAGGAAAGGTTTGGCCTTGGTTGATATTGTAAGAGAAGTTACCATGTAAGTGCTATGCATAATTTTAGGTATCACACTGATTATTATTGGTCGATGTCATCTTACTGTATTATGCCAGCAGGTTTGTTTTCAAGATTAAGATGCAATCAGATATCCGAGTGCCATTGATCAATGATTTGGCTGATATAGAGTATGTGCACAATTTTCTCTCGTATTCCACTGCGTTTTTTCTTTTATATGTGGATTGATAACTGGCTTGGTATCCTTGTTTAGTAACAAGGGTGAGCGCCAGATTGTGCATCAAACCATTGCACGCTGACATGCATATATGCATCAGGAAGCTAAATACACATTTTATCCATTGAAAAAAAAACAAAAAAAATGAACATAGGTATTTTTTGCTTTAATCTCTATTCCTATAATCTTGCAGATACAGGTTGAGCTTTGGGTGCAATGATAAGCTACAACTTGGATCGCTTATTGCTTCATTTACCAAGACTCGATCTGCATTGGTTGCAGCCGCAAATTAGTGTCTATGCTACTTCTGTTTGCCCTATGGTATTTCTTCTGAATTCCGCTATGAGACTTTGAATTCTTGCTCATGAAAATTGACTAAATTGTTTTTCTCCTTTAGAAAAAAAGTTTTTTTCTCAAGTTATCGTGATTCCAAGTTTTAGATTTTCTTTTTTTTTTTTTTAAAAAAAAAAAAGCATGCTTATGAAACCGAAGCACCATTCCTTAAAAAAAAAGAAAACCGACCTCACAACATAGCGCAAGCCCATGTGTACTTGATTTATTTGGGTATGTCGGTGATATTCTTCAATCAGTTGACATAGTAGCGCGGGCTCACATCCAGTATTTGATTTATTTGGGTATGTAGATGGTATTCTTCAATTGGCTGATTTCTCACACTTGAATTTATATAGATAGATAATCTGTTATATCTTTAGCTTTTAAATATACATCTAAAATAATGCGTGGATTCTTTTGGAGATTGTTATGATTAACTATGAAAAAAAAAAAATTAAAAACATTTTTTATGCTCTGTATTTATTAAATGAAATTGATCATGAAAAAAACTATAGAAATCTCCAATGAAAGTCTATCTCCGATGGAGGCAAGTATAGGGTCTTGGCTTGGTGGTCAAGAAGGGCTTCTCCTTTCCTCTCATCCCAGGTTCAAGTCTTGCCAGACATGCCTGTCACCCCCACGGTGCCTTACATGCTCATTGGGCTTGCAGGATGTTCAGTGGGCTCAGGAATTAGTTGTGGTGCACGCAAATTGGCCCGGATACCCTGATTATCAAAAAAAAAAGTTCTACGCATAACATTTTATATACACGGACAAATACTTAATTTATTACCATGTATTTGTAGCTTAGAGATTTGAATAGGATATTTTTCCACTACGTTTTTTATTTGTGAAGTTTATTGATAATGTCCCGAAATTTAAAATATGTAAACAACAATTTATTTAGTGCTCGAGATATTGATTAATTAATGTCCCTATTTCAAAGCCCATGAGAATGAATCAGTCATCCTATCAAACTGTAAGGCAATCGTGTAAAACCCAAGAAAACCCAGCAATTTCCGTACCATTAATTCCTTAAAGAAGTTAAAGAAGACATCAATCTATGCAAACCGCAAAATAATTGGTTTGTCATGAATATGTTACTTCAAATTTGTTCCATGTTTTTTGTATTACTATTTATTTATTAAAAATAATTTATAAAATTAAAATTCTTTTTAATTTAATCCCTCCAATTTTTCTATCTTTCAAATTTGACCCTAGTTTCTCAGCTATTTTAAGGCCACGCAAAAGAACACAGTCGTTGCTGGGCTCAAGCAGATACTGTGAGGTACCAGGATGTATAGTCATATAAAATTGGCCCATCAGACGAACAGTCCGTCCGTTTACCAATACAGCTGTCCTCTGCCCTCCATTTCTCCATCCCACCGCATGGATAATGACAACTACCTTTTGAGTCCCGTATTTATGTGAATTATAAAAGAAAATACCCGATGGTTTATTATAAGATCCATTAATCTCAATATAGGAGAGATCGCTAGTAATTTCTCCCCGCCAGCCGCCCACGTGGGCGGCCCTCGCGTTCCAGCCTTGCAGTCAAGTAGTTGACTGCCCCTTGGAAATCTTTTTTTGAGTTCATCTGTAAAACGTGCGTATACAGATCATTTTTCCAGCACTCTCACCTCCAATGGTTAAGTGAAACACACGTCAACAACAATCAAGAATTATCCATATACCATCGTGCAATATAATTCATAGACAAGCACAGTTTTTAATGGTTTTGTACCGGTTAAACTCAACCACCAACAAGTTTTAAAGTAAAAGCGTGTCCAGATGCCATCTAATTGTTTTATAGATAACTATCAGGGGCTATTCTCACAAAATAAATAAATTGAAAATGGTTTGCTGTAGTTTCACTTGTGCTGTCTAGATTAAAAGAAATTTACTATTTAAGATTGAAATTCTAAGTTAGCTAAATTAAAATTCCAAGTTAACTAACTTAAATTCACTCACTTAATCCCAAATTTATCACACTTATCGCTACTCTCATTGTTATTTTTTTATATATAACTCATCTTATATATGTAACTGTGGGTTAGTTGCCAATAACCTCTAATTTTCGGAGTTCTTTCATGATTTTACATTCACAGAAGTTATTCCTTCTAATTACAAGACCGGTATCTTGTGTGAATATTCATACATCTCTTCTGCTCTTTTATTTCTGTATAACATAAACATATTCAAATGCATTTAATTGAACCGCTGCCAGCTTCCAGAAGGGGAAGTATGCTCTTCCAAAATATGAAGAATCCAATTATATTCCCAACAACAATAACGACAAGGAAACTGCTACTGCTCTACACATGCTACTGCCCTATACACCCCCCCGAAATCTAAATCCATCAGGGACCGTCCGATCACCCTACTTCCTCCAATTAACTCTCTGAGTTCTCCTGCACAAGCACACTCACAGACTCCAGTCTCGTGTTGCCGTGCGATTGCTCTTCAATTCCCATTCCGACTTCAAAACGGCTTCTGCAGGTGCATAAATATATCCTGGAGAGGCGACATCTGATTCCCACCCTGCAGCTGAGACGCAAATGGAATATCCATCGTGGCATCCAAGTAATTATAATGATTATCGAGGGCATTTACGTTCCCCCATTCCTTCCACCTAGGCTCACTCTGCACCTCGCACGTGAATTCCGGCGACACCACATGCTCCGAGCAGCTCGAGTCTGTGTGCAGCCTCGGCACGGAGTCTGAGGTGTCAAAGTACATGTAATCATTAACCGTTCCTGTCGCCGCGGATGGAGCTGCTGGTGGCGGCAGCAAAACAACCTGTTTCTTCTCATCCTCCTCAATCTCCGCCGGATTCACTTTCTTGACGCTAAGATGCTGTTCTTGCTTCTCAATTGTACCCTTCTTGTTGTATATGCGACAGAGTACCCAATCATCCAGCTGCAAACAATCAAGACTGTTATTATAGTGAAATGATCGTCTAAATCGGAACAAAGAGAAATATTTTCCAGAGATAAGAAGGAATATTTCCCTTCACTGGAAACAAATAAAAATATAATGGCTTCTTCAACTCGCTAGAGTGACAGCTAGCATTAGCATCAGTCACGGCCAGTCAGTAATGACACATTTTTTTTTTTTTTTTAACTCTAGTCAATTAAATTAGAAACACAATTTTTGCAATTTTTATAATCACGTCGACCTGGTTTTAGAGATTCATCTGCCTCATTCAAAAAGTATGTGATCAGATTAATAATTGTTTTAAATCCAAATATCGTCATGAAAAGGCCAAAGATGTCTTTTCAACCTCGACGTCCATATTTGAAAGCATCTTCAACCATTAAATACCTAGACTATCCCTACGGACGGACGAGATTGCACCGTACCCTTAAGCTGTTCTTCTTGCGAGCCGAGCGATCCACGTCGGCTAGACGATACTCGTGCATAATCCAGTTGGTTTTCTCTCCCTTGGGAGCTTTCCCTGCGTAAAATACCAAAGCTTTCTTGATTCCAACCGTCTTCGGCTGCCCAATCGGCTTGTCGGCTCCCGTGGCTTTCCAGTAGCCCCTCCCTGCAGCACGATTCGGTCTCGATCCGTTAGGGTACTTCCTGTCCCTCGGCGTAAAAAAGTACCATTCCTTTTCTCCATACAAGGCCATGCCTGTAGTTTGACAAAACAATTAATAAAACAAAAAATGAAAGCTAGTTTTTTTAGTATTTAGGAAATAGAAAGAAAAATAAAAACAAGAAGGCCTGCTTACCGGGGAGATCCCATGGGTCAAACTTGTAGAGATCAATTTCAGCAATAATAGGCACATCAATGCGCTGCGATGAGCATTTACGGCAGAGATAGTGCAGAACGAGCTCCTCGTCCGTTGGATGGAACCTGAAACCTGGTGGTAACTCTAATGTTGTAGCCGTCATTTTTTGGCTGACCTTTATACCCTTCCTTCTCTATTATACGTGGTCTCTCTTGTTGTCTCTTGGAGGTGGTCTAATACTGCGACGGCGCTTGAAACTTAGAACGCGAGGGAGAGGCGTGAATTTATAGGGGAAATTGAGGGACACGTGGCGGGGAAGATTTCTAGAATACACGTGAGCGATCAGTTTATTTTTTCTTTTTCACTCTGGCATGAAACGTGGCAGGTAATGAAATGGGATGCGCGCGCGTCAATGGCTCACTGCGGTTGATTGATTTGGTCACTGCTTACGACACCTGTTTTGGACTGTGGTGCTATGTAGACTGTAGCTATCCACACACACCCAGTCGGCTCGAGCCAAAATAAAAATAAAAATCTGGGTCCCTGGGATCGGCCGGGTTTGTTAAAAAATTTCTTGCTTCTGAGCGCTTACGTGGATACGGAGCCGACACTTAAACGGTGGGTGGGTGTGCACGTCAGAGAGAAAGAGCCACGTGCGAGTGTGAGCATGCTAGGATGGGTGATTTTGAATAAAATGAAACATGGAGATAGATAAGGGGAATATGGTAGAAAAACAAGGGAGATGTTCATGTCAGTGACCCGTCGTTTTAATTGTCGTCCTCGCGACACGTGACGACAGTTGTTGGAGATTCATTGCTTGCTGTAAAATTTATAGTATAATTGGCTAAATCATAAGCAAATGATAAGTATCTGTTTTCAATCCCTGGGAAGACCACCCGCCTGAACTCATGTCCGGGCGCCGGGCACGGCTCGAAAAGGAAGATCATCTAACCTAATCAATCCATCATTGGATTCAGACCAATTATTGTTTTCGATATCTCGAGCGCCTGAACTTGACCAGTGAATTTCAGTGGACTCACGGAGGATTGCTCTGTTCATGGATCTTTAAGATCATGTATTTTGTTCTTGCTATATACTTTTCTCAGGCTGGGGAGAAATGATACAGAATTGAAGAGGAAAACCTGTAGCGTTAATTACGAGAGATAGATTTGAACATTTAGATTATTTATTCGATCTAGTCCTCAATTTTTTTGTTCAATGAATATGTATGAAATAATTTACCCTACTAGTAAAAAAATTTGGGAAATTTAACGGAGTTTCACCGATTAAACTCTTTTTTTTTTTTTAATTTGTATTTTCTCCCACCACGATTTTAGCCTAAAATCTTATAACAATTATTCGAGATATTTGTATACCATTTAAGTAGACTAGATTATGTCAAGTCAAGTTCTATGCAATTTCATTTTAAATCCCAACTAGCCAAGAAGTCGGGTTGAATGAATGATCCCCCCTCAATTTCATCATTTCTTTTATCAATTTTATTCTTAATCTAATTCTACCAATTGACTGAATTGTCTTTAGTCAAACCAAGTTAATTGAATCATGTTACAACAATTCTCACACAATTTAATTATAAATTTGGACTATGTAAGAAATTGTGCCAAGAGTTTTTCTTTTCAATTTTATTTTTTTCTCTCAATTTTATCTTTTAAAAGATAAATATCTCCTTCTCATCATTAACGAGGGATACATGATAGGTTTTCTTGAAGATTTGTGTATGCTCAAGGATATTCAGAGATAAATATCTTTAACCTCAATATTTTATATCAAGGATTACGAGGAAGAACAGACAAAAAGTTGTATCTTAATATGAGACCTAGAGAGATCATTAATTCTATACTCATTTGGGCTTGGTGAGATGATGAGCCCTAAAATGTGAGGTTTAAGAGTTTGTCAAGCTTATATATACATAGACTCCACTTGTAGTTGTCAAATCCACATGTAGGTAGGCTTAACATGTATTATTGATGTGAACCGGTCTAGAAACACCAACAAATATTCATTACATGTTCAGGGGCTTGATTCGTGGTTTTGAAGATGTCAGCCAAGTTAGAATTGCAAAGATCATTGAAGTATCAAGAGGAGACCCTAGAATATCTTATATATGTGCAAGATTGGTCCAGTCCAATTTTATCTAGGCCATGCAGAAACGAGATCAAATCTCATTCTTGGTTGTGGATTGCGTGACCACGTGATCACAAGGTTCACATCAACCCTAATACAATAATATTGAATCATCACCCTATCTTTTTTTTTTTTTTTTTTTACATGAATTTCAAGCTAAATAACATGTATAAAACACACTAATATATAACCTACGAAAAAAAGGAAAGGAAAAGCCAAACTAATTACAACGAGGCAGATTGCAACAAATGCACAGTAACATGAATCACGTGAAAACTCGGCCGCGGTGAGGCTCCGTTCTGTTTTGTTGTAGGCTGTTTGTTTTGGGTTTTTAGCCCTCCAATTACCAAAAAACATTAATAAAAAAAGTTTCCATGCGAATGGAGATAAAGAAAGAAGCTACTCGGCAAGCAGCGAACCAGCCAGATCATACTCTTTTCTCATTGTTCTGTCAAATTTCCATCTTATGCGTCGAAATACGATCCATAAAAGTTCCAAAAACTCTACACTTACCAGTTCTCTACGTGGATTCAACTTTCGGTGGATCCATAAAAGCTATCAAGGTGTCGCAGCTACAAAAAATGATTTTTATTCCAATGAAATCGCGACACGCAGCTTCTCGACGACTTTCTGGTCATCGAAATGGGACCAGTAATACTTTGCTCTCCCTCCTGATAGCGAGCGTCTCCCCGTTCCTCATGATCTTATTGCTTGACACGTGTCGAGAAAACAACTAGTGACCTGCCCTAGGGGCAATGAGTGACCTAGTAAAAGGACCTCTACGGCGAAAGTGTCCGTTCATTCATGATCTGGCAAGGTGTCATTGGCTGGAAGATGAAGATGCGCATGGTGATTCTTAGGACAGCACGAGCCAAATCAATGCGAGGAACACCAACCACCATATGGGGACCTCAACGATCCTGCGATTGAATCACATGGGTTTTGAGGATTTATGGTTTAGCTCCCGGGGCAAAACGCCAATGTTTCTTAGCACTTGTCTGTTTGATAAAAACTATTTTCTTTTTTTATAAAATGAATTATCATTGTGATGTTATGAAAAATAAACTGAACTACACTTTTTTTAATGTTTCACTGTACAATGAAAAATTAACTATATATATAATATAAATATTTTAAATATAATATAATAGATATATACTTTTTTTTTGGTATTTGGATAGCATTGAAATAAAATTTATTTTTTTTCATATCCTAATTCTATAACACAATTTAAAAGGTATGATTATTGTACAGCATATGTTTTGTGTTCGAATGTGTTTCCTAGCAATTATACAATAAACTAAAAGAGCTCAGGAAAACACTGTAGCTTGTGAGTGAAAACACTGTGGATTTCAATAGTTTTTTTTTTTTTTTTCATTTTTGAACAGTATATATACTATTTATGTATTATTTCATAGAAAGAGACAAAGAAAGAGCTGTAGCCTATTGGCAAAGACAAAAACCTCTCAAGAGAGCGGAGGCGCCAGGCAGGGGTTCGAACCCTTACTGGCGCATTGTTTTTTCACAAATCTTGGTTTATTTTTTTCCAGTTATGTTTTTATTTTTTCATTTTTATTTATTTTGATTGTTTTTTTATTTAATTTGACGTTTTTTTATTTATTTCGTTTTTTTTAACTTTTTTTTAAAAAACAATTTATTAACTTTTTTTTTTCTTTGATTGAATTTTTTCCAATTATTAACTCAATAAGAATAATAATATTAGTTTTTTTTTTCTTGCTTTTTTTTTTTTATGTTTTTTATTTTTTTCATCGTAATAATTTAATATTTTTTATTGTTTTAGTTGTAATGGTAATAATATTCTTAGATTTTAAGACTTCGATGTTTTCATTTAGGCCCTTATACTTTTAATTTTGGATTTTAATCCCTTTATATTTAATATTCATTTCAGCCCTATTACTTTAATTTTTCATTTTAATCCCTTTATTTATTTTAATTTAAAAAATAATCCTTACTTTTGTCCATATATATAAGTGTGCTTAGCTTTGATTTTTTTTTTATTTTCATATTTGTTGGGCTGGTATATTTTTTTCAAAAAAAAAAATAGTTCTTAAATTTTATTTTATATCTATGATCATTTGGAAATTGATATTTGTATTTTTTTTGTTATGTCTTTTAGTTTTTTTTCCTTTTTCCTTTTTTATTTTTACGTCATATGACTTTTTTTACCTGATAATTTTTATTTTATTTTTTTGTTTGATCTTTTATTAAATTTTTTTATGATTTTTTTAGTCTTTTATTTTTTTTCATTATTAGCATAATAATAATAATAATAATAATAATAATAATAATAATAATAATAATAATAATAATAATAATTTAATGTTTTTCTCTTACTTACTCTTTTGTTAATGTTTTTTAGGTTTTTTTTTTCTCTCGGGATAATTTGATAATTTTTATTCTTTTAATAGTTATATAAACTTTTTACTCAGCCCGCAAAGTAGTGTAATATTTTTTTATAAATTTTCATGTCAAATAATTTTTTTTCAAGTCAATAATTTTTATTGTTTTTTTCATTTATTTTATTTTTTCATTTGCTTTTTTGTTAATATTTTTAGGGTTTTTTTAAGCCTTTGATTTAATTTTGTTTTCTTCCCGTTATTAAAACAATAATAATATAAATATTAAGATTAATAATAGTAATTTTAGGTTTTTGTTCTTACGTGCTTTTTTATTATTTTTTTTTGGTTTTTCTCTGAGATTTGTTAAATAATATTTATTGTTTTGACAGTGATGGTGATGATAATTTAAGAAGTTAAGACTTTGATTTACTATTATTATAATAAAAGATGTTGATCTTTTTTATTATATCAAATTTTACATACCGGGATATTATATTTTAATCTCAACAGTTGTGAAGATTATTTGTTCTGTCCGAACTATGCCCGCAACGTAGTGCGGGCAATCCAGCTAGTTTTATCTAAATTAAAATGCTATATGCACAAATATATCAATTTAATATTTTTTATGCTGTATATTATAATGTATTTTAAAAAATATATATTATATTTTAAAGCATTTTATTAATATATTATTGTTTTTATATGTATAAAACTAATTAATAAAGTAATGTACTACTTTAGTTTTTGGATACTTCATGGAAATATTTCGTGATATTCTAAACTATAATTTTTTTCCTGTCTAAAATCCATAATTTATTTTTTACCTGGAAAGTAAATCTTATTGGATAGTGAGACTAGAAATTTCTTTCGATGAAAACACTTAAAAAAGAGAGAGTGAATCTTGGGTCAAAGGTCAATGCTCGGACGGCTAGGATCATTAATTAGGTTTTTAGAGCGGGACGATGAAGGGTCAAATACAATTAGATGTGCTAATTAGACCTTAGTTCTTGAAATTAAGTAAGTAGTCTATTCCTGAAAGTTATTTTCCTCTGAAATACTTTTGTTCAAAATCAAGTTTTCTCAACATATCTGCTTTTCCAACTGTTAAAAAACAAAAGGAAAAAAGATTTATTAAAAATCAAATGATATTAACGTCACGAAAAGACTAGGCTATAAATAAATTTTAAAACATAAAGATTAATTATATAGGCGTCGAATTCACAAGGATTATCTAATTAGTTTCACAAGGACTAGATTTAATTATACAGGCTTCGGATTTCTTCCTCATGTGATCGAGTGAACATGGATAAAAATGAGAGAAGATTCTCATAAAAATAGTTAATGTAATTTCCGTAGAAGAGTATAATCTATGAGGTTTTGTTTGACATTGTGTTTCAAAATTATATTTTTTTTAAATAACAAGTGACCGCATGTTATATATAGTTTTTTTTTTTTAATTTGAGGATTTTTTTTATGGTTAAAAAACATGGACTTCGTTTTTAATTAAAAAAATTTAAAATCTTAAGCTAGATCACGAGAAGAAAAATTCTGAAAAAATAATTATTCTTGAAGTGAATAAATTGATTTCAACTATGCAACAGAGTTGGACTGAGTCTCAATTCATGGTCCGAGGATAACCACGATAATAAAATCAGAAAAAAGGAATACGCAGATTCATTGCAATTAAAGTCAAATTGGGCGGATATCCTGCTCAAGAAAAAAAATAAGAGAGTATATAAATGTGCATTACAATCACGATCACAAATTAAATTACAATTACAATCATGATTAAAAAAACTAAAACATTAGGGAATACTGTTCACTCTGACACAAAGTTTCTGTGGAGTGAGTTGGGATTTTACTTTCTATTTTGTTTTGATTGGTTTTGAAGAGTGAAAAACATTTAAATGTGATTATACTTATTAGAAAGATTAGGGTTCTTGCAATGTCAGGGAGTGATACGGTGTTCGGTTGATACTTGATAAAATTAAATCAAATTATATTGATTAAAAACATTTGAAGTTACGAGGACGGAAGTTGAATGATAGACAAACAATTATTTTCTTTTAATTTTATTTGTTAATATTGAGTTTGATAAAAATTAATATTCATGATTTTCTTTTTATAAATTTATTATAATTTCATAATCTAAATTACGGGTTTAATAAGTTAATTCCTATCCATTCAGATTTATTTTTCAATAAATTGATTAGTTTTATCTTTCAGAATTGATTAGTTTTAGATCTTACCTTGTTGACGCAGACAATTCCAAAGCCTGGAGGATTGATTCGGATTTCACCTGGGGGAGGTCGGAACACCTTTTCATTACAAAAATCCGGCAGCCGACATGCATCGAACATGGACGTACTAGTCTGAAATCAAAGAGTTTAGACCATAAATAATTAACAATGATCATGACCACTTATAATTTCAGCGGCTAAACACAGAGAAAAGTTGTTTGTCAACTTTATAACCAGTGGAGCATCTAGTATGAGCAAACGACATTAAAAAAGCTAATCATGAACTGTAAGATTTAAAGGGTTGTTTTGTTTGAGGTTGTTTTTTTATAATAATTTTTATTTTAAAAAATATTATAATAATTTTTTAATTATTTTTAGTATTAACATGTGAAAATAATTTAAAATAAAAAAAATATTTTTTAAAATTATTTTGAAATGCAGTGAGAGCACAAAGCCACGTCAATGAAGGTGGGGGTCCCTAGAATAACGTGGATTGAAAACATCACTTCATCTCATAACTTGGCGAACAAGATTCGTTATTGGCTGGCGTGGCCTTGTATTTATTATATTTTAAATTCATGGTGTATTTTGTCCAGGTTAAATAAAAAACTCAGTCTCTCTATCTCTGTTTTTCTGTGTCATATTCACGTGTGATAATTTTATAGTTCTGAAATGAAATTCCTTATCACATGAAGTGAGATTTTGAATTATCATTAATTCTATTAGTTTTTTTACCACATAAAAACTTTTTTTCTTTTTTTATTTTA
The DNA here is from genome assembly GCA_027405865.1 of Salix purpurea. Classification (NCBI taxonomy): domain Eukaryota; kingdom Viridiplantae; phylum Streptophyta; class Magnoliopsida; order Malpighiales; family Salicaceae; genus Salix; species Salix purpurea. The sequence goes on along the minus strand of CM050329.1, from coordinate 4,739,631 downwards.
CCAAAAAAAAGTCCTGGAATTCGTTTTATCAATCACTTCACTGCTCAGATACCCCTTCGAGGTTCGAGGTGGACACCAATTCCGAATATAAATCGTAGGAATTCTTTCAGGTGTTTTATTTACTCCTTTTCTTTCCTGTCATTGGTGGACAGGATCGAATTCTTATGACGGGATACCATTTTTTGGATGTTATGGGAAGTTAGATCCACGGTCCGGATCAGTGTGTTGATGACAATCAGTTCAGACACCTTGGGAATCGTGATTGTTACTTTGATCGAGGCGGCCATAGATTTTGGCCTGTTGTTAAAAGCATTTTGACAAAATTTATTTATTTTTATATTTTTATATTATTTTCAAGATGATATCAATTTTTTTTTAAAATAAAAATAAAATTATTTTGATATATTTATAAACATAAAATATTTTAACAAATAATTTTAGCAAATAATTTTAACCAGAACTAACAAGCAGACACTTTAAAGTCTATGGAGTTTCAAATGAGAGGAGGGCACGCTACATTTCTATTAACGAGTTCGGCATTTATTTATTATAAATAATTGAAAGCATCAACTACCACTGATTTTTATTTCAGTATTTATCTTTGATATAATTAAATAATAAATGAAATATGAGAAATAAATTCTGCTGCATAAACATCTTTCAAAGGACGACACTGCCATGTTTTTTTCTTAGAAAAGCTGAGCTTGTAAAGTAGAAAAGGGAAAAAGAAAAAGGGAAAAAAAAACTTAACTTGTCTAGCTAATTAGCCGACTATTTGTCTCCTGCACCATTCAATGAACCACAGTTATTTCGACATCAGTCAATCGTTAGTCTCAACTTGCTGTATCGATGAAGTTATCTAAGCACTCATCCCTTACAGGTTTTTTTTTTTTTTTTTTTTTTATTATTATTTTTTTTTTTTTATCATCATCATCATCAAAACCATATGACTCATGCTTCTCCACTGCACAAGGCCGAATTCTCCTGCATAGCGATGCTGTTAGGGCGTGTTTGGCGTGGTGAACATGGCTGCAAGGATATGTGATTCAATTGCACTGTAGCATGAAAGGATATAAGTAGCTACGATCAGGCTCCTTGTTTCGTTCAGATTCAAAAGAAGCACTCATGAATTGATTAAGAAAATTGGGACAATCTGCAAGATTTGATTTTTAGACACCAAATCCAGACATTCAAGGCACATCAAGGATCAGATATTGAGAAAAGACAAGTCAAGTTACGTAAAATTTGGAAAGGTTGCCGTGGACTTTATGGATGCAGATTCAAGAAGCAACGGGATCGGTTAATTTATCGGTTAATGTGTGTATCGAAATAGTATCGGTAAAACTCTCATCTTATCCCTTCTTATTTTTACGTAAAATTAGGACGTTGAATCCGAGCTCGAAGTCATCTAGTTGGAGCTATTTGAGCCCGATACAGGGTGTGTTTGACATTGCGATTGCGATTGTGGTTGAAAAAAAACAGTTTAAAAAAAAGTGCTTTTAGTGTGTTGTAAAATAAGCAGGTAAGTGTTTAGTTAAAACTGTGGTTGAGTTGGAGGTTGAAAAAAAAGCAGTTTTGGGTGTTTGGTTACCAAACTTTTCATATTGCTTTTAACTTGTGAAATTACTTTAAAGGATATATATTTATATGTATACAATTTTTTTAAATATTGTAAATTTAATAATTATAATAATATAATGTAATTAATAATTCATGAAAAAACAAATATTATTTTTTATTCTCCCATCAAACTACTTGCAATTTCATCTCGAACAGATATTTCCCTTCCATTAGAACTGATTTGTATCTACACATTTTTTTTATTTTTTTTAAATATATATTTTAAAAAAATGGCTGGGCCAAGGGCAGCCCAACCAAAATTGGGCCTAAGCCCAACTTTGGTGGACTTGGGCTGGGCCGAGTGCAGCCCAGCCCAAGCCCAACTAATAAAACGGTGCGCTGCACTGTGCGCCTTCTTCGTGACAGTGCAGTGCACATAATTCACGTGAATAGTGCCTTCCGACCGACCACGACGAGAGCTTCAACGGAGGATACCTACGGGTAGAGGAGGCCGAGGTGGTTCTTCTTGTGGTGGTGGCGTCTGAAATGGTGGCCTGTGGTGGCCGGCGGCAGCCTTGGAAGGTGGCGACACTGTTCACCGACCACGACGAGAGCTTAAACGGAGGATACCGATTGGTAGAGGAGGCCGAGGTGGTTCTTCCTGTGGTGGTTTCATCGCAAATGGTTGCCTGTGGTGGCCGGAGTCAGCGTTGGAAGCTCTCGGCTTCCATGGCTGCTCTGTTTTGTTCCGAGAGAGAGAGAGAGCGAGAGAGAGAGAGAGAGAGAGACATGCACAGACATGAAAAATACATGCAAAAATACCAGTTTTTTTTAATTAAACACACTGTCAACTGGGAACAATAGTTTTTTCAATACACACCCGAGAAGGAAGAGAAGTGTGGAGAAGAAGAGAAGGGACAACGACTATATTTCAATCGCACATTTTAATCGCAGATCGTGATACTGGAATCGGCAAAAAATAAGCATCAATTTGGAGCTTTTTTTGAATCGCCGATTTGGTTAAAAATTGGTGTGGGTCCCACACACAAAAAAAGCACTTATTTCCTTAACCAAACGGCAAATTGTGGTGCGATCTGCGAATCGCAGATCGCACCACAACGCCAAACACGCACACAATCTGCCTCGAAGCCGGCCGTCCAACTCAGCTTAAATCGCCATGTCTATCCTCCCCCCTATTCTCTGCAAGATGACGGGTACAAATCTTTACAATGGATCCATTCTAATTGTTGGGGATGTTAGAGAATAATATAAATCATATCTTGAGATCTCACCTAACAACTTATATTTTTATATGAGATGATTTCTTAACATGATATCAAAGTTTTGTTAACCCAATGATTACGAGTTTGAATCTCATCATCCTCATTCTATTTGATGAAAAACAAAGTACATTATAATATGAGTCTGTGCAAGTTTCAAGCCTAAAATGCTTCATTTGAGAGGGCATGTTACATAATAGTATAAATCATATTCTGAACCTTCACCTAACAGCTTAAGTTTTTAGATAAGATATTTACTTAACAGTATCATCATTTTCAAGATGCCATGGTAAATCTTTTTAATAGAATTTGGCTTATATTAGGATTTGATGAGAGAGGGTAAGAAGAGAAAGTGAATCTTAATTAACTAAGAAAATGGAATGCAAATTCCTATAGGTTTGCATGGAGTTCATTTTCATCCGTCGTTTTTTCACACTTGGATCTTCCACATTTTTAAATTATTTTATTTTTGTCGTTGTATGATCGACATGGTCTCTATGCCGCATGCTCTATTACAAGACATGAAAGTTCTCTCTCATCGCATGCTTATTTAGCTGTTGTGCCGATAGCATTTTGTTTTGGAGGTGTTGTGAAAGTGATGTTTACGGCCCAAAATAATTTGTTTTTTTCCGGCCAGGTGGGGACAGCCCCGGGTAAAGACAGGCGGAGCCGGTGTATTCCTCATGGCAGCATTTAAATGGGTGGAAAACATGTTCAACGTAGATAATCAATCGTTTCTCTGTTTTGATTTCTTAATTCCGACTAAAGATAAAATCAGTGCTATTTTCCTTGCCGTCAATTATAATTATCGGTTTGCTTTTTTTTTTTTTTTTTTAATTTTTGATTCCATTTTCTTTATTCAATGGATCAATGTTGTCTTCTTGGCAATAAATCAGGACTCCCTCGATTTTATTTTTAATGCTTTCATTTTGTTTTCGTTACAAATTACTCTTTGTAAGAAAAGTAGTTGGTCCTTACAGTTTTTTAATCACAATTTAGTCTCTCATTAAAAAAGGTTTTTCAATTAAGTTTTGGATGCTAAAGGTTATCGAAATTAGTCAAACATTTGAATGGATTGATAGGTAAGGTAAGAAAAGGTCAAGTGGGTGGGTACCCATTCATGGATAATGAGCAAAACATGACTCATCCTCGTTTTATCCGATCTTTAATAATACACATCCACCCATTTGCCATGTGGATGCACCGCCACCTATCCAAACAAACAGTATCTAGTTCATTAAAATAGAAAATGGAAACCAATGGACCTTAGTGAGCTCCTTGAGAAATTAACAAAGAATTGTGTGGAGTAAGAACAAGAGTTACATGCAAAGCTAGAATAATCATCTACAAAGATGATGTTGTTTTTCCTACTGAAAATGTTGTTGCTAAGAATTATTCTCATAGAAGAAGAGTTTTATGTATTCAAGAATTTTTTCCATTTTGTGGATCCAATACTCTGTCTCTCAACAAGAAAGAAAGTGTTGTGTAGAAAAAATATTTGAGACAAGAGAAGTCTGAAAAACTTCAATGACCAAAGATGTGAAGGGTAAGAGCTCCAAGGGAAAGATTTCAAATCTTTATGGTGTCAATGCTTCTGAAGAGATAGAATTGAAAATTTTAGTTGATACATTGGAGGTATACTACAAGAAATTGAATAAGTTTAAGTTCCGAGGTTTCTCTTCCATAGAAAAACTATGAATCCACATGGTTTGGAAAGCTACAATTAATTTTTTTTTTTGGATGCTAGGAAATCTCATCTCTTAGAAAGTGTATTTTATGAGTTTAAATGTGCGAGTAAAATTCTGGTTGTTTCAGGCTCTTCAAAGAATGCATATCTTAACTCGAATTCGAGATTTTTCATGCAGATCACAAATTTTTTTTCCATCATGTCACGCTTCCTGAAAACAAAAAATTAATATTGTTAGAGATGAAATTGCCTATTTCATTGTCAAAGAAATTCACGTATGGTAATGATGAAATAAGAATGACATTAACATTGTTGAGGTACAAAAGAGAGGAAGAATGATATGATTGAGGGGAGTGTAAGAATTCGGTATCAAACACGATTTAGTTTTATATGAATTTTTTTAGGGCTTACAAGAGTTTTATTATGGTTTGGAATTAGGTAGTTCATTAGTTTTTTTTTTTTTTTTTTTTTGTAAGATAAGGATAAATTTTAGTTATATAAGGATAAAAGTTTTAATATAGGCAGGAATTGTAAGGCAATACATACCAACCTCAAACCTTAAAATATAAATAATAAAATAATAAATAGAAAGTATTAGCAGTGTTTTTTTTTGTAATATATATAGAAAAAACAACAAGAGTTACAATTTATGATAAACCTTCACAAACCCTTATTTCTTGATTTACAATTTCAATCGAGTGCATGAAAGCAAATGTTACAATCAATTTAATCTTGAATCCTAGGAATTTTACAAAGAATACCTAATTGCCATAACTAAACATTCGCAGAAACATTCTTAGGCGATGAAACTTCAGTGCTACAAATGGGGCAAATCCTGTTGATTTGAAGCCACTTGGCTATGCATTCTGAATGATATGGGTGATCACAAGAGAGAGCTACCAATGATTCATCTTCTTCATATTCCATTTGACAAATCACACACCGATCAGTCCCAGTTTTTCTTGCTGAAGACTCGTACTTGCATGGACGCAAGCACGTAGAAATTTCATTTATTGATAGCCCTCTCCTCTCTTGCCCTACAAAATCTCCCAATGCGATCAAGTCTTCATAAGATAGCTCGTCCGAGTCAACCTCGTCCCCATCCTCTTCCATATCTTCATCGCTGCTACTATCCTGTCCTTCCTGCTGCAGAAATTCCATTTCAGATTCGAATTCATGGCTTTGGAAGAACTCATAGTCATTGTCATCAGCATTGCTTTCAGAACTTGAATCGTCATCACTTTCTTCCTCGTTACTATCGCTTTCGATGGCTGTTAGAATTGTGAAAGCCCGTTCTTGCTCCTGCAAAGCCATTGCCAATACAAAATCTGAATGAATCTGCTCGAGCTGGGTGTAAGGGTCCCTGCTCGATGCCTGCTTTCTCTCATCATTGTCCATCGAATGAGACTACTGAAATATTGAAATAGCTGCAGTCAAGGAAAGAAATATCTATTTTGCTATATATGATCAGGATAATCACTGACATATGAAGAACACGTACGGGGTAGGAATTATTTAGGAGGTTTCTTTAGACAAAAGGGAACTTTCATGCAAAGCAATGGAAAACCATTTCTCCTGTGTTAGATATAAAATTCCAGATTCCTATAACTTCAAATTGCAGATACTAAAGTTTGTAACATTCTTTCCTCTCACATTTACACACAGGCAGCTTTGTGCTTTCTTTAGGGAGAAGGAAGCTTTCGTACGTGGTTGAAGCAATTGAAGACCATCTCCCGTAAGTCATATGATATCTTATTCCAAAGTTCAACCGGTGAAGCATTGTAGAGACCTTGCTGTATGTATCGGCAATCTCCCATGCATGTCTAGCCAGCTGTATGTCTCCAGTATTTTAAATTCGTATATACTTACATCACATAATAACTTGCTACGATTCTTAATTGTTGATTCAAGATTCAAGAGAAATATATGTGTAGAAGGGTTGACCTCATATCTATATATATATATATACCCCTTTTGTTAAACACTGATCAAAATTATCTTGCCAAGATGGATGAAATGATCATGATTTTGTGAGTGCTCTCGGCAAGAATTAACGCATATCGATGCCAACAGAAGACAAAAGCACCTGGAAAACAAGGGAAGGATTCATTTGGTTTCGAAATCTCTGTTAATCACATGTCTGTTTCGGGATTAGAAAATACAAAGTGGGGAGAGGTGAAGAATAATGTACAAATTTTCTCTTACAAGTATACACAATCATGTCTCAGGAGTACCTATCTGGATAAACTTGAGCCCTTAAGCACAGACTGCGACGTGTGAGTCATCCGAACGTTATGAAGAGTGATAATTTGTTCTCCATGCTTAGCAAGAGGGATTCTTTTAAAGCCATAATCAAAATCTGAGCCTAAACCCACTCGTATCCGGCGAGTTCTTGGCCTAAAAGACTTCCTTAAGTACTGAACTCTCCTGTAATCCCCAGTTCGACGAGATAACGATACACAAATTTCCACGGTTCCAGGTGCATAATTATAATCTTCTTCACTTGTATCAAGCTCTGATAAGTCACTTCTGTGGCCATGCCTAATTATCCTCGTGAGCATTATAAGCTTGTCACTCTTGAAAATACAACTGCATTCACTCATAACCAAGCATGCCCGAGCCAATTTGCGGGGGCTATGGTCACTACACTCGCAGATGCCCATTTTAAAGAACAAGTAGAAGAAGAAGAGAGCTGTAGGTTATCAAAATGTGAGATTGTAAAACAGTGAAGATCAACTGCTATCTGAGTTAATGTTAAATTAACCCTAGACATTCAAACTCGCCAAAGTAAAACAGAGCTAATACATGACTATCTTTAGTGTATGGAGAAATTATGTATCCTTCGCAAAGAAAATATAAAAAACAACAACTTCAAGTTGGAGTCTTTATAAAGCTCTAAATATTACTCGGTGTTTACATTCAAGACAATCTTGTTTATGAACAATATTATAAGGAAGTTTACAATTAAATTCACATTAAAATAATCACTGCTACTCTCTTGAATTGTTTGACATTAGTGACTGCCACGGTTTTTTTTTAACTCGGGACTCAAGACAAGTAAAGAAACAAAAACCTAAGAGTAAAAGTCGAAGTCTTTCTCCTGTTTTAGCGATGTGAAGTGCAATGGTGCCGCGACTAACCAAATTTTCTATCCATCCAAAAAAGAGAGACAAAGGGTCATCGTAACCATACATTGACCTTTGGAACAACCTTTCAAAACATATTTTAAGACCCGTTTGTTTTCCAAAATAAAACAACCATCCTAATCTCTCTCTCTCTATAAAGAAATTATATGAAATCATAAATATTAAGTTGGACCTCGCCACAACCAAGATTTTGTTTACATAATTAAAGGTCAAATATCTCAAGTGAAAAACATGATTAAATTAATATGTAACATGGTAAATTTTTACAAGATTAATATGTAACATGGTAAATTTTTACAAAATTACTACCTACAGTGAAAAACTAAATAAAAAATAAAGTCCGACTTAACTGAGCATGAGGGATGTATAAAACATGATCACCCTAGATTACTATTTACGGTAAATCATGGGTCGCTATCAAGTTTAGTTTAATGGCTAAAAGGTTCTTTTGCACATGCGAACGTGCTCTTCTTAGCCGAACCCATTTTAGGATTTGTATTCACACACATGACGTTCATTGCCTTCAAGAACATCCAGCCAAAACATGATCGACGGACAAATATCAATCCGTGGTCACCCTAGATTTGTAATAATTATATGTATTAATAAAAAAACATTAAAAATACCACATCAAGTGCAATTTGAGATTTTGAGTAAACCCACATCACCCACACCCAACCGAATCAATTTTTTTTTCCAATTACTTGGACCCAGTCAAATTGGATAAAAACTTTATCCAACTACATTTGAAAACATCAAATATTCTATCATAACAGATTGGCAATCCACGGACTCTGATGATCATGCGTGAGAACCTGGTTAAACTGCAAAAATCGCCACACGGACCGTTAATGATTGTCACAATAATTACTTACAAGTTGCACCACATCCTACGATTCGCCAACATTTGAATTTGGATTCCAGGCTTCTGCTTACAAGTGCAGAACAGAAAAGGCCTTCACAACGAGTATTCAGGTAATGATTCAGCCAAAAGAGTTGTCATACACGCGTACCTCTAGGCTTTCAGACTCATGGAAATTACCGATCCATATGATGTGATTGAATGTTAAGTTCACATAGCATAACAATAATTGGCATATTAATCTTAGAAGTAAAGGCCGCTTTTAAAAAACATCATTTCTTGGCAATAAAGTTAACTTTGTTTATGCACTTCGAGATTATATCCAAATTTCAAAATTTAACCTTTGCTGCAAAATAATAGCTTTCATTAATAACGAAACCAGACCGTTTCCATTCAAACTCCAAACCTCGGGCCTGGCAAGAAAGATCCGGTGCACTATTAGACATGAGGGGAGCTGCTGTCAATCCATCCTTCCCTTCAGGATTTTCTCTTTAGTATCATCAGGGGTCCTGAAGCATAAACATAAAATTTATTTAGACTCGCAGCAATTGAAAGACTCAATGCCAGAAAGTTATATCCAATACTACACCATCACAAAAATGTGCAATTTGATAAACTATTTGAATATGCATTGAAAGAGAAATTAATGGAAGGCTTACACAATATAGATGTGTCCTCCCCAACCACTCAAGCAGTCCCAATCAACTGAAGCTAGCAACGCTTGGGATACAACTTCAAATAATTCATCAGGTGCCTGACCAGAGAATATAACAAACAGCTAATAAGTAATTTCATGATCAGGTAGAAAATAGAGGCTTTCATTCTGCAATCACAATAGCAATGCCCAACCACATCACTAATTGCTTGTTTGAGGTAACCAGATAAGGTACTTAAGCAAAAGGGATAGATGTTTCATTGGAGTCACAAACCAGATCCAAGTATTATACCACTATCTTCTTTTGCAAAAGTTCCAGCTTGAAGTGGAACATAACAAATCTCATGCGTTAGACTGGCAATTAATGACAACTACACAGTAGGTCACATACCATGTTTCAAACTTGGCTTCTAACCAAATTAAACTTGAAAGTTATGCTACAGCTCAGTGCTTACACTCACCAAGAAAAAAGACATTTTACATAGATAATTGAACCATGGTTCACATGAGTGGGATTATATTTTTAACTGGCAAGTATATCAATTAGTTGCTGCTAATGTCCAGAATGATATGCCATGGGTGTCAAGTCACATAATCCATACTCTTTAGGTCAACTTCAGAACATAAGTTGCGATATTAACTAACCATGTCAGGCTTGAAAAATGCTTCACAGGCACCATAAAGTGACTCAGAGGCTGAGCCAGCAACAACAAAATCTTTTGCAAGTCCCCTGCATTTGGGAAAGAAGAAAATATTACGAATAAAATAAGGACAGCACCACATCAAGAAGATAAATTTATCCCAAGGTTTTCAAGCCAAGTTACAGATTTTGTCCAACGTTACATGAAATAACCTAAAAGTCAATGGTTCAACAAGAAGCTAGAGAGAAAAGGCAAATATAAGAGAAAACATCCCAAGAGAAAAATTTATCTTGAAATAGAGTTTCCAACATGTCAAGAAGTAATTATATGAGACTCCTCGAAATAAACAGGAGAAATTAAAGAAAAAGTAAATAGTGTTCTCCATGTTTTGCCAATCCACAAATAAAAAGATCAAAGATCTGAAACCTTCACTATGGATCATAGCAATTTCCAGTTGCTGACAGAACCATACAAGCACTTCTAAAGTTTGAAAAGATAGAAACGATGGAAGAAGAATGACATACTTGGCCCCGATGGAATCCATTGTGCAAATGAATGGCTTGTCATCATCACCCAATCCAGCAATAACAGGTTGGCAGAAATACGGACCAAACCTGAGAGAGTAACAATTGCACTTCATTTTCATGTACATATCGATATGGTGCTCTATATGAAATGTGACACTGAGAGCCTCGTACTGCTACAAACATATCAATCGTACTATAGTTGTGATGCCTGAACATCATAAAGCATTCTTGAAATGCGACCAAAGATACTCTTATTACTTATTACACCAACGAAACTTCATTCTTCCTCATTAAAATCAAGTCAACACAGCATAAACTGAAGAAACCTTTTTCTCATAAAGTACAGCAGAAACAAGGTTAGCAAAAGTCTCAGGCTTCATGTCCCTTTCTTCTCGGAGCTGATACAATTTGTGACGGAAAACAAGCCTCTGATACCTACACATTATCACAAACCCAAGAATCAGTCCATCTCCTTTTCTTTTTCATTAATTCGGAGAAATACAAAGCCTAGCCTACTCTAAGGAAATCTCTACAATTCGAAAAGCTTACCATAAATCACAAAGTACGAAAAATTAAGCAAAAATAACAAAACTCGGAAAAAACGCTCAGAAAAAAATAAAAAAATATGTGAAAAAAATAAAAATAAACGGTGCATGAGTGAGATATACAGAGTTTGGGCGTCAGTACCGAGGCCAGAGAGACCGATGAAGAGCTTATCGTGGATTTTGTAGATTCTCTGGAAATTAGTGGCGACTGTTTGAAGGTTAACTCCAAGTCGTCGATCGCTAGCTATAGCGAAGCAGTTCTTGCCTACCATAGCTACTATGGCACTTCCATTGTACTCGAATACCTGCCAACCAACCAAAATTAAGAAAAACAAATGTAATAACATGAAGAAATTAGGATTTCACAGACGAGAAAAAGTAGGAGATTTATGGAAGAACGGGAAATAACGTAGAGACATCGGAAAACTGAGGGTTGCGGAGAGGCTAGAGAGGAGGAGAAGAGCATGAAAGAGTATTTAGGAGATCTTTGGGTTTTTCTTTTACTGTTTCTGTAGAGGAAGTTCCATGTAGAGTGGAATGCTGGCCGGCTTGGGGGAGAGGCAAGAAGTTGATATGGGCTTGGATCCATAGGCCCATCTAGGAAGCCCAAAGATAAAAAAATGAAAACCGTTTCATTTATAAGCAAAGTTTGCGTCTTTTCTTTCTCCCGAGAGACACAGAGCAGTTGAGTCACGCATTTCTTCTGAAAACCGATACTGTATATTTTGTATCGTGAAATAGTGATAGCTTACAGTATATTTTTCTCGACTTTCTTTTTCTCTAGATATTTTGAAACAAATTATCCCCCGTTATTAAAAGAAAATCCACATTTACATGCCAGTGTATTAATAATAATGCTCCTCTCTTAATTTCAAAACAGTAGTATATAATAGCAATAATAATTAAAACGCACCCTTGATCATGAGGGAAATAAATTAATTCTATGAAAATGATTCAAATTCCGCGAAGATCGCTATTTCCTTAATGAACAATATACCTGCCAGGTGTGTATTTCCAAATGGTCCACAGGGAAGAAACGGGATCCAGTAAGATTCATCAGTTGCCTGCGAGATTGGTGAGTGGGAGATCATCAGAGACAGTTGTCAACTCATTTTCTATACATCTCCACAGAAAAGAGTTAGGAAGCCTACCGAGTGGTATCTTCATTTTCATAAAGAGATAAAGAGAGAAAATCAAGGCAGATTGATGGATCAAGGATAAGGCTTTATTTGAAAAAGAAGAAGTTTGTTTTAGATAGGCAAAACTGTCGCCCCTATAAACTCAGAGAAAAGAGTCCCAGTGCCGTAATTTTTTTTATTCCGGTGAATATATACCGTGTCGACGATAGAGTTGCTCGAGGTTTCTCTTGTCACCGACGAGCGGTTAGGGCATGCATACGGAGATGAGGCGGTTGCTATGGTGGTGCTTATCGTTATCGAGTGCAGTGGTCACCATGGCTCACGGAGGCGGTAACGTTACGTACGATTCAAGATCTCTGGTCATCAATGGGAAACACGAAATCATATTTTCTGGTTCAATTCACTATCCTCGTAGCACTCCCAAGGTACTTTTGTATCCTTCGCTTCTATATATCTCTTGCTTTAATTTCTTGATTATTTTTGTTGTGGATGATGACGTTACAAAAATCTTGGTTTTCATCGAAAACAATCTTAATTAATTTAAAAGATATTGTTGTTCAAAAAACCTTGTTGGTCCGGGGTTTTTTTTTCTAGGGTGAATGGTTTCTTACCTAACCACCATTGCTATTTTTCTTGGCAGTCCTTTGAATTCAATCCGAGGACTGGAGGATCAGCAATTTCTTTTCTGGACACTGTAATATTAACACCAGAGCTTGTATACTTCTGTTAAAAAAAGGCTTATAAGAGAAACGAACGTTTTAAACTCGAAATTAGCTTATATTTTTATTAACTAAGAAATCATTAATTTCGTACGTTTTAAACGTACGTTTTAAATAATGTTTTGATTATTGTTACTTTTTTAATTGTGTTTTTTATAATATTTGTTTATTGTTTTTGGAGCAAATAACCCATTCCTTAAGATATTCTTTTAATTTTATTTAAATTAATTTATTGATTTTTTTTAAAATTATATATTTAATGATAATCTCAATTTAAATGATTTAATTTATCAATAATACAATACAGTACAACAAATCTCAAAATAAAACAGCAGCAGCAATAATAGAAAAAAAGTTAATCCCGCCATCAACACGGCCGTTTATTCTTGATGCTGGATTTCATGAGATACAATATTCGTTCTTTTTTTTATTCTAATTGTATCTTAGTCGACCAACATCATCTGAACCAATCCCCTAGCTACACAGTCCATATTTATTCAGCAGTCAACTCGTGGACCAAAATCTCTTTAACCAATCCCCTAATTACACATTCCATAAATATAGCAGATACATTTTTTTACTTTCAAACAATAAATTTAAAATTTATTGTGTTTGATGTTATAATATTGATTTAATTTTTTAAGTACTTTTACTTCAAAATAAATTAAAATAATATAAATTTTGATATAAACATATCAAAATAATCTATCTATCTATCTATCTATCTATATATATATATAGACGGGGAGTCTTGCATGTTAAACTTCACGAGCGGAATCACAAACGACATGTCACATGTCGTGGGAAAATGAATTTCTCATAAACGGCCTGTAGTCTACGTTAGTAACTATAACATGTTACGATGATAACGTGGATTTGCAGATGTGGCCATACTTAATATCCAAGGCCAGAGCAGGAGGTTTAGATGCCATTGATACTTACGTGTTTTGGAATCTTCACGAACCCCAACAAGGACAGGTGACCGTCGATTAATCTCTCAACATGAACCAAATCATGGTATCATCTAAACTATCTGTGCTGATACCAACATTGGCGGTGCCATTGCAGTATGACTTTAGTGGAAGAAAGGATCTGGTGAAGTTCATTAAAGAAGTTCACGCGCAAGGACTCTATGTTTGTCTTAGGATTGGACCCTTCATCGAAAGTGAATGGACTTATGGGTAAGAAAATTCTGGAAAACAATTAGATATATTAAAATTTGTATTTCTTCCTTGTATATAAAGGAGTGTTACCTGATGAAAATTTATTTATTTTCAGAGGATTACCATTTTGGCTGCATGATGTACCCGGAATCGTTTTTCGTTCTGATAACGAGCCATTCAAGGTATTATAAAAGTACTGCTGGTTAGTTATCGATCATTGATTGATGATTAAAAGAATAAAATTACTGAGATCATTTCCATATGTTAACTGGCAGTATCATATGGAAAGGTATGCGAAAATGATAGTAAAAATGCTGAAAGCAGAGAAGCTATATGCTTCACAAGGAGGGCCAATTATACTCTCACAGGTTTCAAGTTCATGAATTTATGCAGTTTTATTTATTTATTTTGGTGCTGTAACATCTCTGTAATCCCATTTTAGTGATATAAAGAGTTGTAAACATGTAGATTGAGAATGAATATAAAAATGTGGAAGCAGCGTTCCATGAGAAAGGGCCACCTTATGTCAAGTGGGCAGCAAAGATGGCTGTGGGGCTTCAAACTGGTGTTCCCTGGGTAATGTGCAAGCAAGATGATGCTCCTGACCCAGTGGTTAGTGCCTACAGCAGATTTAATAGTTCTTCAAAAAAAAATAAGACTTCAATATATATACTTGAAACTCCTCTGGCCTGGTGAAATAAGTTGCTGATATTGCATTTGCAGATAAATGCATGCAACGGGTTGCGATGTGGAGAGACATTTTCAGGACCAAATTCACCAAGGAAGCCTGCAATATGGACAGAGAATTGGACAACTGTGTAAGTGTCAATCAAATCCTCTGTGTTCGTCATAAAACCACCACTTTGAATTTGAATTTATCTTGGAATATAATTTCCTGATTCGAATACAAAAGATGGAAGGCAGAGAAGATCCCTTTTTGGTTATATTCTCTGCCAGTTCTTAAGAGCAATTCATTCAAATTTACTTCTTTTGGCATCCAGACACCCTTTTGGAACTTGCTTTGAACTGGAGAGTTAAGATTTCTTGTAAATTAAGCTGTGTAGAGCAATGGGAGTCCCTTAAACTAGCTTTATCAACTTTTGAGTTGTCCAGAATTGCAGTAACCTTTCAATGCAGATCTGATTCTCTTGCGCTTTACTTCTCCCTTTTATACTAATTAAAACTTAAAAGAACATGTCTGTTTGATAAGCAATCTTAAAGGGTTGTAAAAATAGTTTGCTTCCATCTAATGACTCTGTTATCTCATGAAGCTATCAAGTATATGGCAAAGAAACTAGATCGAGATTTGCTGAAGACATTGCATTTCATACTGCACTATTCATTGCAAAGGGAGGAAGCTTTGTGAATTACTACATGGTTTGCTTCTCATTCTCATGGCCATCCTACTCTAATGTCTCCTTTCAAGTTTTTGGTGATGGAAATCTTCTGGCACCAGAGTGCTAGTTTTATCAATGTTTCTGAATGTCAATAAATCATAAGAAAATATCATTCAACATACATGGTTTCTTAAAATCATCCCTTTATTCTAGTATCATGGAGGGACCAATTTCGGAAGAACAGCTGCTGAATATGTACCCACAAGTTATTATGATCAGGCCCCCATTGATGAGTACGGTAAGTTCTTGTTTAATATCAAGTGCCTGCTTTATCTTATCAAAGACAAATCTGACATACCGAGTGGGTGGTTAGGCATGTTGAGGCAGCCAAAGCATGGTCATATGAAGGAACTACACGCTTCCATAAAGCTATGCAGGAAGCCTCTACTTTCCAGTAAATGGACAAATTTCTCTCTGGGCCATCTACAAGAAGTAAGAACTTGGTGTTATAGCCTGTAGCGATTTTAATTTCCTTTTTTCCTCAGAATGCATTTTTTTCTAGTCTTAATCTTGCAAATTGAAAAATTCATCTCACGACTGCTTTGATTGAAGGCCTTTCTGTTCGAAAGAAATTCACACGAATGCGCTGCATTTCTCGTGAACCATGATGGGAGAAGCAATGCCACCACAGTCCATTTCAAAGGGTTATCGTATAAATTACCTCCAAAGTCGATTAGCATCCTACCGGACTGCAAAACCGTTGCCTTCAACACTGCACAAGTATGGTTCGGTCCGATGTACTAAATTTTACCTATCGCGTACTCTCACATATGATATTCCTGCCAATAACAAGGAATCATGCGTTTTTTCTCCATTTTTTATTTTCTATTTTGGACAGGTAAGCACACAATATGGTACAAGATTGGCCACAAGAAGGCAAAAATTTGATTCAATTGAACAATGGAAAGAATATAAAGAATATATTCCCAGTTTTGATAAAAGTTCATTCAGAGCAAACATGCTACTAGAGCACATGAATACAACCAAAGATTCATCCGATTATCTCTGGTACACTTTCAGGTAAATAAAGATGATGATAAGATCAACTAGACCTGAAATCTGGTTATATATGCCTGAACCACGTTTTCATGCACTAATATGCACTACATTGTATAATCTTATACAGGTTTCACCAAAATTCCTCTAATGCTCATTCTGTACTAACGGTGAACTCCCTTGGACACAATTTACATGCATTTGTCAACGGAGAATTTATAGGTAGGTTATCACATCATTCTAGTTATTTCTTGAGTCTTCTTAAAAAACAATCATTATAAAGCACAGGGGTTTTCACACAGACCATGACAGCTTGAATTTCCTGGGATTTTAAGAACTTTTGTGATGAATTTCTCTCTGATAATCAAACTTCCCAGACGTAATGTTATAGGTCTTATTTTCTAGGATCTGCCCACGGAAGTCATGACAATAAAAGCTTCACCCTGCAGAGGAGTCTTCCTCTAAAACGTGGAACCAATGATGTTTCCTTGCTCAGTGTGATGACTGGGTTGCCGGTACTTCTCTATCTTAGTTCTTCCTCTAAAACTTGTTATAGAATGTTTCATTACATCGACAACATTCCAATGCTAATTCACTTTTATTTGTGCATCGGCATTAAGGATGGAGGGGCATATCTCGAACGAAGAGTTGCTGGACTACGTCGCGTGACCATTCAGCGTCAACACGAACTTCATGATTTCACTACTTATTTATGGGGATACAGGGTACTTTTCTTCTAGCAAATAAGTTAATCCCTATCCTTATGAGCTTACTTTTATTTTCAACATTTATGATATTGTTGTATCCCCTCCGTTTTCTGAGATACACACTTCCTGTCATTAGTGAATTTGACTTGCCATCATTTTTTTTCACTTTTTCTCATGAAAATCCCTTCCTTTTCTATGGTTTCTTATTCTTGGCTGGCCCCATATTTTTCATATCATCGATTATTCCTTGTAATTCCTGTACGAAGTGAAGCTGATACAAGTATAATATTCCCAAGGTTGGGTTGTCAGGTGAGAATATACAACTTCATAGAAACGATGCAAGCGTTAAAGCTTACTGGAGTCGTTATGCAAGCTCATCTCAACCACTCACATGGTACAAGGTACATTAATTGGCCAATGATAGTTCTTGATTGAATCAGATTTGTGTTTAGACCTTACCAACCTCCTAATTTATTGCAAATTTGCAGACTATTTTTGACGCACCTGTAGGAAATGATCCTGTTGCACTGAACCTTGCATCCATGGGCAAGGGTGAAGCTTGGGTTAACGGCCAAAGCATTGGCAGATACTGGGTCTCATTTCTTGACTCTGATGGGAATCCCTATCAGACATGGTAAGCTTTAGAAATAATATCTGTTCTCCGTACATGCAGTTTTTAACGTAATTGCTCGTTTATTTCTCGCATGGCACAATCAGAATTATTTATGTAGCAGTGAGATTGTAATCTTTGCTTACAATATGGTCGACCTTTTTTTCCCTTCAAGGAACCATATACCTCGATCTTTCCTCAAACCTTCAGGGAACCTGTTAGTTCTACTGGAAGAAGAAAAAGGAAACCCTCTCGGAATTTCCATCGGCACCATGTCAACTACGAAAGTGTGTGGTCATGTGTCCAGTTCATATCCACCGCCGGTGATCTCATGGCAAGGAGAAAACCAGATTAACGGGAACAGAAAAAGGAATCATGGCAGGAGGCCCAGAGTTCAGCTTCGTTGTCCACGCGGAAGGAAAATCTCAAGCGTTCTCTTCTCAAGCTTTGGAACTCCTTCTGGTGACTGTGAAACTTATGCCACTGGAAGTTGCCATGCATCTAATTCTCGAGCCATTGTAGAGAAGGTGCAATAGCTTTTCCTTTCTCTGATTAATGGTTGATTAAACTTTCTTCAATTCTTTCCAATATCACTATTTATTTTTATCCCAGATGAAGTATAATCTTTTCGATTCCCTTTTATCTGCACATTTTGATCAGTCTCCTGTGCTTTGCAGGCTTGTCTTGGTAAGGAAAGATGCTCCATTCCTGTGTCAAGCAAGAACTTCCATGGTGATCCATGTCCAGGCATTGCAAAATCTTTACTGGTTGATGCTAAGTGCAGTTAAGGGACACTTTTTTATCACCTCTGTTACAGCTTCTCTGAGGGACTCCACAGGTTATTCAATTTATTGTGTAGTTTTCATAGGTCTATTTCTTAGAACGAATAACTTATGGTTTCTTTCGCCATCAAATTGACCATGATGATTCTTTATAAACTTTGCTTGTATGGGTTGCTTCTTGTTCATGAGCAGCATTTTTCCTTGGTGACTATAGATTAATGGAAGTCGATCACTGTGGTTCAGATTCTTCAGCACCGTTTGTACGACCTGCTTGTCCCAATTATGTTCCTTAAAATCCTGCAATTTTCTTTATGTTAATGCTAACTAAGTCGGACAGGGCAAATCTAGTAGAGCAGATTAATTTTTTTTTTGGTGTTTTTAGATTATTATGAAAAAAAGGAAAAGAAAAGCCAAACTAATTACAACTCTACAACGAGGCAGATAGCAACAAATGCACAGTAACATGAATCACGTGAAAACTTGGCCGCTGTGAAACTCCGTTCTGTTTTGTTGTAGGCTGTTTGTTTTGGGTTTTTAGCCCTCCAATTACCAAAAAACATTAATAAAAAAAGTTTCCATGTGAACGAAGATAAAGAAGAAGCTACTCGGCAAGCAGCGAACCAGCCAGATCATACTCTTTTCTCATTGTTCTGTCAAATTTCCATCTTATGCGTCAAAATACGATCCATAAAAGTTCCAAAAACTCTACACTTACCAGTTCTCTACGTGGATTCAACTTTCGGTGGATCCATAAAATCTATCAAGGTGTCGCAGCTACAGAAAAGGAAAAGCCAGACTAATTACAGAGAACTAGTAAGTGTTTTTAGATATATATTTTTTAGTATTTTTAGATTATTTTTATGTACTGATATTTTTTTTTAAATAAAACAATATTATTTTAATATATTTCTAAACTGAAAATTATTTTCAAAAATAATTTTTAACACACTCCCAAAAAGCATTTAGTCTGCTAAAAAGTTTTACTAAATTACTTTAAATATGCAGTTTTTTCTCCGAATAGTTACATGTAGTTTTTTCAATCATTTTTTTTTTTTTGCGTTTGATAAAGTCTGAAATCATCAATAGATAAGAAAATCAGGAGACAGATTGTTAAAGAGATGAGTTGTGAAAATCGCGCCGATGGTGACACATTAAATTAAAAAACAACTAAAAGACGTGGGTGTTTCATTATATACATACATATAGATTATTGTGGTTTCCAATTAATCAAAAAAATTAACCCTCATAACCAAAGATATTTTAGACATTTTCAAGGGGCATGCATGATATTTTTAAATTATTTAGGGTTTTCTATTTTTCTTCATTTTAGATTGCACAGTGAAACTATCATTTTACTCCTAGAAGCTGACAAAAAAACGTGGAATAATTGGGAGTGTTTTTAATTTTTCATATATTCGTGCACAATGAAACCACGTAAATACCCTCAGAAAAGACAAAAATGAAGGCATGGAGCTAGAGCATTATGGTACTTTCATCCCTATTTTTTTCGTGATTATTGTTGAGTCTAGGGGTGTATGTGTAATTTGTTATTTTTTTATTTCTTTTCATAAACAGTGCAGGCGCGTCGTATGGACGTGCCGACAGTGTTTAGCGCGCAAGCACCTTTTCAGGCGGCGCGTGTATCGTCGCCGTGTCGTGGAAACTATTTGTTCGTCGTGTCACTGAGTGCACTACCATGTTCTCAGCCTCCTGATGCAACTGGTGTCATATGAAGGTGACAATGAATTGCCGGTTGACGGTTTTTAGTATTTTCTCCCTTTGCTCTTTCTAGTCGATAGAAAATACATGTCAGTCCTTCATATTTGTGATTGTTTTATTTTAGTCCATGTTCTTTTAATTTAAAATTTATTCCTAATTTCTTTAATGAAATTTTATTAATTACTTTTTTAAAAAAAAAAACTGAAAATAATAAAAATATTTATACTTGTGATTTCTTTCATGTTTCCAAGCCCTATAAAATAACTATTAAATTATTATTATTATTTATTTCCTAAACACCATAAAAATTCTCAAATTATCTCACGTGACTTTTAAGTCTCAAAATTCGGCAACGATGGTATAGATCTCAATAAAAAAACATTTATAATAATCTTTATATTCGGTCCACCCTATTAAAGCATTCAAGTTTGAATTCTAGCATTTTATTTAGGTAACAGATACTGAATAAAAAAAAAACACAAACCAATAAAAGTTATGCAGTTATTGCAATCTATAAAACTAGATCTCGAGTTTTAATTGCGTTGTATATTTTATTTAAAAATCTAAAATAAATAAGATTTTACTAATTCATTTGAGCTCATAAAATATAATTTTAAAAAAATAAATTTTACTCAAATCCAAAAAAAAACTATACATGCCTTATCTTTCAACGACAGCCAACTTACATCTTATACACTATTTGTTTTTTAAAATATTTTTTATTTTGAAATATATTAAAATAATATATATATATATATATATATTTTAGATTTTATTTTACATCATTACACCATTGTTATTAAAAAATATTAAAAAAAAAACGATTTCATCACAAAACAAATACTATCTCACCAGTACCACAACAAGCAGGCAGCAGCAGTTGGCAGAAACGTCTTCGCAATTCGTGCCTGCAATGGACAGTAAAATTGTTAAATGACCTGCATCCCGCTTACAGAATGCAAACCTGGGAGATTTTTCACGAGCGTCTGTATTTAATATCTTATAAAAATATACTTTATTTAAAAAATATATATAATTAGTATTTTTTAATATATTTTCAAATACAAGATATTTTTTAAAAATATATCACGACATAATACAAAACACAGTCATATTAAATTAAATTAATTAGCGATAAAATTGGTCAGAAAACCTTTTTACCCTTTCTGAAATTCGAGGAAATAAAATATATATACACACACAAAAAAAAAAAAGGTTGGCAACATTGGATAAAAGAAACAAAACTTTCGAGCACGTGCCACCCACTCTCTATCCACTTTTAACATGAAAGATCATTCACGCCCTATGTCGCGTGTCGCTCAGTGGACACTGGCACTCTGCTCCACAGCTACACGTTGTCAGCTAGTACAAGACGGGATAAAAGAGAGAGAGAAAATGATAAAAAGAGATGAATTACACGTTCACCCCTGTAGATTCACAAATGTTCAACTTCGACCATTATATTTCTAAACTTTTATAGTACCGACTTTAAAAAGTCTCATTCTGGACCTTGACTCGCGAGTCCGTCAAGATTTTGGAGCCCCCCCACCACACAAAAAAAAAAAAAAAAGAAAATTACTTAGTAAAATTCTAAAAATCAATTTAGAAGATTTTTGAAAATCCAGAGTTAGAAGTTATAGAGCATAGTTTTTAGGATTTTGAATTGTGAGCATAGCATAAATTTTTATGCTTTAATAGTGAATATTACAAGATATTTTACATTCATAATCTACGTGAGTTAAACTCAATGATTGTTGTTTGGAGTTGTTATTTCGTTTTAAAGAAGAGGTAATGGTCATGCTGCCACTAATAAAATCATAAGAAATGCATTATTCTGTAGTTTTATTTTAAAAGATTTTATCCGGTAAATAAAATACGGCCAATCAAATAATTTGTCATACTATACATGATTGCTGATGATAATTTATTATATAAAATATATTTTGGATAGACACGAGCAACAAAAAATGCATGGAAAGAATAATACCTGGTTTTTTTTTTTTTATATATATATATATATATAATGACAAGGAATAATACTTAAAAAAGAAAGGCCATGTGCACGAGGATGTAAGATGGCCTGATAAGGTTATAAGATGGAGAAAAATAATGTTATAAAAATTAAAATAACAGCAAATGGTCTTTAAATTCCAAATTTATTTATTTTTTATTCAAGAAAAAAAAGTCATGTCTGAAACTAATTCATTGAAGCTCTCTCTATCCAAGCTCCAAGGAAGGAGACGCAAACGAGTACCTACATATATAGTTTTTAAATATGATTATTTTAAAAAAGAAAACTAATTAGTTTTTAAAGTATTTTCGTGTAATATTTCCACGTGGAAAAGAAAACCGAGAGATAAATGTGAAAAAGTAAAAGAAAACATGGAAAAATACACTTTCAATTATCCTGAAAAACATTGGAATCTTCAAACAACATTAAAGTCCAAGTCAAGAAATTTTAAACAATAGGAACCAGAGTGTAATATCAGTGAATTTACAGGGGCTACAATGTATTTTAGACAAACGAAAACAAGATCGAGAGAGAGAGAGAGATTGAATGCCCCAAATTGATGCTTGGGTTTGCAAGAGACCAAACAAAGCACAGCGCAAAGCGCTCACAATCAGATAGATAGATAGAAGAGAGACACCCTCTCTCTCTCTCTCTCTCTCTCCCATCCCTTTGATTCCCATTCAACCAATCAAAGACCCCACAAATCTCCACATTTCCCTCTACTCCAACAATGCCAGCTTCCCCTTCTTCAGGTACTTCTCTTTTCCCACAAAACCCCTCCTCTCTCTCCCTCTCTAAAATTCAAACATTTACTACTATCATCACTCCCTCCCTCCACCCAGCAGTCCAATTATTTTATCTAATTTATTTTCTTTGCTTTGATTTTGACAGATGGCAGGGGAAAATGGAAAAGGCGAAAGCGAGGAGATTCTCAAATCACTCGAAAACCACCAAAGAACCACCACCAAGAAGAACCTGAAGAGCCCGAAGACGACGAGGACGCGGTTGAGGCAGACGACCATAACAACAACATCGTGTACAGAGAAGATTCCGAAGACCCGAAACCACATCAACAACCCAGCCGACCCGATCCAAACCCTCAAAAGACCGAGGTTTTAATTGACGGAGGGGTCCGCGTATGCGATTTCCCTCCGGTCACGCGGTTTGCTGTGAATCGCCCTCATGTGTCTGTGATGGAGATTGTGGCGGCCGAGAGGGTCAATTTAACTGGAGAAAGCAGTAATAGAGGCCAATTACCGGTGAATTTGGAGAATGTATCGTACGGGCAGCTTCAGGCGGTGTCTGCTGTGACAGCGGAAAGTGTTGGGAGTGATCTGGAGAGGAGTGATGGAGGGAATTCGGCGTATGTCGTGACGCCGCCGCAGATTATGAATGGAAAGGGTGTCGTGAAGAGGTTTTGGAGTAGATTTCATGTAGTTCCGATGCATTCAGGTGTGAAATTATCACTCTCGTTCACTATCATTTTTGGGTCTATTTTTAGGTTTCTCTCCTCCTTGCTGATGTTCATGTATAAGTGAGTGTTTCGTTATTACTGTTGAGTTGGACATGGCATGGTTTTGTGTGATTAATTAGTGTTTGGAAAATGGATTCATGTTTGCTTTAGCCATGGAAAGTTGGTTTCAGTGGTGGTATTGAACTCGATGTTTTGAGTTGTTTTTTTTTTTTTTTTTTTTTTATATAAGTATTAAATAGTGGAGGAAACAGTAATTGTGGAATTTCATTGTTTATTAGCTAATTTGAGGATTTGATTTTTTGGGGGTTTGGTTGTACATCAGGGACTACATGAAGGGCTTACCTAGTAAAATAGAGAGGCAAATTGTATTTATTGCAATCCTGTTTTGACAATATAATTCAACAAGGCAACTCATATTTTTGGGAATCCTTTAGTTTTTACTTATAGTAAACTGTGATGTCATTATAGAGGCCTGCAGCCTTAATGGATGGTTATCTAAGTCAAGAAGAGCAAAATAGTTATCGTGGGCTCCCAAATTGCCTTGGGAATCTGCATTCAGGACCTTGCCACCAGTAGTTTAGTGGAAACAAGGGAGTGGCTGGAATCACATCAGCATCCTGTGATCTAGTGAACTAGCTAGTTGCCTTACCAACTCAAAGCACATAATTTCAGGTTTCTATAGGTTATAATTGCTAAGCGATTTCACACTAAGAGATGTGTTATGAATTACTTTAACGAGGCTAGTAATCATAATTGTCGATCTCATTTAGAGGACCTTAACTTAGATATAACTTGTCATAACAAATGCTGAACATCTTTTTTCTGAATATTTCTTTGATGATTAGATTTTTGATTTTTCTTTGTGGGACATATTGATATTTTATATGAACTCCTTTTTAGCTTTAGTTTATTCATACTTTTATTGATTTTGGTATGTTATTGTTGGGAATCTTGGGAGTAGATTGGTTTTCACCGCTCTCAGTAAATCGAGTGGAGAGGCAGGTGGTGCCACATTTTTTCTCTGGAAAATCTTCAGATCACACACCAGAGAAATACATGGATTGTAGAAACCGCATTGTTGCTAAATATATGGAGAATCCAGAGAAGAGGATCTCAGTTTCTGATTGTCAAGGAGTGGTAGCCAGCATTGACAATGAAGACTTAACACGAATTTTTAGATTTCTTGATCATTGGGGAATTATCAACTACTGTGCAGCTCCAACAAGTTGTGAATCTTGGAGTGGAGGATCCTATTTAAGGGAGGATCCAAATGGTGAGGTTCATGTACCGTCAGCTTCCTTAAAGTCTATTGATAGTTTGATCCAATTTGACAAGCCCAGATGTAGGCTCAAGGCAACTGATGTTTATTCATCATTTTCATGTCATGATGATGATTTCTCTGACCTGGACAACAGAATTCGAGAGTGCTTATCTGAAAATTGTTGCAATTGTTGTTCTCAGCCTCTTCCCTCTGTTTTCTACCAGTCACAAAAGGAGGTAAATCCTCATTTCCTCTGTCCCTACTTTTGATTATTACCCACTCCAGTTTGTCACTGTTGTGCTGTTCTATCCATACTGGATTTCCCTTTTGCTCCCTGCAAGCTCTTTCTATTAAGACTTAATTTTGAGATCTCCAAAGTCATCTATCTACACAGGGTCAAAACCTGGAAATTCCTTTGGAAATCTTCAGTCAACCTAAAACCCTAATTCATGTTCTCTCTATCTATGTTTTTTTTATCTGCTATTGATTTGTTATTGCTGACCAGCATCTAATTTAACAGGTTGATATACTGCTATGCTCTGATTGCTTCCATGAGGGGAGATTTGTGACTGGTCATTCAAGCTTAGATTTTACTAAGGTAGATTCAACAAAAGATTATGGTGATATAGATGGAGAAAATTGGAGTGATCAGGAAACATTACTACTCCTTGAGGCAATGGAGATTTACAATGAGAATTGGAATGAAATTGCAGAACATGTGGGCACCAAGTCAAAAGCACAATGCATCCTTCACTTTCTGCGTCTGCCTGTGGAGGATGGCCTGTTGGAAAATATTGAAGTTCCAAGAATGTCCAAGCCACCCAGTCCATTTACTAGAGATGATAGCAGAAGACCACACTCAAGTTCAAATGGTGATCTATCAGCTGTTTCATTTGCATATGATCTTATCACTTCAAAATAATGGTGATGTATCTCTAATATTTTCTGACCGCATTTCTCTTTGTTTCTGTAGGATCCTGCCTCCAAAGTGCTGATGCTGAAAACAGGCTCCCCTTTGCAAATTCTGGCAATCCAGTTATGGCATTGGTAGGTCACTATCTTTATTTTGTGCAGTATATATGTTCACTCCAAAGTCGATGAAGTATAAAAAAATCAATTTGGCTATCAATCAATTTGGATACCAATTTATCTGGTATCAACTCTGCCAACCTTGACTTTTCTTTCTCATCTAATAAAAGAGAAGATGCAAGAAAGATGAGGTATTGGCATTGTTGTGCAGTATATCTAGTGGTATTTCCTTATGTTTTGTGGTTTTTAGGGTTTGTTAAAAGTGAAATCTTGGGGTTGCAAAACTAGGGTCCACAATTTGTTGGTTGAATTGGGGTCGGATTGATTGATTGGTGTTTGTGAGCAAGATGTTTAATCCACTCGAATTAATTGAACCAGGTTGCAGGTTTTTCTGGCAGCAGTTACTTTTAAAGTGTTGAACAAATTAATTTGGTGGAAAGAAGAGCGGAGAATGGAGATATATGTAGGATTATAGGTCTATTGTTGGTAAATTAGGAATATACGTCTATTGTTGGTAAATTTTGCTCGAGATTATTGGTGAATGGTGGAATTACACAGCTGAAATTAACTTGTTTCAAAAGTTTTCTTGCTTGAATTTATTTGGATCCATCTAACCAGTGGAGAATTTTGTAGGTTGCTTTTCTGGCCTATGCTGTTGGACCAAGAGTTGCTGCCGCCTGTGCTCATGCATCTTTGGCAGCATTATCTGAGGATAACAGGTAGGTGCATGTTTGTCTTAGAATACTTAGAGGGTTTATAGGGTGTGTGTATACATGTGATTTCTCTGGAACTTGTCATTTAATTCACATAGGATAAATCTCTTTTTGTTATTCTTTTTCTCTCTAGTAAAAATTCTTTGGTATCGTCAGTATGGCTTCTGTTCTACAGGTGAAAATAGGGGATTTTTTTTTGGCTTATACATACATTATGCTTGCATGTTTTCTATCCTTGAACTCAATTAATTTCCCTCCTTTTGAAGGATGGATTCAGAGAGATTACATGGTAGAGAAGGCAGTTTTCATGGAGAAGTTGCAAATTCAATTCAACAAAAAGGTAGCCATAAGTTGTTTTCAGTGTTTTAATTATATCGCTCTTCCTTGTCTCTGTTTTCCTTCTCCTTCATCTAACATTGGCAAATTATTTCTGTGGATCTTTCTTCAGAAGATGACCATAGTGGTTCACGGGGTCAAAATGGGGCCGAGATTGCTCCTTTGTCTGCTGAAAAAGCTAAAGTTGCTGCTAAAGATGGTCTTGCTGCTGCAGCAACAAAGGCTAAACTGTTTGCCGATCATGAAGAGCGGGAAATCCAGAGACTATCTGCCAATATCATAAATCATCAGGTAGAACTGCTGTTGATGTCACTATCTTCTTTACTTTCATTTTCCACGTTACTTCTCTCTTAGTACGTTTATATTTACAACTTTGCTTGTGTTTTCAAGACCAAGGGGGCACTCATGAACCTTATGGGGATAGCCTTAAACGTGTTGTTCTTGTAGTGGTTGCACATATTTTCTCAATCCACATAACTATGCTTGTATCACTTGTATTTAACTTGCATATTTATAGCGAAACTGAAATTTGTTTGGCTTCACCATGTAATAATTTATGATCAACAAATTAAGAAGTTTTTGATATGGTTACAGTTGAAGAGACTGGAGCTTAAGCTGAAGCAGTTTGCAGAAGTGGAAACCTTTCTAATGAGAGAGTGTGAGCAAGTGGAGAAGACAAGGCAATGGTGTGCTGCTGAGCGGGTCCGCATGCTATCTACCCGGATAGGACCTGCAGGAGTCACTTCACAAGCGAACCCTGCAAGTGTTGCTCCTTCAATGGTTAACAATAATGTGGGCAACAATAGGCAGCGGGTGATGCCTTCCACCTGTTCACAACCAAGCATTCCAGGATATGGCAACAGTAATCTAACCCATCCGCACAACAATCAACAAGCCCATCCTCACATGTCATATTTGCAACGGGGACATCCACAGCCAATGTTTCCATTAGGACCGAGGCTGCCCCTGGCAGCTATACAGCCATCCTTGTCAGCTCCGCCGAATGCCATATACAATGCCTCTGGGAATTCACAGCCTAACCTCAATCAAATGCCTAGGTCTGTGTCCGGCCCTAGTTCTGGCTTAGGTTGAAACGGAGAAAGTGATGTGTAGCTGCGGAGTTTTATGGTTAGTTCCACTGGTTACTTGCTCATAATCTGTGCTGTAGCTGGGGTCAAAGGATGAAAAAGGATGGAGCCAAGTTCATCTGTCTGGCGTTGTAGTTTTGATCCGAATATAAAAAATTCTGTGCAGTTTGTAGGCTTGTAACAGATCTAGTTGATGTAGCATTTGTATGGAATTATGAGCATTGCCCATTAACATAGGAAAAAATATTTTCAGAACAAATAATCTTTAATATAGAATGTGTCGTGAAGATGGCATCTGACGACTATATTTTCTTGTTGTTTTCTTATCTTTTGCAGATTAGTAAATAATTTTTTGCAGAACATATTGACATTTCACTGTAGCTCCGCCGATTTTTTTGTGTTTTTGTTATGAGGGAAGAGTTTATTCAGGTGTTTCTTCCCTTGAACTTGATTGATCTGAGCTAGTTTTGGATTAATTGTGTATTTTTAGGCTAGTTTTGAGGTCATGAATATGTTTTATAATGTGTTTAAGGTGATTTTAAGAGGGTTTTAGGGTGAAAATATAGTTAAAATTATACTTTTTTTGTTTGAAATTTCACAACTTGATTTTCGAGCTACTTCAGATTTAGGTGGGCAATTAATCGTCCAATTGAATTAAAGGATGAATGATAAGTTATTTGATCCAAGTGTGATCTGCTCCAGACGCGGGCTCATAAGCCCTAATCTTCTGCCCTTTTTTTTTGTTTCTCCCCTACACAATAGGGTTTTTATTGTTTATATTTTAAAAAAATATTGTTTAATATTTCATTGGTTATTAATTATGCAATATAATTTTATAGGTGTTTATTTTTTGTATATATTTTTTAGTTCAATTGAGTCTATGATCTAAATTATAAGTTTTATATATATTTTTTAATTTTCTAGATAAGTCTTAATTTATTTTAATTAAAAAAAATAGGTTAAAATACACAAAAAATGTGCTGTCGTTTTGAAAAAAATATACATCCCGATCTACGCCCGGGTAAGATGAGCTACTCGTTCTCTATTTCTCTTTGGCCAATTGATTTCTTCCATAGGTGAACTACTGTTTCATTGTGCTATTGCTGCATTCCTCGGTATTAATTAATTATTTTCTTTCTAGAATTAATTATCAATTAACAAAAACTAAAAAATGCCTTAACTTGCCATCATCCTATAAAAACTATTTATGACACAAGTTTTTTTTTTCAAAAAAAAAAAAACTGGTTAATTGAAGGATAGGATTAATAATTTATTATTATTTATACTTTTACATGGTCATTTTAGTATCACCATTCATGTCGTGGGATTGACAATGTAATTTGGTTGATTCATTTTTTTTTTTAATTTAGATATTTTACAACTCTATCCTTAATATTAAATTGATTAAAAATTAAATTTCATGATTAAATTTCATTTGTTTTATATAAAATTACCTTGTTCTAAAGATACAAGTCATATATTTTGTGGGTTAACCATGGTGGACTTGAGTTGTTTTATTTTATCCTTTATAGTGTGATTTTATTTATTTATTTCATCATTAAAAAATTAGTTGATTGATAATTAAGTTTTATGATTTGTTCCAATAATGAATTATCTTAGTCTTAACTCTAGTCACAATTTTGACAAGTTGATCCAGGTTAACTGGAAATTAAACTTTATAATTTTATTTATTTATTTTCTATGGGATTATTTTGGTCGTATAAATTGTGTTATGAAGTCAATAAGTTAACTTGAGTTGTTTTTGTTTTCTTTTTTAATAATTATTTTTGTAAATGAATTTTATCATTCAACATTAGGTTTATTGAAACTTGACTTCATAATTTATTTTTTTGAATTGTTTTATATTGTGTTATTCCAGCCTTATGACTTTGGGTCATGAATTTAGCAGGTTAACTATGATTCAACCGGGTCAGTTCAATATATTGTTGTCTCAATATTAAAGAACAAAAATACTTCCTTAAAGTTTTCAAGTCAAATTACGTTCTTATTGGTTGTTTAGGTTGTTTTTAAATTTGTCAAGTCAACTAAATCACATAAACCAACCACTACAAAATTTATTTAATTTTTTTTTTAAGAACATGAGTGTCCAGATCAGCTTGCATGCATCTCGACTAACCCTATGGACCTTGAAGTTAATGACCATGTAAACTTCCAGTAACCATCATATTAGTAATAACAAGACTCAAACTTAAGACCACAAGGAGAGCAAACCCCCTAGTCTTAGACTCTCATCATTGGCCACCTACTAAATGATTTATTTTTTCTTTTATTAGAAAAACATTAATAACACTTGATTTTTGTTTACATTTTTTTTTTAAAATGATCCCTCCCACTTATCATTATACATATACTGAACAAATTATCTTTTATAGAATAAAGGGCGAAATTAAAATCTTCTCCTGTTTTTGTTACTATCGCTAATATTGTAGCAGCGAGACAAGAAGTTTTTAGTTTATTCTTTTACAAAAATAAAATTAAAAATTATATCTCTAATTTTTTCTTTACACTGTTTTTGAGAGATTATTATACAAAAACCAGGTAAAAGGTGTTTCAATGTAGCCATTGCAATATTTTTATATATACCACATTAAGAATGAGCTTGAAATCTTATATTTTTTTATTAACACATATTATCTTTATTATCTTTTATTTTTTACTCGCATTAAAAAGCATGTTAATAACACCGACATATCAATTCATTTATGCTAGAAAAAAATGACTCAACTTGCAATCAGACAAGTTGAATGTGACGTTAATGTTTTTCCTTTCTGTATATACTGGGTACAAATAGTTATCAATTTATTTAATTAAATGCATGCATAATTTTGTTAATTTGAATTTAAAATTTTCATGATACAAAATTATTCAATTTGAAAAGCCTGTATATCTATCTATTCAATTTTCGTGAGGGTAGCAAGTACTTTTTTACACAGATATAAAACATGGACTGAAAACCTGAAGCCCTGAACATCTCATAGAAATTACACAGTAATTTCCTTCTCCTGCAAAGGAGTCCTGCAGCGGTATTTGGAAAAAAGCAAAGCATTAAGCGAGCAAAAAAGGGCAAGTGGGGTGAGTGATAGAAGCCTGAAAGGGCTGATATACGTGGATATGGAACAGGGAACCCAATAACCCGTAGCTGCTCTAATAACCAAGCTCAATCTCATAATTCACAGATGAAAAATGAAAATGGCTACTGGTGCGCTTGATTTGTCCCATCACTTTGGTAGTGGGATATCAGCTAAATCCTCTCTGTAAGGTACCTGGTCAAATACCATTTCCTGGCTAGATTTTCCTTGCCCGCTTTCCATTTTAGCTTCAAGATTTGGATCATTCGTTGCTGGGTCGATGTATGTCACAGCAGAGTCTTTTCTAAAGGTAAGGTAGATGATGGAAGAAATATAGATTGCCATGAAAGGAAAGACTACGATCCCGATAATCACATTTCCAACTTTGGGCAGATTGTTAGTAGTCAGCCAGCCTACAAATCCTGTGCTTAGGTAATACACGTTGATTCCAATGATCATGAATCCCAGAATCCACGAGATGACAATTATCTGCAAACATGTAAATAGCGGTGTGTCAGGTGCTGCGGTAGCAAATTCCACTACAAATGACCACACGAGAAGACATTTCGACGTGATTTCAATTGAAGGAAATCAGGAGAGCTTATATAAATAGAGAGAGAGAGAGAGAGAGAGAGAGACTTTGAAAAATACAGCTTACATAAATTGAGTTCTTGTGCGGTCCCATCTTGGTGTTACTGCTGCTGAATTTAAGAAGCGGGATGAGTGCGAATGGAAGCTCAAATGACAATATCATCTGAACAGGTAAAAAATAATAATTATAGATAACAGTAACGATTAGCTCGACTATGGAATTACTATGACTTGTGGAAACATAATTATCATTTTCTCTACCGATGCAATGATGATTAATCGGCTTGCCCCGGATTGTCCACCTATAATTGAGACAATGAGACTTGGTAAAATGGCTACGGATCTAGTCAACAGGTTCCTCAGCCATTTTCTCATCTTCAGATCCAAGAAGCCCTGAGAAATTTAGAAACCGAAAACATAAACCTCCAAGCTTTGAAATATTCACGAGTATGAGCCATCCACGCTAATTAAGATGGTAATATTACGAACCTGCATGATGTATTGTCCAGCATAAGTGCCAGTTATTGTAGAGCTTTGTCCTGAAGCTAACAACGCGATGGAATAAACGATCGAGCTTGACTTTCCGAGCACATTCTGCAGTTGTCGATCCCTCAGATGTTAATATTAATGTTAATTCCGTGTGCATACGTGGATACTTAAGCTGTAATCACTTGTACCTTGAGCAAGAAAGAAGCGCCCTTCAGGGTGAGATCATCGCACCGAGCAGCATCTTCAGGCGAGAGATTCTTGGCCAGGCAAACAGTACCCGATACAGAGACAATCGATACATTGATTAAAAATGCTACAAATAGTGCGAATCCGCTTTCTATCAGGAAATATCGACATGCATCCTGTACGTCGAAAATAAAATAAAAAATACAAGCATCACATTGTATATATTCCACTTCACCAAAAATATCATCACGAGTTTAAACATGAAATTTAATCATCTTTTTTTAGTGCTGGCTTACATTGATGCCACGAACAGAATTGGGAACTTTCCTAGACAGCACAAGAGCAGAATGCAGGAAGAGGTTGTGCCTGTTGAGAGAGAAAAAAGAAGAAGATGGGTACTGTTAGTGATGTAACCGTCAAAATTTGGCAGTTGAAAAGTGTTACAAAACTTCTCTATCTGCAAAAATGGATAATTAATTGAGTGAAAACGATATGATTTATAGAGGGTGGAATCTCACGGCATGACAAGGGCGCCGAGAAGAGCAATGGCATCACCGGTGGCTCCCTGGCCTGAGAGTTTAGGGATAAACATGCCTTTAAGCACACCGGATGCCGGTGGCTTCACATAACTAAGTTCACCAAAGAAACATGCTGCCATTGTAAACACCAAAACTGATATCAACAGCTCCAGTTTCCTGATCTGGTCAGTGGACAAAACGCTTAAAAGAGTTGAGATTTAAGAAAACATAACTAATAAGTGTCACTATTGAAATGAATAAAAAAATAATTTCGTGCCGGCTTTTCGTTTTCAGGATTGGAATTGAGAAACGACAACACCGTACAAAATGTCGACACTAATATTATTATTAATTTTTTTGGACTTGTGCGGTGTAGTAGGTAATAAGATATTATTGACTGCTAATGAGCTTCATTTTTTTATTATTAACCGGAAATGAAAATTGATTTATAAGAAAAGCATGTTGTCTAGCTAACTACTTATTCTATAGATTAAAAAAAACATTAAAATGGTCGTGTTTCAAATTGTTTACTATAAAAAATAATAGCGTACTCTACTCGCCCCTTTTAATATTTTTAATTTAAGTCAAACAAAACTCTTGTTTTTTTGTTTTTAAAAAATATACTTAACAATCATATTTATTTAATTTTTTGTTAAGAGAATATCCTAATAACAAATAGCAAAACCAGAGATGGAAACAAAAAAAAAATTCCTAAAAGCAAACACAAGACGGAAACAATAAAAAGTTATTTTATGAAAGTAAACACTGTTATCTAATTATTTCGAAGCAGTTAAAGAAAATAAAAATAAAAAACATTGATGGCATCATCGAACCAATGACACCCATGTATCGACTAGATTCATGAATCATGACGATTGAATGGATAAGAAGTTTTATATCTGAGAGCACGTTCAAGTTGAAAAACAGCTGGTGACGATTACCAGTTTAAGAAACGTGGCAAGAATCTTCATAAACAATTCCTCTAAATCAACACTATCCTTTTTCTTTTTTTCTAAAACGTATCTGTCAAACTTACAGCATCATGTAAAAGCTGTCGAATTATGCTATCAGCAGTAATGGAAATACTCTCTGAAACTGAGAACCGGAGAAAGTCAATGGATTTTACATATTTAAGGAGTATTTTTTTAAAAATAAAATATACGAGAAAGATTTTCAAGAATTTAATTTACGAGTAAGTTTTTTTTCATTCGGTGAATGATTACTAGAATAATTACCCCATATTTTTGGAGACCAAGAAGCAGGAGAGTGCTAAAACCAGTCATGAGAACTCCTGCCCATACTGGGATGTGGAATAGAATGTTTAAGGCAAAGGCTGTCCCAATGACTGTCCGAACATGGAAACATTCGAAAAAGGGTCAGATGATGCTCTGTATAAATTGTGATAACCTAATCAAGAACTTAAACTTCAATCCTGGAAATTTTTAATGATAATCGGATTTATACATGCCTTCAGGTATATCAGCAGCTATGACAGCTAACTCTGCTAGCAACCACAGGCACAATTTCACGTACTTCGGATACTCAACCTTGCACAGCTCAGCTAGGTGTCTGCCTGAAAATCCAATGCCGCAGCACAGAAAGAAATGCTAGTAGTAAGTAAATTATAGAATTTAAAATACCATTGGCTTAATTATACGAGATTTTGTTCAGAAACAAACTATAGCTGGCTGTTTTCACTTCAGTAATGAATTAAATCACGTACCGGTGCTCACACCAAGATTTGCAGCAAGAGATTGGATTATGAGAGCGAAGATCAAACCCACAAGGATCACCCATAACAGCTGAAAAACAGATATGATATTAGTCCACATTTTTGGGTGCCAATTCTCTCAATCACTGGAGCGTTGTTTCTTATTCTATTCTTTTTTACCTCGTATCCATGGTTGGCTCCTGCTTGCAAATCTGTTTCCACTGCAAGTAGTTCGCACGAGACCTTTAGTATATTAACAATCCGTACAAAGCTCTACAGAAGAGGAGTTAAAAACAGAGGGCAGGGGCTTACAGTTTCCAGGATCAAGATAAGCTAATGAAACAAGAAAACCGGGCCCAACGTAGGACAGGAACTTTCTCCATCCGGGTTTCTGTGTTTAGTATTCGTCCAAAAAAAAAGCAAGTTAGAAGAAACACAATAATTTTTCTTCCAAATTTACCAAGATGTATGAAAAGAAACCTAAAGATAAGAGAATGATACTGACCTGCTGGCCATGATCATCAATGCTAGGTGGGGACTGGCCATCCAGGTTAAGAGCTGCTATACGCTTGCTGTTTCCCCGAGATGTTGGAGCAATCTCACACAGTTGCTGTTCCTGCTGTAAGCTTGCCATCTCTGCTTTTCACTTTCTTTAAGAAAAAGGGGTTTTTATGGATTTTAATGGGTTTGGGTGGATGATCATAAGATCAATTCTCTTACACTAGCGACTATCTTCACAATCTAACATCTTCTCCAGTGAGCTGCTCTCTTATTTATAGAGCAGGCCATGAGGTGGAATCAATTTCACAATTGTTTTTATGAATGTAAACTTATTAAAATACTGAGTTTCTACTATAAATGAGCAGCAGCCTGTGTCTGGAACTCCAAACCAATTAGAAGATGGCATCACATGCCAGTTTGGCACTAGTCTGCCCCCATGTTAAACCAACGGGAAATGTTCAAATTTCGGGGAGAATTCTTATGATTTAAGACAAAATAGTTGGTCTACCTGAAAGCATGCCTCTTTTTTTTCAAGAAAGGAAACGAGGGATGTGACTGCCTTCTAACCTCCAAAATAGATAAATAGATAAATCTAATTTATACACTTTATTTTTTATTCATTCTCAAAATCCTAACATTAGTGAGATTCTATATTAGCTTTATAATTATCTGTTAAGATTTTTTTAATAAAAAATTAAGGTTTAGGCCTGCAGCTAATATAAATATGATCTAGTTTGACATATTTTTATGTTTTAATAAATTAAGAAAGAGATTGTTCTCCTTCTCTAGCCTGAGATATTATCTACGACATATAGATTTCTTTATCCACCTCTTTTTATTCAACCCATTTCTGATTGTTCTTTGAGCTCTAATTAATATTTGCATCAATCAGCATTTTTATTAGGATTAAAGACATTTTTTACTTTATTTAGTCTAATAATTTTAATGCTAGATGGGTTCTATAATTAATTATTAGGATTTTGTTTTTTGTCTTTAAAAATTAGATTTTAGGTTTAGGAGCTTTTTGGAGAGATTAAATTGTTCTTTGTAGATTATCCACAAAGTCTTAAGATTTTTCTCGAGCAAGTTTTTTAAACTCTTTCCCGCCTTCAAAAACTAGATTAATTAGGATCGTGAGGAAAATAAGGAATGGGTTTAATGAAAAAGAGCTTGAGAGAAAAGCCCTTTCGCAAAAGAGAGAGAAAAAAAACATTTTTTTATTAGTTTATCAAAATATCGATTTTTCTTAATAAAAAAAAACAAATTAAACATCCTCTATAGTTGTCAATACCATTCTGGTCGCCGTTCTGGTTTTTCTAGTGGAACGGAACATTCTGGTTTTGGAGCGTTTCGGCATGCCTTTTCAGAGTTGTACTGTTCATATATAATTAATTAATTAATTAATTATATATATATATATATAAAATATTAATTTAACAAACATAATTAAAATTCAAGATAAATTAACTTTAAATTATACAATATAAACACAAAGTCAAACAAACATAATCTCAAAATTAGAAAAAAAAATCATAAGTTAATCAAAATAAAGAGGATTTTAAGGCGGAACGGCACACCCGGACCGGTACCGAGACGTTCCGGCCGGAATTTCCGGAACGGACCGGAATTAAAACCGAGACAAAAACGACGGAATGGAATTGACAAACCTACTAGTTATAAATATAATCCTTAATCCTTAATAATAATAAAAATCCTGATAAATAATTATAAATTAAGATAGAGCGAGTATTACGGGAGAAGATCTTATTCCAAGGTCCAGTTAAGGAAACCTCAACTTGGCTTGGAGACAAAAAAATAAATAAATAAACAAATTACACTTCAATATCAGATGATGACCCGAAACTACTTGATGACAGCTCAAGGCAATGATATTACAGCTTCAAGAGCACTCCATAAAATTTCCAGGCGAGGAGTCCGGCTATTGTTGGACCCAAAAAGGGGTGCGATGAAGTCTTAGTTAGCAGGACCTGCAACTTCAACTCAACATGAAGGCTTCGATAGCACATCGTTTTTAACCCCGGTTTTATCAGTTGTGTCTTGTCATTTTTAACACCATGATGTAAAATATGTGTATGATATTTCGTGAATTTTTTATTTAGTATACATGATTAAATTAAAATAGTGATAACATGAATAATCTTTGATAAATATGTTATCATCGGACTGTGCTTATCATTTACAAATCATGCTATGATTAGATTAATGAACTTTGTCGAATAGATGTTGCACAACCATCATGACTCTCACTATCTCTTGTTTAATTATGATATATGATTAGGCTAATAT
This sequence comes from Salix purpurea, assembly GCA_027405865.1. Lineage (NCBI taxonomy): Eukaryota > Viridiplantae > Streptophyta > Magnoliopsida > Malpighiales > Salicaceae > Salix > Salix purpurea. The sequence continues at coordinate 4,702,192 of CM050329.1, read as the reverse complement.
ATATATATATATATAAAGTTTTAGCATTTCTCTATATATATATATTATGTTAGTATATTTATTAAAATATAATGTTATATTACTTAAATATAATAATTTAAGATGTGATCCACATAAATAAAATAAGGAGATGTTAAATAGTTTAATAGATATTCAAGGTAAACCTTAACTTTGAAAAGTGATTTTCTATTTAATAATTAAATACTTGGTTGATGTTCAAAATAAAAGGTTTCTTTAGAAAACTAGTACTCTCGACCAAGGTTATCAATCTCATTTTGTTTCGGCCGAAATGTTTCATATCAGTAAAAAAACAAGATAAAACGGTGTAGTTTTTGTCTCGGTTTAAATTCTGGTCCATTCTGGATTTTTTGGCCAAATACCGGCCGAAACGTTCCGTTTTTGTTTCGGCCATTCCGTTTTGGCCAAATAGTTTTTTTTTAAATAATGAATAATTTTACAATATCAATCATATTTCTTAATCTGACTGTTAAATTGATATGAAATTTTACAAGGAGTCTCTTGACATATTTATATATATTAGGTTAAAATTTCAGAGAAATCAAAGAATTTAATGACCTTACAAGATTGATGATGATATTTTTGTAATATTATACATGCTCATAATTTTGTTTAGAAAAATCATTTTATTGTCTTTTTTTAGATTAAATTGCACAATTCGAAATAATTTTATTTTAGAATTTAAACTATTTTTTTTTGAATTAATATATCTACTTATATGTATACATAAACTTTACAACCCCGAAACAGCGCGCCGAAACCGAAATATTCTATTCCAATTGAAAAAACGAAGCACCAACCGAAACGGTATTGACAACCTTGCTCTCGACTTTAGTGCTAATACATTTTATTCTATAAAAAACTTACAAAAATCACTTGAAGGGTTAGAAAAAAAAACACAAATTTCTTTATTAATTCACATATAGAAGTTCAATCTTGAAAGAAGTTTATAATGGATCCAAGTACGCTTTAAAAAAAAAACAATTATTTAAATATGTATTTGAACGTGAAATCTCGAGGTTTTAACATTACAAACATGGAAATTATATTACAATTAGATAATTGCTTAGAAAGGCTTCATATAACATATCATTATCAAGTATCAACCCCGATTTTATGAGTCGTGTCTTGTCATGCAGTAACGAAGGAACCTGGATTTCTAGCTCTGAACACCATCTATTCTGGGCAGAGGTATATCAGCTAAATCCTCTCTATACGGTGCAGGATCCATCCCCGGGTCCTCCGTCGATTTGGCTAATCCGTTTTCCATGTTAATTTGCTGCTGTGGGTCATTCTTATTTGGCTCCATAAAAGTCACCGCAGTGTCCTTTCTAACGGTTAAATAGATTACTGCGAGGATATAGATTGCCATTAGAGGAAATACTATAATTCCAATGAGAACGCTCGCAGCTTTCGGTAGATTGTTGTTAATTATCCATCCCACGAAGCCTGTGCTTAGATAATAAACGTTGATGCCAATGATTCCCAGACCCAAAATCCATGATAACACTATAATCTGCGTTCACAACAAGGAGAGTGATTAGTATATAAAAATTAAGAGGTTGTTGAGTCTTAATTTATGTAAAAAGTATTGGTTTATTTAGCAGGGTATATACTGCAGTTCCAAGTAATTCAGAAGTAACAGTAAATTAAAGAAAGTACAACTTGCTTGAATTAACCTCGAGAGAAAAAAAATTACATAAATTGAGTTCTTGTGCGGTCCCATCTTGGTGGAACTGCTACTGAATTTAAGAAGTGGGATGAGAGCAAATGGCAGTTCAAAAGAAAGAATCATCTGCAAAGCCCAGTGAAATTTTGTGGCAATTAGCTACACTTGAAGATGGATATATATATATAACAGGAGAATAGTTTGATGTGATCAGTTTTTCTAACCGATGCAATGATGATTAGTCGACCCGCGCCTGTCGATCCACCGATAATGGAGACGATAAGACTGGGTGTAATGGCAATGCTTCTAGTCACTAGGTTCCTGGTCCATGTTTTCATCTTAAGTTCCAAGAAACCCTAAAAATCACACCACCGGAAAGTAATTTATTTATCCTGCAAGAAAACTCTGAATAGTTAAGTTCAAATACTTGGGTTTTAGTTTTTTTTGTCGATAGAAACCTGCATGATGTATTGTCCTGCGTAAGTGCCTGTGATTGTGGAGCTCTGCCCTGAAGCTAATACCGCAATGGCATAAATTTTTGAGCTCGATTTTCCCAACACATTCTGTGAAACCAAACCAAAATCAAAATAAAAGTTATTTGCAAGAACTTAATACCTGAACATAAGCATTAGTATCATTCTTTTTATGTGTTTTTTACCTGAAGAAGGAAGGAAGCAGAGTTAAGGGTGAGATCTCCACATCGATCTGCATTTTCAGATGATAGATCTTGAGCTGAGCAAACAGTCCCAGATACGGAGATGACCGCGAGATTGATTAAAAATGCTACAAACAGCGCGAATCCACTCTCTATCAGGAAATAGCGACAGGCATCCTGCATAATAAAGAAGCAAAATATTATGTCAGCACGTATTATAAAAATAGAAAGAGTAAACTGAATGAACGTAGTTAGAAACGTGATATTTGAATTTACTAATTCTATGTTCACATGTCAGTCTCAGGTGAACAAACCTGAGCCGCCCTCAACAAATGTCTCTACAATATAATATAGTTTCGCTGTTTGGCTTACGTTAATGCCACGGACAGAGTACGGTATTTTCCTCGACAGAACAAGGGCAGAGTGGAGAAACAGATTGTGCCTGCAGAGAAAATAGACAGGTTAGCGATTTAGCATTAAAATAGAGCCATTAGTTGAAAACTTGACACTTTATATTTCAATAATTTCAAAAGCTATTTGAGGATCGGATTTACGGCATGACAAGGGCACCGAGTAGGGCAATGGCGTCGCCAGTGGATCCTGGGGCTGACAGCTTGGGGATTAACATGCCCTCAAGCACGTCAGTTGCAGGAGGCTTTACATATCTCAGTTCTCCAAAGAAACACGCTGCCATGACAAACACTAGCACCGCTATTAACAGTTCTAGCTTCCTCACCTGGACAGGAAATAAAATTCTTAAGAAAAAAATCTCAGAAGAAAGTAGAAACGCGATTTGATTTTCTTCTGTAAGACCTGCAAGAACCTTTCATCAATTGATTAAATTTTGGAGCCAATGATTACGAGAAGATTTGCAGATTACAGGGAAGACAGCTTTTTCTTACCTGTAGTTGTGTTGCGATAATAAACTATAAATATTATAAGCTCGATGAGATAATGCAATTGCAGTAAATCTTGATTTTTAAAAGATTAGAAGCTTTATTACGGGGGGGTGAGATTGGAGAAATAATTCAACCTATTTTTTTATTTTTGTTTTGGATGGAAGAGAACAAAGCTTGAGCTGGCTGACAAAAAATAATTAAATCACTAAAAATATGAAAAGCACTTCTGCAACAAGAAACATTTTTATTTTACACGCGTCTATCGAAACCACGAATGCATATTCAGACAAGAACTCATGAAGACTCGAGACTTTGACATGTGTATATATACTATGTTTGTATATATATATTTGCTGTTAATGATATAGCTTACAGTAATAAACTTACACCATATCTCTGCAGGGCGAGGAGCAGCAGAGTGCTACAACCAGTGCATAGAACTCCAACCCATACTGGGATATTAAACAATATGTTTAGGGCAAAGGCTGTCCCAATTACTGTAAGAAAAAACAATCTACGTTAGAAATTTTGTTAGCTATTCTCTAATTCCTGATCGGTTACAGCTCAACTTGTTTGTTTTAGCAGTCTAAAAGTGGAGAATAAAACCAAAACTGATATGCCTACGTGTCTCAAAATAGCATTCAACAGCAACTGAGGACATATATTGGCATCCAAAATTAATTTTAAAAAATAGAGTTAGAAAATCATGCCTTCGGGAATATCGGCAGCCATGACTGCTATCTCTGCTAGCAACCACAGGCAATAATTGACATATTTTGGGTACTCAGCTTTGCACAGCTCCGACAGGTGCTTTCCTAAATTTCCCACGCCAGATTATCAACACTAATTGAAAGAATGATAAATCCTTAATCAAGCTAATTAACAGTACAGTGGAATTAATATTAAGTTGGAACACGTAGGGTCAAAGATATAACATGTTTTTTTCTCTCCTAATTTCTTTGAGATCATCAAATGTTTAAATGTCTTACCGGTGGTGACACCGAGGTTTGCAGCGAGTGATTGGATTGTGAGAGCAAAGATCAATCCGATAAGCACCACCCACAGCAGCTGAAATGATACCATTACCACTGGCCGATTAGTGAATTTCTCCAGGCATGCATGCTGATTTTCTCGTTGCCAAAGAGAATTATGTTACGTTTTTTTTGTTTTTTTGCTGTCTGTCTCTCTTAATTACCTCATATCTGTGATTAGCTCCTGCTTGCAGATCAGTCTCCACTGTTTACATGTCACCATAAAACTATGAATAAAAAAATGTAGTCCAAATACATAACTGATGACACGGAATATGAATTGATGAGGTGCACTTACAATTTCCAGGGTCAATATAAGCCAATGAAACAAGGAAACCAGGTCCTACATATGATAGAAATTTTCTCCATCCAGATTTCTAGCGATTAAGAGAAAATTTAGACGTATTGCTGATAACATAAGCTTGATAAATTTAATTAGAAATCAATTTAATTAATTCTTTTCTAAACACAAATATGACCTGTTGACTTGGGTCTTTAAGCTCGTGATCGACACCTGGTCGAGCTGCTGCTCGCTTGCCTGATTCATCCCATGAAGCTGGCAATGTTTCATTTACTAGCTGCTGCTGCTGCTGAATGCCTGCCATCTCTCTCTGTATGATTTGCATGCTAACTAGCTAGTCGTGGTCTATATATAGCCAGTGCAAAGGAGCGTGCCGCTTGTGTGGTTTGAAGGAACTTTTTCAGCAGCCATTTGACTCATCCTCCATTGTCTTCTCTGAAAGGTTATGTTGACGATAAACGTACCTTCGAATATTAGTGGATGCTCCAACATGAAGTATTTATTGTCGATCCTTATTGAGTTTTCAGATTCGAGATGCATTCCATTTTCTTTTTCTCATCCCTGTGTATAACTACGTGCATGAATTATTGTAGCGGCATTTTTTTTTAAAAAAAAATTATCATGAATTATTTGAATTAAGATGAGATTTGAGTCTCATTGTTTTTCATGAATTAGACTCGAATCTTATTTTTCATGAATTACCACAAACAAATTCTAAAATTTAGAGTCAATGAAGTATATATCTTGTTCCTTAAGGGCTAGATAATCTTAAAATCTTCTGAATTCTGAATCAAACTCAACTTCATTTTGTATTTTATTTTTTATTCTCAAACTATTTTTTAATTTTAAAATTGATTTGTTTTCATTAACTTTTATTACTTATCAAAATTTTAAATACGTGTCATGAAAACACGTGATTCGAGGGGGGGGGGGGGGGGAAGTTAAGGGGGGGCGGAGAGCTAGATGGAGAGTCCTATTTTCTTACCAAAAAACAAATTACATCACTTAAATAACAAAAAATAAAATTAGTTTGACTGAATTAATTCAGGATATATAGTTTAAAGAAAAGCGACTGATGCATAATTGCGGACATATCAAACAACGTTGCATGAAGCACTAACAAGGTGAATCCAATAATGTCTTAAAGTGTGCTTTATTGGGCAAAAGTGAAACTGGTGGGTCATTTCGGCGTGAGACTAATTTTGACGACAGAGACAGGTTGGGAAGAAACGTTTGAAACGATCCATCCTTCAACTGGAACACGTGTATCATTGTGAGATAATTAAACAGTAAGCAAGAAGAAGCAGGAGATTGCAATTGTAAATTTTGCAGAATCCACCCACCTCATAGATCGTTGTCTTCATCCCAGAAATCCCAGCTCCTTTTTAGATAGATCTCAATTAAGCAGCCCATAGAACCAGAAAAACAAGCTGCAGCACTCAATAAAAACACCCATACCTAAAACACTAAAGCATGCTCGCCCAGTTAATTACACTGGGATATTTGCTCGTGGGGCACCCACTGATGGAACCTGAAATATCTTTCATCAATGGTGCTGTTAAAAGTTAAACCTGTCACTTTCTGGTTTCGATAGCATGGTTGCAGAAAGAATAAAAAAAGAAGATAATGCATGTAATCTCTAAAGTAAGCACATATATATATCCACAGTCCACACGCGCTTCAAGGAGGTCCCAGGTTTTTTTTGTTTTTTTCCAATTATTATACAGCGCCAGGCAAAAAAAATAGAATCGCCATCATATGATAATCTACGGAGTTGTTTTTCCATGCATGCTCGCATCACGAAACCAAAGAGATGCCACCGCTACTGTTTGACTTAAATGCCCCCGCAAGTGAGTTTTAGTGTTTTACAGTTGCTGTCTTGTATGTTTCAAAACTGAGGCGACAGTGTCATAGATTCAGCGAACCATGCCATTTCATGAGGATATATGCAACTACGCCAGCTAGAATAGATTAGCATGGTTGACCCTAATTAACCCCATGTCATGGGTTTAATGGCTGCCATTTCGAGAAAGACAGAACATTATAATAACGACGCCGTGGAGGCCTGAGGATTTCACGAGTTTCGCCTCTTTGACACGCTCTGGCAACGTGTCTGAATATCTTTTAAGGGTAAATTGCATTACCTGTCATATGATTCGTGCTGACTGGGTTGACAGACAGCATAAAACTGGTGATGAGGGTAATAAGTTGAAGAAAAAACAATTGCGAAGGATCTTGCCTGCATGCCTGCCTGTAGGTTGGGTCAAATTGCATAAATAGGAGCGGCTCGTATTCACACCGGTGTTCTACAGAGTTGAGGGTTTACAATATAGAGACAAATACAGCTGTATTTACTTTTTCCAACTAATTTTCATCTCTGCGCTTTTATTTGCGTTGTTGCTATGTCTGACGCTGCACAAAATTAACCCCTAGAGCATCTCACCGGTGCTATCTAAAAGTGTCAAATTGATAGTAAACTTTTTTAAATATTATAAATAAAGTTTTTTTTTCTTTTTTTTGCTCTATTATAATAAAGATAATTATCAGAAGAGTAGATTATATATGAATAAATTTGATATATAACTATTTTGACTTGATATAACAAAATTAACTTGGAAAGTCTAAAACAACTAGAGCGATTTCAATTAATTATAAAATTGAATAAAAAAACAAAAAAAAATCAATCTAAGTCAACTGGAGAATTCACAAGATCCAAGACAAGGATGATGAAACTAAGATAATCTCATAAAAAATAATTTGAAAAAAAACTATTGTAATTAATAAAATTTTGTAAGGTTTTGGTTTTTTTTGCATTTTTATGTGGGAAATATATTTTTGAAGAGACGTGGGTGTTTGGGACAGCGGTTCAACGTGTGGTGCGTTGAACCGTAGTCCCAACCTCAACCCTTACCAAACAAGACCCCAGATTTTTTCTGTGGGTCCCACTAAATTCTTGCGGTTTTGAAAAGCATATTTTTTATGCTTTTCAAAACGAACACAGGTGAAATGAAAATAAACAACGCTCTGATTTAAGCTTATGAATCCTTGGAAAGTCTGTCTCAAAACTGAACCAGCAACAATATTCAGACGGGCAAGCTTTAGCATTATCAGAAGAAACACTACAGGTTTGCGTTGCCAATGTCAAATACAGAAATATAGAAACTCTTTTCAGTCGGTGAAAATAAAATCATGGGCAGCATAACTTCATATATCTCAAAAACATCCCCACCACACGACCATTTTGAGCATTGACCATCTCGAAAATGTTAGCCAGAAGCGACAAGAACAACTTTCTTGCCCATATTACGACCATGGAAAACTCCAATAACAGAGGACGAAGCATTTTCCAGGCTTTCTGCTATATCTTCGACATAGACAAGCTTCCCTTCCTGCAAGTGCCTGATTGCAAATTCAATATATTCTGGATATATGTGCTTGAAATTCAAGATATCCAGCAGCACCAGAGGCAGCCCCGACTTCAGCAGTTGACCTTCCAGAGCTCCTACCGGCCACCACACAGCTCCATTTTCGACGCCACCACGACAGGAACAACCACCTCGACCTCCTCTACCCATCCGTACCGGCCGTTGACCCTCTCGTCACAGTCGATGAACAGTAAAAATGCATGAAAAATGAAAACGAAAGGCAAAACGGTGCATTTTATGTTTTTTCTTTAAAACCAAACCTATGCTGCCCTGTGTGCCAGGCCCTTTAATTCATCCTGAAGTACTAGCATCCAGTGGTTTATGCAGATAAGAATGTGAGTACCAGAGACTTTAAATAACAGAAAATCTCTCAGGCAGTACAGATGATACACCAGAAATTGGCAAAGAAATTCATGAAACATGGCAAGTAGCCAGTATCTGAAAAGTAGGAACTCTCACCTTTTTTTTTGCGAGGAAACCCTTCTCCAGGAAACATATTTTGTGATTACAAGTGAACACCTAAAATCCCGGTTGTCTGCTCTTACAAAGGATGCACACTCTGACTCGAACTCGAGACCTACTATATAGATGTGCAAGATCACAAGTTCTTTACGCCCCTGGTACAAATCATCTTACATGCCATTATTGGTTTCACATTCTTCACTTCCCTATGTCTATCCTCTATACCATCTTTAATTCTATTATCGAATTCCCCACCTAGCTAGCTTCCCTCTCTCTGACTTCAATGCATCACAAACCAACCTACAAGTATACTCCCTCGGTATCAAACCCCCATCAACCAACTCAACAAGAAAATCTCGAGCCTCTAGCACCCTTCCTGCCTCGCACAAAGCATGAATAATTGGAGTATATGAGCTCCTAGTTGCCAAACCATGATTCATGTTCTGCATCTTCCTTAACATCTCAACAGCCTTATCAATCTCATTCACCACGCTAAAATACCTAATGAAAGAATTATACGTAACTCGGTTCGGCACACAACCCCTTTTATTCATATCCTCAAAAAGCTCAAGGCCCCTCTCAATCATGCTTGTCTTATAACATCCATTTATCAAACAATTATAAGTTACAACATCAGGAACAAAACCTTTAAAAAACGTGATCCTAAACAAACGATTAGCCTCCCATATCCTCCACCGTATCGCCTTTCTACACCCAGTTTGCAAACCATACCTACAACAAGAGCTAATCAATATAGTATAAGTATAAATATCTGGCAGGCATCTAAATCCCGGTAACTCCATTTGTTCCAACAAAAATCTTGCCCTTTTAAAATTCCCTACTCTACAAAGCGCTTAAATAAGGGTATTATACGTATAAACATCCGGTTTTATATGATATTGCTTCATTCTATAAAACAATGCCAGTGCTTGATGAACCAAACCTTCTTCTACTAAGACTTTAATCAAACAGGTAATGGTACTGACACTAACAAGGCCTATGCAATTCCCACGCTCTCTTTGAGCCATTTCTTTGAGAAACTGCCATAAATCATCCAATTCACTCCCTCTTGCCAACATAACGGCCATCTATCTACATGTAATCTCAGTGTGTTTGAAACTAAAGTGATTTTCAAGCCAATAAAAGAACTCAACTGCTTTGTTAACACCTAAAGCGACCCTTTTAGGGTCTCTATAAGCAGCTGGGCCAAGAATGGGAACATTGTGGCGGGATTTACGGGTTTCTTCTTTGAGGTTTCGTTGTTTTAATGGAGAGCGATGGCGGGTTGTGTTTTGGCCGCCAATGGAACGTGGAGAAAGAAAGAAGAAGCTGGGTATTGATCGGAGAACATCAGAGACCGAATCGATGGTTAGTAAATTTGGGTTTGTTGTTGATGATGCGAGTTTGGTGTGGAACTGGAGCTCTGTTGGGCTAGTTCTTGAGGTGCAAGACTACAGCCTGCTAGGCTTATTTGGGATGGATTGCTTCATGTTGATTGATTCGGGCTTTGTAATGCCTAATAAGCCGGTCCTAGCTCATGCTACAATGGATTAATATATTATACTAACAGGTACCACATAGTCATTTACCGGTCATTGTCTAAGGTTGCCTTTGGAATTTCCTATTTTTCTCTGATGTGGAAATTTCCCATTTCCAATCTCTTCTTGTATGCTCAAAATTGATATATGTGTGCTCAAAATTGATATATATATTTATCACTTGAAATCAATATTTTATATATATATATATGATAAAAATATTAATGAAATGAGTTTTGGTGGGAAGAATTGTTCTGATTTGTCTGTATGATTAAGCGGAGGGGGGTTATATGTAATCGGAAGGGAAATGTGCGGAGAATGAGGCATCAAATCATCAATCACGACCTTGTGAATATTGACCACAACAACAACTGGAAAGGAAAAGGAAGGTCACTTGATAGAAACATTTTTCTTCATTGAAACTTCCTCTGTCTATAACATAAACAAGGCAATGGCGTTTACAAATGACATTGACCATAGCCTCTGATCGAGAACATTATTTTCAGCATCGTCACATCTTTTACCTTATCTATATAGAAAACAACACTCCGAAAGTACTCCATGGAAGTAAAACTCGTTACTATAACAAAAACTATCCACAGGTCATCGATCTTGGGCTGTTGATCCAACAAAGCGGCAACACATGCGGCATGGTGCTTTTCCATGACGGCAGAGCAATCACAGTATTCAAAGCTGGCCAACTTGGTGAACATTCTAAAAGCAACAATGGATAGATTCCTTCAAAGAATCTCTGAAAGAGCAGTGCATATACAGTAGGGTTCTTCAAAAAAGTCCAAACCCAGCCCACTCGGCATCACTCACAGGTCGAGGTGATGATTGATATGATGAAACTGAGGACGCTGGTGAGTCACGGGATGACAAAAGTGACTTCCTGCTTGAAATCGACCACCGAGAGAGCGTTTCAAGGTCAGAGGTATAATCAGGTTCCAATCCAGGTTTAGCTATGCTGAAGGTGGTCCTCCTCTTGCCCTGTTTTCTCCTTAACAGAGGTGATGGGAAACACCCAGCTGAAACACATTCAGGTCGGACACGGACGGGTTGCTCGAACCGCCAATGCTCAGGCAAGCCGCATGGAGCAGAGCGAAATGATTGGGCACAGGGCTCCGATGGAGGGAGGAACATGGATCCGGCTGGTGGAGGCTTAAGCTTTTGCTTTTGTACCTGAGTTGTCGATGGACGAGGATGGCTGAAAGGTGGTGATGGTGATGATAGTTCTTTCTGTTGCTGTAATTGTTGCTGGATCTTTGGGACGCCAGGTCGGATCTCCCATTTAAATAGAACAGCTCCAGGCTTCTTGAAAGAATCGTCTGTTTCCATTGCCATCTCGACTGAAAAGTAACTGACCACCGAGAGCAAGCTTGAGGAAGGCAACCATAGAAACAAAAATGACACAAATCTCTCCTTCTGAGATTAGTGATATATAGGGGCGTGTGTGCGGTTAAGGTTTGGTCTCGGCGGGATCAAAGGCATGGAGTGGGGCAGCTGATGAGCCAGTATAGAGGTTATTGGGTCCACGCATGTAGTTGACTAAGCATGTAAGAACACAGAAATTTCAAGTAATCAATAAGAGAGACAAACTAGCGTAGCAAAAATTCAAACTTCGGAAATTAAGACGTTAGATGACAAAATACCATCTCAAGTAAAGGACTTCCACATGCCTGATATACGGGTATAGAGTATAGACATTCATTAAAAATGATATCTGGGTATAGACTATGGACTATACAAGGCTGACTTTTTCATACATAAAATTGACTTCGACACTTGAAATCTGTGGTTTCACTACTATACATTTATTTTCAAAATCTTTTCTTAGCCTATGCTAGATTGCCAAGAACAAATTTCATACCATGCTAGCAATGATCTTGTGCACCATTCAGAATTTCAAATATTTACAAAGTGATCACGCATCATATGATGCCCTAGCTGTCTGGCAGCCCGACAAGCCTGCAACGTTAGAATTACCCCTTGTAAGTTGTGCTGGGGGCGAGGATAACCAATTACAAAGCCATTTTGTCCCACCCTTCAGCGGTATTTCCACTAACGTACAATTCCTAAACCAAATGATCATAGGCATGTCATTGATTGGATTTCTATGTCTTCGTATGGTTGCAAATTTGAAAAGAAAATACGCATGTAAAATAGACAGCAATTGCTCAATCACTTGTTTCAAGTTTTTAATCAATTAGAAGTCAAAGACATGAAAGTAGAAAAGGATAGAGAAGCGCATGCATAACAAGTTCTGCAGGTGACTTTTTTGTGAAGAAGTTAAGAATTTATCTTATATATAGAACAGTTTCCAAAAGCCGAGTTCGAATGCTACCTAACTATCATAAGAAAGTTCCTGTGGCATGTTACAAAGAGCTCGCATTGTGTTGCTAGCCACATCCAGCAGCTGCACATACCCATCAGCAGACGCTGCAAATCTATAAAAGCATAAAATATAAAAATCCAGTTCAATCGGAGCTGGATGAGAGGAAACTTCATTCTGAAAAATATATTTTTTGGTCCAAAAAACGTGTAAAATTTTAGTTATTTTAAACTCTTACAAGATTGCAAGTCTTAACTTCAGATCACAAACTCTCTGTCATCACGTCACGCCTATTAGGAACTTCTCTAGAAAAAAATATACCTGTAAAATGAGATAAAAATGGAAACAATAATACTTTTAGGGGATTGATGAGTTGGCATTATGGGTGACCAAGAAGCTTCTCATAAAAAAGGTACAAACAATTAAATCCAGCAGTTTGGAAAAACAAACTTCTTCAGTCGTGTTTTCTCATGCATCATTAACAGTGGTGGTGAGGGAGAGAAGGTGACAGCAGGGTCAATCATTCAAATAGATAGGCTAAAGAGTATAACCTTTTTTTATCTAGAATAAAAGGAGCAACATATCATTTTCTGAACTATGATTAGCTATTGGCAGCAATACTGAACCACCCAAGTTACTAACTGCATGCTAATGCAAACACTGTTATTTTATTATTTCTCACCAGATAAACATGCAAGACTTTTGTTCATCTGATGCATCATCTGCTTCGACCACCACCTCAAATAACTGGAAGAAATCTCACATCAGTAGCAGATTTATCTGGTAATAGGCGATGGCAATGAAAGTTGAAGATATATTGCCAAAACAAATGGCCCAAAAAGTTTTTAATATAACCTACCCCAGATACACTTAAAAATTCTTCGGAGAAATTGACGATTCAAATAGGCGAGCAGCTCCTGCAATAAACATATGCTGAAGTTCAACTTCAACTGAGAATATTTGAAAGTATTGTAATAAGAAGATCCTACAAAGTTTTCAAAATATGAAGTCTCGTAAGTAGCAGTTATGAATTATAAAAAGAAAAAAAAAATCACAGAGCATCTTTTTATTTATAATATATGTAGATTTTTAAACTTTATAGTTTAGAAGCTTATAATTTTTAGAATTTCTTAATCCTAATTAATTTAGTTATATATTTATATTATTTTACCGCCACTGAGATTGTATCTTAGATCCATCGTCCCTGATCAATTCTGTTAATTAACTTTCTATTCATTTGCGAAATCGGGCCATCAATCAACGTTGTCTTGAGTTTCTATCCAGAATCGAAACGAATTCTAAAACTCATCTAATGTTTGACATTGGCATGGTTCCACTACCAGCTAGCACAACATAATGTGTGTATTATTTTCGGGAAAAATAGAATTTTTTATTTTTATTTTTATTTTTATTTTAAATTAATTTTTTTAATATTTTTGAATTATTTTAATATACTGATGTTAAAAATAAAAAAAAAATGATATATATTTTTTTAGTAATTAATAAGATAGACACGTGTGAAGAAATTTTCAGGTGGTGTGTTGCTATGATGACAATCATCTATATTTCCTCTCCGGCCGGGCTACAGTCCCTTGAACTTCCACAATCTCACAGTTTGTTTTGCAAGCACAGTTTAAATATTATTATTATTTTAAGACAACAAATGACATGTTGTTCATATATATATTTATTTATTTATTTAAAAAAAAGTCACCCGTCTCTTATAAAAGAAAAATAATTATTGGGCCAGGTGCACGGATCTCCCTCGTGATCGCACGCATAACAATTTTGTGACATACCCGGCCCAATTCGGCTAAGTTCATAAAAGAAACTAATCTCTTGTAGATGTTTGAATGACACTAATGGCTAAAAAAGTCAGCTAGTTTATTTTGGTTAAGTTAATTAGAATAGTCAAGCAATTGAGTGATTTGTGTAGAATTTCAATTTTGACAGTTTCAAATCTGGTGGACTATTGATTGGCTAATCTAGATTTTATCAAATCATATATCAATCCTATAATAAATACAATTTGAAGTGTGTGAGTTCATTTTAATTATATTATCGAGTAAGATATAAATAATTATATTATCTTGATTGTTTTGTTTAATCGTCCATGGTTAATGATGATCCTTGTATAAACTTGTCTAAACTTGTTCTTAATCAAGCATCTTATTACTCTATTTTTAATTTAATTGTTATCATTTAAATATATATATATAAAAATAATACTCTACTCGAAGGTTAACAAACTCAGGTTACAAGTTTAGCAAGTTGACCATGGTGAACATAATTCTTTTTTAACCCTGGACTAGCCAATCTTGAAACAATTCTCGTACAATTTAATTTAATATCTAAGCTAAATGAAGAACTGGGTTAGATATTTTTAAACTCAAGCCATTATACCAAATTTAATAACAATATCAAAATGTTTAATACGATGTAGATATTATATTTTTATATTTAAAATAACTTTGATCCAAAAGTTGCTTAAGATGAAGAAAAAAAATACTTGAATATATATTGGAATTGTAAAACCAAAACAAACTTTTTCTTACCAAATGAGTTTGGAATTATAAACTTATGCACTTGTGACACATTATGTGACTGTTTGGGAGTGTGGTTACGGTTATTTTTTAAAGTGCTTTTCATTCAAAAATACATTAAAATTATGTTTTTTTTATTTTTTAAAAATTATTTTTGATATTAGCACATCAAAATGATCTAAAAACACCAAATTTTATTAATTTAAACTTAAAAATAAAAATAAAAAATTTTCAATTTTTTCTAAAAGCACTTTTAAAAAGCCCTATAAGATATTAGATTGTTCTTAAAATTCACTTCACACCAGGCGTGAGAAGTTCATTAGAAATGCATGATTGCAAAATTGTCTTACTTATGTTGTGCAGTGGCATGCCAAGTTTCTAATAAAGACGGATCCGGTGACCGTTTGAAATTCGAATTCAAAACTTTAAAACCTCACTCGATAGACAGCCTGTGACCTTCCGACAATAACCATCCACTCGAATCAGCCAATCTCCATAAAGATAAAAAAATCTCTATCCTCGTGGCAGGATTGCACTCGTCAGTGACGCTCCAAAAACAAAACCCAGCAAACAAGATACGCATACAGTGGTCCCCACGAAGCCTACGCTCCCAACGAATACCGAGCCTCAATCGAGCGGTCGAGATCTCTCAGGAATTCAAATCAAGCCCTCTCCCCGCCTCAAAAGTATTAAAAAAAGTAATTAAATAGAAAATTTAACACCCTCCTCTCCTTCTGTGCAAATAAGAGAAGCAGTGAGCCCCTTTTGCTTTCTCTCCAAAATCCAAGATTGTTCTGTTTCCTTTTAAACTTCTCTCTTTCAATTTCTTTTTTTAACTAACATTGAAGACAGAGAGGGGTTTTCTATTTTTACTGAAAATGTCGACTCAGACACGCCGTTCGTCGTTTTCGTCTTCGACGTCGTCTTCTCTTGCAAAAAGACACGCGTCTTCTTCATCGACGGAGAATGCAGGGAAGGCCACGGCGGTTGCGCCTCATTTGGCCAAGAAACGAGCGCCTCTTGGTGACATCACGAATCAAAAGAATGCGACTCAAAAGGGGTCAAGAAACTCCATTCCATCGTCTACTCTGGTTGGTTTTTCTTGATACATGTTTTCTTTCTTTCTGTCTTTCTAAATTTTGTTATATTCTTTCTGACTGGTTTCTGATAAATTAAAGAACGTTTAATTGGCCTTCTGTGTCCTTGTATTCCTTTTTTGTCTTTTGTTTTTATTTCTTCAGGGGCTCTGTATTTTGTTGTTAACCCACTAGGGTTTTGATAATTCGTATGTTCCTTGAAGGGAAATTTGTGGGCTTTGAAAATGGATGGTTCTTTATTGCGTTTATTCTTGATGTGCTTGTTTGCCGAGGAACATCAATTAGACTCTGTTGATCATAATATTAACGAAAACTACTGTGTTGTTATGATCTGTGTAAAGTGCAACTAGTTTTACTTTGACTAGATAATGTGCAATTTGAAGTTTATGCTTTCGTTGCATGCTTAGATAATGTCATGAAAGCATTGCCTAGTATGAAAGTTTGATCCCTCGATGGCTCTGTTCTTCCTTATAAAGCAGCATCGGTTTAATCACCATAGACACTGAATTTCTGATTGAGTTCTCAAGTGCCAATTGACAAGTGAATTTTCACTTCCCTCTATTTTGATGTTTGATTGAGCTTGTGAATTTGTTCCAACATTCAGAGAATTAGTTGATCCTAACCGGGTTTTATAAATGCAGGCACCATTCTCGAATAAGATTGCCAAGGTGAAGAAGGGACCTCCTGCTTCTAATAGCAGTGCAGGTTTCTCTGGAAAAACTTTTCCTGCATCCTTAAATGCTAAATCGAGTACAGGTGGTTTTTGTAAGGTGATCTCTATCCCAAGAAGAGATGAAACTGTCCCTAGTGCTGCTGCTGTTTCTGTTCCATGCTGCCTGGATGTTTCTCCAAGTAAATCTGATGATTTTTCAATTTCTTTGGATGAATCAATGTCCACCTGTGATTCTTTTAAGAGCCCTGAAATTGAATATATAGATAGCAATGAAATAACAGCAATTGATTCTATCAATAAGAAGACCTTGAGCAACCTGTACATCTCAGATCATGTGGAAACTTCAGGTTTTTATCCTTTTCCGCTCTCACTTCAGCTGTCTTTATTATATTTTAATGCATGTTGTTTTATTTTCGTGACTTCCTAATGTGTAGTTTATACATTTTTACAGAAAATATGTGCATCAGAGATGCACTTGCTGATATGGAAACAGATGATAAAATTGTTAATGTTGACGACAATTACCAGGACCCGCAGCTTTGTGCAACCATTGCCTGTGATATTTACAAGCATTTGCGTGCATCCGAGGTTTGTTATTTTCGTGTCAACATCAATTTAATGCTGGTCTTTTAAACGCTGTTCATCAAGTATTTATAAATCGACTACATCAAAGTCCATTTATTTCATTTCCTTTCAATGGGTTTCGTGGTTTCATTTTCTTTTGTCCATGATCATGTCATCAAATTCCTTTCAGAATTCATTGGCTTTACAGTCTTTGAGTATTCAAGCTTATTTTCCAATACGAGTCTCCTTTGTAGTATAAGTTTTCCATGCTTGTGGAATTGCTACAAGTTACAAATCCCAGAGTGCTACCTGAAGTTCCTGGACTTGTGTTATTCCTTTCTTTATTGAATTTCATGGGATTTTAGATGAAGAAAAGGCCTTCCACAGACTTTATGGATAGAGTTCAGAAAGACGTAAATGCCAGCATGCGAGCAATACTGGTTGACTGGCTGGTGGAGGTAACATTTCTGTATTACGTTACATGTTTGTCGTCAATTTCTGAAACCATTTTTCAGATTGGTATATGGATTCTTGGAATATTTCTTCATGTGGATTATTAGTAGGCATATGATGAACTTGTGATTCAAAACGCAGGTGGCGGAAGAGTACAGGCTTGTACCTGATACATTGTATTTGACGGTGAACTACATTGATCGATACTTGTCTGGGAATGTGATGAGCAGACAAAGACTGCAGCTACTTGGTGTTGCCTGCATGATGATTGCTGCGTAAGAATATTTTTTGTGCGATGTCTTTGTTGGTTCCTGATACAGGGCACCTCTTTTTTCCTCTAAAAATTAACCATCTTATGTATTAACAAGGAAACATGATCATATTGTTAGGAAATACGAGGAAATATGTGCACCCCAGGTGGAAGAGTTTTGCTACATTACTGATAACACATATTTCAGGGATGAGGTATTGGTCTTTGTTGTCGTTATGCTCAAGTGCATTTGTCAGATAATTCTGCCATCATTAATTAATGGCTCAAGCATTAATTAATTTTAATGGCTGCAGGTTCTGGAAATGGAATCAAATGTTTTGAACTACTTGAGGTTCGAAATGACAGCCCCAACAGCTAAATGTTTTTTGAGGTAATGGCCAACTTATGGTGTTATCAACTCTATCTTCTATTCTCTATATGCTACAATTTTTTCATGACTAGTATCTATTGCCATGACAAGTAGGCGATTTGTTCGTGCTGCTCAAGGAATCAACGAGGTATCTATTTTTGTTCTGCTGGCCATAGAATTGTTGATTTTTTAAGTAATATCTATCACCTCCATCCCGTAATACATGGATAATTGTGTACCCTTTTCCTAGGCTCCATCAATGCAGCTGGAGTGCTTGGCCAACTACATTGCAGAATTATCTCTCCTGGAATATAGTATGCTTTGCTATGCTCCGTCACTGGTAGCTGCCTCTGCCATTTTCTTGGCCAAATATATACTTCTTCCTTCAAAGAAACCATGGGTACGTGTGTTTATAAAAAAGAAACTTTTAGTTTATGGGATTTTTTTATGGCATCTGACGCATCTAATCCACTGTTCAAGTTAAGCTCACTATCATACCTGATCCTTCATTCCTTCTCCAACAGAATTCCACTTTACAACATTACACACTTTATAAGCCAGTAGATTTGAGT
This sequence comes from Salix purpurea, assembly GCA_027405865.1. Lineage (NCBI taxonomy): Eukaryota > Viridiplantae > Streptophyta > Magnoliopsida > Malpighiales > Salicaceae > Salix > Salix purpurea. The sequence continues at coordinate 4,683,340 of CM050329.1, read as the reverse complement.
GACTGTGTAAAGGATCTCCATCGCCTGTGCTGTGGAAGCCATAATTCTACTTTACCTGCGATCAGGGAGAAATACAGTCAGCATAAGGTAAACAAGATTCTCATTCTGTCCTGCTTCTCAGTATCTCTCACATGGCATGAAACCCTAGTGCAGGCTGAGGAATGGCATGAAGTGCACGCGTACTAATCTTATCTGGGTTATTAACTTTTTTGTCGCAGTACAAATTTGTAGCAAAGAAGTACTGCCCTCCTTCAATACCTGGAGAATTCTTCCAGAACCTAGGCTGCTAGACTGTTGGATTTCTATTCCAATACTCTGTTGGATCAAGTTCAAGTGAATCCACCTGCTTTTGGTGGCTCTTCTGGTTCCAAGCAATGCATTCCATATGCATCACTGTACCATTTTTTCCAGAAAAATGTTGTAGCACGTCTGTAGTTTTTTAGCTTATCTAGAGGTTTTGCTGAGTCTACTTTCCCGGCAGAGATTTGTAACATGTATGAAATATCCTTCCTTGTTCAGTTAATTCATAGTGTCAGAATTTAGCACGGCTCCCTAAAATAATTTCACTCTTCTTTTCCAATCTCTACCAGGTATTGAAATACAGTTTACGCATCCACATTTCCCCTGGACGCTGGCATATCTTCTCAGTTGCAATTTTGTTCGTTTTTATCATCTGAAGTTGTGATTGGTTCTCAACTTCTCAAATGCATTTTCTCCCCCTCTGAAATACTTCACAGACAGAACATGCCAGCAGAAGCATATTACATATTTGGCCATAACACAAGTATATATATATATATATATATATATATATATATATATATATATATATATATATATATATTGGGTAAAAACAAGACAGGAAAGACAGTTTTCACATCAGCATTACAGAGCAGCATTTCACAGCAGCGAGCATCTATTCTACGTTCAACACACAGGATAAACCAGGGCTTATGGGCTAGCACTGCCACATTGAGGCCTGGTGGGGTCCCACGGTGCAGCCCCATGACCAAGAACTGGCATTTTATTGAGCCAGTAGCACTCCTCAAAGGAGCACTGAGGTCCATAACCTGGCCACTCCACGTCCTTAGGCTTGATATATGTAGGCCCCCATGCAGGGGTTCCATCCTCGTAGGAATTATGTGTCAGCCTCTTCAAATCAGAGCCATCCAATTTAACGGTGAAGATCTCCCCATAAGGCTGATAATGATGGGGGTTTGAGATTGGCTCAGCTGATATGCCCCCATAATCTGAAGTAAACACGATACTATTTCCATCGGGGCTAAAGCAAGGGTGGTTAGCCCGCCCAGCCGACCCACTTTGAACCAACTTCCTCAAACCAGTTCCGTTCGGATGGATCAAAAACAACTCGAAACTTCCTGAGCCTGGGCTCTCCCGGTCAGATGCAAAAGCAATCCATTCACCATCTGGTGACCAATTGCTCATGGTGTCGCTCCATGGACCCTCTGTCAACCTATAGAGCCCACCTTTCTCCCCCTCCAAAGCATCCATTATATACAAGTTCTTATGACCGGACCGACCGGACCGAAACACTACCCATTTCCCATCGGGTGAAACCGCAGGAAATGCATTATTTTCTCCATTAGAGGTCAACTTCTTAAAACTATTAATTTGACCCAAATCATCATCAACATTAATTGAGATTATATCTACCTCTGTACTCTCGCTGGCAAAAGTGGGTCCAGCACTTGTGTAGACAATACCTTTACGAGCCGGGTTCCAAGCGGTCGAGAATGCCATCCCGGTAAAAACCTGTTTCCGGTTCGAGCCGTCCCGGTTCACCACATACAAGCCCGGAAAATCAACGTAAGCAATACGGTCACCCGCGGGTGCGAATGATGGAAACGACCCGTCAATTCTGAAAAGCGAAATGTCAGGTAGTGGGCTCTTGACATTTTCCAGTAACAAGTGGGTGCTCTTTTTATCACTGGTAGCACCTCTACATCTGTGGTAACCAACTCGGGCTGAGTCGGGTGAGATAAACGGGTTCAAGTGGTGAGTCTGGGGGGATACTAACCGTGTCAACTGGATAAACTCGTTCTTAGCTAGGTCAAATAGCTCTATATGGCGATAATCCGAGTTGGGTCTTCTTGTGGCTACTGCTATAAACTTATTGTTACCTGGAGAAGTAGCTGGAGTGAACGCGTGCAGACCAGGTGGCGTAACGCGCTCGACGATCACTGACTCAATCGAAATCGGTCCTTGACTCGGTAAGGTCGCCTTGTAAACACTTATCCAGTTATCTTCTACGCTTCTTCTGTGGAAGTACAAGGTGGACTCGTCGACCCAGTTCGGCCAACCTCCGTGTTCGACCACCTTAACTCGGTTAGTCCCATCACAAGTCAGGAATATATAGATGTCTGTGCTGAGTTCCTCCACTTCACCGCTCCATCCTTTCTCTCCATAAGAAGCGACAGCTGTGTAAACGCCAGAAGGAGAGACTGCAGGGCTAAAATCGGCAATTCCATGTGGGGTGAGTCGCCGAGTGAACCCGGTTGTCAACTCGGTTGCGTACACTGCAGCCCAACTCGTCCTTGGCTCGCCTGGGTCTTCATGTGTTGACACGTATACTAGATAATCTCCGCTCACAGTAGGCTTGTCCTTCATCGAAAGCCCCCCTTTTCCATTCAATAAAGGAACTTGTACACGTGTAGGAATTTCAAGGGCTGACCTTGATCGGGCGCTCCGTGGAGTATCGACATAAACCGCATCGTAGAAGATATTTGATGATCCACCGCGTTCTGTGACGTAGATGAGGTTCAAGGGGGGTGGGTTTTGTTGGCCTGGGGGTTTTATTAGGGTTTTGTTGGCTAAAAGAGAGAGGAGAGCGGGAGATGGAGAAGGGAAGTGGCCATTGAAATTTACCGACTCGCCATCAGTAATTTGGAGTTCGTTGGTTTTTGAAGGCGGGTCCCCGGTTGGCAGGGTAAATATGTCAAAAGCATAATCTAATCTGCCAAGTGTGGCGAAGATGATGCTGGTTCCACTAGGAGGAGGTTCATGGGCTACCGTCGCATGGAAGAGGACTAGCGAAAAATGAAGAAGAAGGCTCAGAAATTTTATGGGTTTCATTGTTTCACTTGTCCAGTGAGCTTTGAGTGTTTTGAGGTGGAGATATAAAAAAGAAGATGAGATCGGTGGTGTTAGAGATAACGTGGTATGGAATAACTAGGCCACGGGAACATGAACACGTGGCAAAGCGAGGAGAGGTGGGTTGAAATGTGGGGCCCGCTATGAATATGTATTAAGTATTAACTGGGTGAGTCATTTTTTATCTACAGAACAGCGATGGTAGTGTTTTGGTTGTATCCGGGTAAAAGCATCTGCCACTTCTTCCATCAATGGATTGGTCTTTATTCTTTAAAAATGCAGCAAGTTTATGTTTAATCTTAGATTTTATATATTAAAATAATATTTTTTAAAATAATTTTTAATGTCATCATATTAGAACAAAAAAATATTCAAAAATATTAAAAATATTAAAAATATTTTTAAAAAAAATTGTTTTGTTTCATCCATAATAGCAAGTGTATCTTATTTTAATTTAAAAAACAAAACAAACTGCAAAAGATTTTATGTTGCTTAAAACCTTACTTTATTTGATCGTTGAATCGAGTTGATATTTTATGTGAAGTCTTCTTGCAAAATATTATATTTTATATTAAAATTGTAGGACAAATAGAGTTTTAAAAATATATTATGACACTATTAATGATATTTTTGTTTTAAAAAAATATATTTTATTATGTCCTCTTCTCATAATGATTTTTTTTTAATTTTATTGTTCAATAATAATTTTATTGATATATGAATTTCATGGTCTAAATTATATATAAAAACAAAAAATTATATAACTATAAGATGCTCCAAAACTGAAACGTATTGTTACATTTCGAAAAATAAAATATCAACTAGAACAGAATTGACAGCATTCGTTTAATGCTAAAAAATCAAAATATATTTGACTTTAAAAGGTATTAAAATGAAGTTTATGTAGCGCTCTCTAGATATTTTCATATATTGATGTTAGTGGAAAAAATCTAAAAAAAATATTTTAATATATTTTCAAATAAAAATAATTTTGGTAAAGCATATTACACATTACACAACAATATCAAACACTCATTTAGGCCTAATAGTTGGATAAGGATGCGATTATTTTTATTTTTTATTTGCATTGCCTCTTCATGTTTGAAAGTCCTTCCAAGCTTCTCGCTCGTGTGTTTAATGTGAATGACTTGCCATCAAAAAATATCTTGAAGTATGATTTTAGTATTTACTAGATAGGTATTTTGTGTTATGTAGTGGGTAAAGTCAATTTTTTTTACTTTTAAAAAGATGATTATACGATGATAATGTTTCTAAAGAAATAAGAAAAATCTAAGATTTGGATAATTTATTCAAATAGATTCACTAGGCATGGTTAGTTTTACAATATTATGATAAAAAAAAGGCAGTGGCAAAAAAACAATATAAAAAAAGAAATGCTTACCTTTAAGAGTGTTAAAAGTGAGACGACTTTTGCTTTTAGGTGTGTTTCACTCGAAAAAAATATTAAATTGATATTTTTTTTAATGTTAATGTATGGTTTTGATATTTCAATGTTAACAAAATGAAATTGAATCATTTGATATATTTTCAGACGAAAAAAAAATGAAAATCACTTTACACCACACACGTATTGAATATTTTTAAAAGATATTGATAATACTATTTGATAAGAAAGCACATATTAAATGGGAACAAGATAATAAAACTTTGAAGTATGAGTTGAATTTTCTTCTTCAAAGAGGACTAAAAAATTTGACTCGAATCTACATGCCATAACCTTGTAAAAACGAATAAAACAATGAAAGTTTACTCCTAGACAAACTAAATACTAAAATAAAATAAAAATTGAATTAACTAAAATTAGCTTGACTAATTAGCGATAACAAATATGAGAATATAATAACCCCAGAGAAAGAAAACATAAAAAATAATGAAGTTGAAGCCGAGAAAAGAACAATCTACATAAAAGATCAAAGTCATACTGAGTCCATCTTAAAACTCGTGATCCAAGTTATGAGAATAAGTTACCCTATGAAAAGTAAGTCACTGAAAGTCATGAAGCAAGATTTTCAATCATTCAAGATTAAGAAACAAAACATGCAATAATAAAACAAATACAGTGTAGATATGATATAAAAACTAAATGAAATAAAACAACAAAGGATAAAATTGAAAAATAAATAAAGAGATAGAAAAAAAAAGAGCAATCAAGATAACAAGAATCGAATATGATATAAAAATCAAGTGAATTAATATAACAAAGTATAAAATTGAAAAATAAAATAAATCAAGATTTAAAAAAAAAACAATCAGTAGAATGAGGATAAAAAATAATTGATGAAAAGAATTAAATAAAGATGAAATAAAAAATCTATTTTTATTTTAAATAAAATAAATAACATGAACAAAATTCGAATTATTAATTTTAAAAAGTCTAAGTGTCCCGCACGAGGATCGAGGAGGTGATAAAAAAGAAGAAGGTTACATAACAGTAGTGAGCTCTCTGCACCTGCGACTTAGTCAAAAAGAGAATGATGGAAAGACCCAATTAATTTTCATTTCATTAGTATTAATGTGACCGTGTGCGTGATAAAAAACTGAGCTCGTCTAGGTCTTTTTTCTGCAACGAGATAGGTGGGCACATGCTATGCAGTGGATTGAGATAATTGTTTTCTCTCTACTGTAAAAAATATATGCTTAAATGATAATAATGTGAGCAAGAAAAATCTAGGACATTTTTTATTGTTTTGAGTATGTTTAATAAACTAGGTTAATTTAATAATATGATTATAAAAAGCAATAATAATAGAAAAAGAAAGGAACCGAAAAAAAAAAACACCTGCCAATATTTTTAAAAGATATTCTCTAAATATTTTTAAGGGTCACAATGATCTTAATTAACGAGAAAAACGATTAAATGAGAGTGAGATAAACTCATAAAAAAATCAAAAAATCAATTATCGTCAAATCAAATGCTGATGAATGAATTATAAAAAATCTACTTTAAAAAATAAAAATAACCCTATTTTAAGGTCATGTTTATATGTATTTTTATAGTTTTTTTTTTCTTTCAATATTTAATACTTATATTTACCGTGCACGCGATGAAATATGTGGAACTCACAACATGTGTATTCAGCATGGCCAAAATTGAAGTGTCAATATGTCATGCAATTGCAATTTAATAGAAGCTTTTATTTGTATCGGTAATCTTAAAGCATTATTTCAAATCCAAGGTATTTTGGAGTGCGGCACAACATATTTTTTTTTTAAATTAATTTTTATAATATTTTTAAATTGATTTAATGTATTAATATAAAAATAAATAAATAAAAATATTATTTTAATGCATTTACAATTTACAAGTTATAAACTCTAAAAATAATCTCTGCCCTGGACACCCCTGTGTAATTAAGTTATTAAGGTGTTTTTTAAGTGATATATATATATATATATATATATATATATATAGAGAGAGAGAGAGAGAGAGAGAGAGAGAGAGAGAGAGAGAAATGTTTTGAACTAGCTTTAATATAAAAATCATCACAAATCAGATAAATAATTTATTAATTTAATATTATGTTAAGATATTTTTTGTAAAAGACAATTTAAATTGTATTACCAAACACATACATTTTATTATGAATTCTCGGATTTGATAATAAAATATATATATGAGTCAATTTAAACATCAACTGAGATTAAATTTTCTCTTAAATTGATTTTTTTTTAAAATTCCTCATATTATTATAACGCATTTAAGAATCAATTTTTTTCTCCAGAAATCAGCTTCGAAAGAACTCAAGAAATAAAAATAAATAAATAAAATTTCTCGATCAACCACACATTTAAATATAAATGATGACACTGTAGTCTACTAAGGTAGGGTGTAGTGGTGTTATAGTGGTCTACTTTTGAAAATAATTATCGGCTACTAAATATTTGATTGAAATTGTTTTTATTTAGAAAATATATTAAAATATTATTTTTTACATCAATATATAAAAATAATTTAAAATTATTATTTAATTTAATATTAAAAATAAAAATATATATAGTTTTTAAAATATTTTTGACAATACCAGTAACTCATACTGAAATGTGCGCATTCTAGTGGTAGTAACAATTTGTTATTATATTTTTTTATATTAAATTGATTTGTTTTTAAATTATTTTAATATAATCGTAATTATATTTTTTTATTATAATAATTTTCAAAATAAAAAATATTTAAAAAAATAACTTGAAATATACTAGAAACAGCCAATAAAGCCCGGCAGTGAGTGTGAACAGGAAGAATTTGCCTTCCTGTCTGTGGTGGAAACTTCCTCAACAAGACTGTCTTGGTCAATAAAATACATAGAACATCGCCCTCTTCTATCTCTTCCTCTCTCCCCGATACTGCAATAAAATCAAAGTAATTCCGAAGCCCTCAAGCCTCGCATTTTATCCTCTTCATAGTTTGTAGCAACGGCCCGTCCTCTTTTTTTCATCACCTTTAGTCCCGCAACACTCTACAATGAGTTTCTTGAGGCCATCTGCAGTGAATAATTTCTTTCTAACATCTGCCACAGCACTAAAATGGATGCCATGCCAGAGCTGGGGGTTTCTTCGATGGCCTGGTCTCGATGGGCTGTTAAGGCTTCTTGTTTTGGTGCTTTTGTGGTCTGCTTTTTCAGAGCTTCGCTTCATCCCGTCCTCCTCCATGTACCCGACTCTTCGCGTTGGTGATCGTATCATCATTGAAAAGGTATATCATAATTAACATCATCCCTTGAACATTTATGCTTTGCTGTCGTATGATAATCCTCGCTAGCTCTTGGTTTAGTTTGCTTGCCTTCTACAGTGGCATTTAATTGCTATGTCGATATGACAATTACTTTTCATTTCCTTAAATCACTACAAATGTGTTTCCTAGCAAAGTTAAATTATCTGTTCTATTTGCACAAGTGATCAGGCACTGCTACTTGAAATGGGAAAGATGAGCGTATTTGCAGCCCCCATTTCTTTATTGCTTGATCAATTTTAGGCATCCAACGGGACAGGTAGAATCCAGGGGCGCTTTTTATAAATTTGGTTTCTATCGTTTTTACCTACCTGATCGGGTAAAATAATAAATAAAAATAAAATCTGGTTTCATTCCTCAATAAGCATTAAAGGTATATTTTTGTATCTCGCTCGCTCCGCCTTTTAAAATACTTTAGTTATTGTGTGAGGTTCTCCTGGCGAATTTTCTGTTGCGTTTTCTCGACTTCATCCAAAAAGAATATTAGATGGCCTCAAGCCTTTGAAAATATGAAGGCAAATTGATGATGTTGTGACTTGAATGAACTAGTAGATGGCTTCAATAATGGATGTAATTTGATTCTGTGACTTGAATTAACTTCGGTTGACCAGAAAAATTCCATCGTTTTTCTGGGAATGTATGTCCATCTATATTTTATAGATGACATTTCTTGTCAGTTTGCTGTTTGTGTATTTCCACAATTTATCTGGCTAGATAACTGGAGTGAGAAGACTTGATACTTGGTTGTTTCTACGGAGATTCTTTCCATAGTCTGAAAGATGCTTTTAATTCTTTCTTTTCAAGTCCACAGCAATGTAATTTACACATGGATGTTTTCTCAAAATATATAGTTTGTTCCATCATTTTGAGAAACTGATTTCTGTCAAAGATGAAATATGATTTTCATTGCAATTAAAAATTAGCAAGTCATTTCGGTACTCTGAAGTAGTTTTGAAGTTCTCTTTAGGATGCAGAGGATTCCTCATTAAACTCTCAGCTTTGAGCTCTTTATATGTGCCAACAGAACTATGTTTCTATGTAGATTATAGTCCGATTGTTCACTCCAGATCATATTTAATTGCCCGTAAGAAGTGAGATTCGTGTACAAAGCAACCATGTGTGCAATCCTTGTCAAAAACAGACAGGTAGTCGACCCTCTGCAATGTATGAGCTCACTCACTGAATGGGTAACATCATTCTTGCATTGTAATTTTTAAATGCAAAATTCGGAGTTGGACTGGATTAGTCAGCCAATCCAATTTTCTTATGAAACATCATCGAAGCAAGATAGGCAGGCGTGGCATTGTTTGAAGTCAGATTCTTGTAGAAGGTACTTTATTGGTTGATAAGGCTATTCGGAGTAGTTTTCCTCTGAAAAACAGTTTTTTAACTACCATTGACATGTTGTGTTCTTGTTACCATTGGGTGGTGGGGAACCAAATTTGATGGCCACTAACACATCTACAAAAGACTTGTAACTTTTCCAACTTTTCAAATTATACTTCGATTTATCTTCCCTTAATCGGACAATTTATCCAGCTTGTTGCTTTGTTAAGCTGAGGGTGTTTCTGTACCCTTCTCTTCAACAAGGGAGAGTTCTATCCCATCCTTTAATGGGGCCAAATTTATGGAAGCTGTTTGTGAAGGCTGTGTTTGACCAGAAAGAATTGGTAGTTGAGGCTTGCCAGGGATGTTCAGGAGTGCTAAGCATTCGTGATAGTTTAGGTGCATGTTCATGAAGGAACCTAGAGAAGTTTGGTCCCTAAATATCATGACATCTGCACTTCAGTTGCTAGATCCAATACATATTATTGAAGAATATTAAACTTTCACGTGTTAGCAAATGGAAAATCGTTTGCCATATGATTAGCATTATTGGAAGTATATAACAGTGTCATTGAAATGAGTAATGACTGGTACCAGCTTGTTCAATTGATCTCAACATTTATTGCAACCACTTGGGAAATTGTCAGTATAATCAAATAGCAATCTTTGCCAATGGTTCCATGGACGTGTTTTGATAACTGAGAAGTTAACAAGAGAATACTTGTTAGTTTAAAACCATTTTGCAAGTTTGTGATGAAGAATATCCATTCTATGAGAAATCTAGATGCACATTCCGCCAATGGTTCCATGGACGTGTTTTGATGACTGAGAAGTTAACGAGAGAATACTTGTTAGTTTAAAACCATTTTGCAAGTTTCCGAGGAAGAATTCTTCAATCTTTGAGAAATCTAGATGCACATGCTTCGCTATTTCTTGAACCTGATTGCAAATGTTGCCCTCTTGTATATTGGATTCCATTGAATCATTTTTGTGCTTGTTTTGTCATTTTTATACCTTTTTTTTTTCTCCGAGAATGCTTTTTTTTTTTTCCTTCTTACTCTTAACATCATACACTTTGGATTTTAACTAACCAGTGGTGCTCCAAACTTCTCAGGCCTCATACTATCTCAAAGTACCGGCTATAAATGATATAGTTACATTCCGAGCTCCGAAACAGGTTTGTCTTCATGGTGCAAAATCCTCCTGATTTCCATTTATATGGCTTTCTTTTTATCAGGTGTAATAATCTTGTTTTTCATTGTCTATGACAGCTCGGAATCACAGGGGAAGATGTTTTCATAAAGAGAGTTGTTGCAAAGGCAGGAGACTTCGTTCAGGTAAGAAAAATTTCTTTCTTCCTTCCCCAGCAGTATGCAGGGAGGCATAAAATTGAAAGACTAATCAAGAAGGGGATAGAGGGTTACTAGTTTTAGATTGGTTGCATCAGCATCCCATACTGTCATTTAATTTCTTTTACTTTTTATGTGATTGATTATGAAAAGCAATTATTTGTTAACTAGCTGAAAAAGTTTTTGTATCCTTCAGCAGCTCATGGCTGCTTTGTTTATGATCAATATACAGATTCAAATAAAATCTAGCTCCAGATTCCATCCTTATTTCATGCTCTTATTTAACATTTTAAGACGTTGAAGCTGTGGCTATATTAATGTGGAACTCTTCCGTGTTCTCTTCCAATACTTGCAGGTTCACCATGGATCACTTTATGTCAATGGAATTGCCCAGACTGAAGACTTCATATTGGAGCGACCTGCATATACATCTAATTTAACTGTGTGCTTCATCACTCTTACCTTTTTATGTTTCTGTAAGGCACCATGGATCACTTTATGTCAATGTAGTTGCCCAGACTGAAGACATCATAGTCGAGCAACCTGCATAAACATCTAATTGTGTGCTTCATCACTGTACCTTTTTATGTTTCTGCAATGTTGCATGCCTTACATGCATTTCTCAAGGCTAGCAAAATATGTCCATGAACCCCATGACGGTGCAGAAAAAACTGAGCAAATGGCTCACAAGCTGTTAAAAATGCTCAAACAAAACGTACACAGTTGTTTGATGAGGTGCATGTGTGTGAACATGAAGTAGCCTAGTCGAACTATAAGTTTGATGAATCCCAATTACTGGCACTCGGATTCACTTTGAGCTTTGGATTGTATCCCACATGTTTGATTGCTTCTTTAAATGTATCATTTTCTCTAGAAATACTATGTTTTTGCTTTCTGCTAACTTAGCTCTTGTACTGGTTTGCAGTATGTGCCTGAAGGTCATGTTTACGTGCTGGGTGATAACCGTAATAACAGCTACGACTCCCATGTTTGGTAGTATTCTCGATCCTGCTGTTGCTTCATCTATATTTCATCAAGAAAATTTAAGAACAAATTATCTTTAGGTTCCTCGCATGAATTCCCAGCTTCACTTCCTGCGGACATGTTTGCGATATTCGAAATTTTATGGAGTATGAATTTCTTGTTCACTAGAGTTAACACTAAAGGAATTGGCTTTTTCCAAATTTAGCCACATTTGGGACTGCATTACTCATCTTTCATACCGATGACCACCCAAATCAGGGTTTTATTTTTCAATTCTAGATGTATTCTTAGTTAACACCAGTGTTAACTCTTTCTTTTGGTTTTGACATTGGTCCATGGCAGGGGACCCCTACCTATGAAGAACGTCATTGGAAGATTCGTAACGTGTTGTTACAGGCCTTCGAACAAATGACAGCATTGTGATTGGAAATGAGCTGGGGATGTCCTGGCAAATACTATAACTGGTATCTTGTTTTGCAGTGCCCGAAGCTCACCGCTGAATTCCCGTCCTGGAGACAATTTTATCAAGTGAATATCATATTAATTTTGTGTTCTTTATTCATTCATTGCTCTTATCTCACAATGAGTACTTGTGGATGCTCTAGAGTAGAAAAAGTAAATCATTGTGCATGACTATATTATTTTTTTATTAACATTGGTGTTTGGATTAGTTTACGTACAGCTCGACTAATCTCATGTGTATTACCATATTCTTTTGATATGCTAAACTATGCATAAATTTATTTCCGGCAAGATGCTTCTAGCTGCTTATATCAAACAAACAAGGCTGAGTAAATAGGGAATGAATGCTTCTATGCTCCATTCAAAAAGCAGATAGCAACCTTGCAAATTGCTTGACATCGAGGGGTGTTCGAAAGTTTGTTTCAATTGTTCTCTGTCAAAATTTGTTTTTTTCTTAATTTGACCTATGTCTTGAACTCAGCACCGACTGATCTCAAACTAAATTTTAAAACTATAATAGTAATTTTTATATTTATATTGATCTAAGATCAATAGTCAACTAGATTTATGACTGAGGTTTGATCCTTAATCGACTCCAATTGGGTGTTGAAATTATGGTAATATTATTTTTTGTTCTTATATTAAGCAGAGTCAATTGTCAAATTTAAATTGGGTATTGTTTTAAGTTGAGTTTTAAAATTATAATAATAATTATTATTTTTATGTTAATTTAGATTAGCTAGAATTGGACAAGTTTGTTTTATCTCTTGCTGTATGACAATTTTTTCTCCTGCAAAATGATAACAACCCAAGTCAAAAGTTTGTCTTAGCTCCAAATGATTGGTCATAATAAATCAGATACTGTCAAAATATATTATTAATAATAACGATTTTATCTTTTAAACAAAAACAAAAATCATATACATGAACTTTATATGCCAAATAAAAGAATAAATTAAAAAAAAAGCATCTTTTAAACATTTTATAAATTGCTGAGTGGATTAATATTTTGCTTATCAAACCAAAAACATCTGACTTAGATGATGGGGTAATGTTTTATTTTTATTTTTAAAGAACATTAAAATATTAAAATATCTTTCAAGATAATGAGTGTGTTTGACATTGTATTTTAAATGTGTTTTTGACATTTTTTATTTTATTTATTTATTATTTTAAATTAAATATTTTTGATATTCTTAGATCATTTTCATATGTTGATATCAAAAATATCATTTTAATATATTTTTAAACTAAAAAATACTTTAAAAAAACAATAACAATATATATATACACACACACGACCACTGTATTTTGGTGGTATTTTCGGAAAAAGAAAGAAGAAACTTTTGATCCAGGGTTATTTATGTCTTTTCACAGGCATCTAAAAAACACCCTCGACTAGTTTACTTTCACGCTTTTCCCTCGTCATCTCAGAAACAAACAAATGGCGAGTGGATTGGTGGGTGGTGGGCTACTGGGTTCTTCTCTTTTGCAAGTTTGTGATAAACATGTTTTTTTATATTCTCTAAAGTTAAAGCAAACAACTCAGAAAAAAAAAAAAAAAATCGTATCTGGTCCATCATTATCCATCATCTAAATCACCACCTTACATTGACATCTGGATTCGAATGCATGTGGTAATATCCAACAAAACAATGCTTACAAATTCAAAAGTATTGAGAAGCATCTTTCGAAAGGTAGGCCCTGTGTGCTATATAGCTAGCAATCAGGGGTTAATCAGAAGATTTTAAAGACAGCAGGATTGGCGTTTTGAACTATATGGGCCAAATTGAATCAATATTAAGTCTATGGAGGCCAAAATATAGTTTACATTATCAAATATTTTCATCTCCCACGGGAAGCACGAGTGAAATTAGCGGGCTGCTGAACTGGTTAGATCGTCTACCGTGCGGCGTCGATTAATATGCAAACTTGTTTGTTATTGTGTTTTAAAAATATATTTTTTTTTAAAATAATATTTTTAAATTAAATATTTTTGTTATTTTTAAATTATTTTAATATGATGATGTTAAAAATATTTTTTTTATTTTTTAGATAAAAATATTTTCAAAAATAAATTTTAACTCCACTGCCAAACAGGACACTTCTGGATGGTCAATGAATGAAGTGCAAGCGATCCAATTTTTTAGATTTTTCAAGGGGCGAGTGAAATTGCAATCAAATTAAAGTGCGAAGCTCCACTTTTGCAACTTTTCGAAAGCCATGCCTGCTTGCTTTTGATTCTAATTCGACGGGGAAAATTTGTAGTCATACGTTAACTTCACCCACCAAGATGATGAATCCAAAAGTTGCCGTATCTGTGAAAGATTGTACGAGGTCTCGAGATCTAATTATTTACAATCTTAAAAGGCAGTAAATTGGATCCTCTGCTTTTAAGATTCGTTGTGTTTTTAATGATTATCATGAGTTCCGAAGAATATAAATTTTGCACGTGCTAAGATTTTTTATCGATTCTGTTTTCTATTTTTTTAATTCTTAAAAATATTAAATTAATATCATTTTAATATGTCGGTATAAATATATAAACACTTGTTTTAATATATGTTTTAAATAAACAACTATTTTAAAGCACCTTTTTAGTTTACTGACGAAACCACTAGGTTTCGAACATCGGAATAGGACATGATCAATGAGCCCAACACTTACACAGAGCTTCGGGCTTTGTGTTTGGGCTGACCAGCCACTTGGAAGCTGGACCCATGGTCTTCTTTTTGTGGTGATGCTCGCCCATTTCAGCAACATGATCTTGAGTTAACCCCTAGACTTCATGGATTTTGTTTCTAGATCTTATACGGGATAATTATAATTATGTGGGATAATTATATGGTTGCCGAGCACCAAAACATGCAACACAAATTTTAGACACTCAAATTTGGGTTTGAGCCACCTACTTTTATACATTTAGTTTTATGGTCAATTATTTGAATATAATGATGTTAAAAATAAATTTTAAAAAATAAAATAAAATATTTTAATTTATTTTTAAAACAAATATAAAAAACTCCAACACAATAACAAATAGAACCGCACGCAAAAAAAGAAGAAAAAAAGAGTGAAAAATAGCGAACCGGGGGTGTATGATAAGGGCATGGACAAATCCCAGGCCCAAACCACCCATAAAAGGAAATAGAGGTGGAAAAAGGAAAAAACAAAAGGAAGAAATGAGAAACACGAAGTTTAGGTTTCTGTCAGGAAAGGTCTCCGCCAGTTCTTTTCAATTTCCACCTGGCCACCTGAGAGGTCTTCGCCGGACCTACAGGTGAATCAACACAGACTCTGCCTGCCCGGCTCCACCAATGGAGACTCAAGCTGGACCCATTTTCTGTCCTGTTTAAAATTGTAGCTGTAGTTGTTTTTTAAAATATTTTTATTTATTTGTAAATACATTAAAATAATTTTTTTTTAAATTATTTTTGATATCAATATATAAAAATAATCTAATTACACATAAAAATATTAAAAATAAAAAATAATAAAAAAATAAAAAAAATATTTTTTAAATTTATAAATATATCAAAATAATATTTTTTTATTTTTAAAAATTATTTTAATACCAATATATAAAAATAATTTAAATATACAAAAAAAATATTTAAAATAAAAAATAATTTTTTTTCAAAAATAGTATTGAAAACTCTTTTCAATAGATAGTCGTAGAGTGAAACTACAAGACAAGTAGACAGCCAATAAATGAAGAAGCTAACCAATCAATTATTGCTGGCATTCTTGCAAGTTGCACTTTTTTTTTTTTTTTTTAGCAATGAGTGATTGAGAGATGAGCACGACATGGGATTTAATGATTTATATAAAAAATAATGTGCCCTAATAATAAAAAAAATAATAATAATAATGCAGCCATAGTTGACTGGCTTGTCTTTTTCTCTCCCTCAATCCTCCCTTCCACGTGACCCACACTCCTTGACTCTCTCTACACCATCCAGTGAGTCTCAATCTTATCTGGCCGGCGCCTCATACTGATTCTCGTTTCATTTTCATGCTCTTCATTTCATAATTTCTATACAGGTTGGTCAAGATTTAACAAGAACCAGCCTTGTTGGTTTAAGAGATTCCGTTCCCTCTAGACTGGAATTCTTTAACCAGATCACTGGAGGCTATAAGTGGTCGATGATTTTCATAAATATAACGAAGAACAGGCTAGCATGAATCTACATTTCTCCATAAAGACCAACATGACCCCAGCAAAATGCACACTCAAAGTCAACGAAAGTCTTCTGATAGCCCACTCTTTCCAAATCGATGAAACAGTCTGTCCTGCAACGGGCCCTTCTCCTGGTACATTTCTGGTCACTTCAGTCCTCGTCAAAGCAAATTTCAACCCGGGATGAGCTCGACGCACATTATTGCCCCCGGTGTCCGATCAATCTTCTCCAGACCTGCTAATTATTGATGGCGATTCTATCATTTCTACGGGTCAAGTCTTATCAGGTTGAGATCATCTTATGCCTCCTCTGTTATCTTCCTCTATATGATGATTCTTCTATTTCCAAAAGCTGTCCCGGCTGCGGCCAGTTGTTTCTTTCACGCATTGCTAGCTATTGGACAAGTGCCAAAAGAAATGGCTCAGATTGAGAGCCTGGCGTCCTCACCCATCAAGCGAAGGAGTGGCTTCGTCCCAATTCATAAAGCCCAAAGACTGCAACAAATTCCGTATTTAAGGACTGAATTTGAATTATATTTGATGAAGTTTTAGGTCAAGATTTTAAATAATTTTCTAAATTAGAAAATTGAAGAAAACATTGCGGGTAGAAGGAAAAAGGTTTCCTTTTTAAAGAGTGTTCATCACTCACCACCAGAATAGAAATGATTTCTCTTTTAATTCTAAAACAATGGTGGATTCATTTATGCTTGTGCTCCACTAGGGCTGGGATCTTCATAAATTTCATGCAATCAATGAAGTAGATCCACTAATAGGTAAATAGCTCCACAGACACTAAAACAATTGTAGGTTCAAACACAACTATGATTACAGGAGTGTGTCGATCTCTGCCATGTCAGCGCCACATGTGCATGCCCCATACACGCACATGTACACACGTGTATGAACAATATCTTATTTGTATTTTTTAATTTGTTTTTAACTGTAATCTATATGATTTAGCTTGCACATTTATAAAAATTTAATATATTTTTATAACGAATTACTTAGTAAAATACACCATGCATCTATCTACAGAATTGCTAACAAGGCCACATGCACGGTTTGTGTTGAAATAAAAATTTCCCCATACATCAGCACATATTTCTGGTATTTAAGATTTTGAAAATTAACTTAGCATCAGGGTGAGGTGATCAAATCAACCGAGAAGCAAAATTAACGAGGACTCAATTGAGATACAAACTATAGTTTGGGAGCTAATTTAATATTTGCCCCACATATAAGAAAAAAAATACTGACCGCATTTGAAACACGTGTCAATTGAAAGTTGAGAAAGTGGTGGGTATCGAAGTTGGGTGGTGCCGTAGTGGTGAACTGGTGATAGCTACGTGGTCTTATTAGATTTGCGATCTTTTTAATAAGATAAAATCAAAATCAAAACATCTATTTTGAGATGTTTTGTAATGAATTTAGAAATCATTTTTGAAAAAAAATTATTTTTATTCTTTATTTTTATATCATAACCGATATTAAAAATATTTTTTAAAAAATAAAAAATATTTAAAAAAAAAATAAAAAATAATTTTAATATATTACCAAATAAAAAAAACACTTTAAAAAACAATCTCAAATAAACATTCTCAATCATTTATCTTTTTAAAATAAAAAAAAAAAAAGTGAGGAAAAAGAGAGCTGTGAAGTCTCCCTTCTACTATACTGTGGGATCCTCAGGACCAGCGCGTGGAATCCGCGTTGAAACTTGGATTGTAGGAGTTTCTTATATGATCACACGTGTGCCAACATTTCCTGGAGTCATCTATAAATACCCCCTCCTCCTCCTCCTCCTCTTCCACCCCACTCTATTCCTTTCAATTTAATTACGAGGTTAGGAGTGCTGCACTTGTTTCACTCTCTGTCTCTCATAAAGAAACACAGCTTCATTCTAATTTTGTGCTGCTGCTACCTCTCAGTTACTTGAGAAATATGGGCGAGAACACGAGCCTGAAGAGCCACCAAGGTTTCGATATCTCCATTGACATGCATCGACAAGGTGGCTCCGACTGGTTTGATGACGATGGCCGTCTCAGGCGAACTGGTATTTCACAGCTTCTTTACATTATATATATATATATATATATATATATATATATATATATATATATATATATATATATATTTTTTTTTTTTTTCCTTTGTTATGATTAAGTAAAGATTTCCAAGGAAACAGATGTATAATTTTTTTAACTTATTCTGCTGATCAACTTCGATTGTTTCCAGGGACCGTATGGACGGCAAGTGCTCACATCATAACAGCTGTTATCGGGTCGGGTGTTCTTTCCTTGGCCTGGGCTATAGGTCAGCTTGGGTGGATCGCTGGACCAGCTGTGATGTTTTTGTTCTCTTTTGTCACTTACTATACTTCGACTCTGCTCTCTGCCTGCTACCGCTCTGGTGATCCTGTCAATGGCAAGAGGAACTACACTTACATGGATGCTGTTCGGTCCAATCTTGGTAACTAACCAGTCCTGCTATATATATATACAGATGTGAATGATATTTTTAAAAATCTAATTTCTTAATAAGATGCTTTTCTTTCCTTCTTTCTTTGATTTTCTCAGGTGGTGTTAAGGTCAAGATATGTGGATTTGTTCAGTACCTGAATCTTTTTGGAGTTGCCATTGGCTACACAATTGCATCATCTATAAGCATGATGTAAGCTTTCACTTTCAAAAACTCTGTTTTTTTCTTCTTTCTTGTATTCGCTGATCATACCTAGTGGTGGAATTATTTGGGCTAACGGTCCTTTCCCTTTTCTACACTTACAGGGCAATAAAGAGGTCTAATTGTTTCCACCAGAGTGGTGGAAAAGATCCATGCCACATGAACGCGTATCCATATATGATAGCTTTTGGCATCGTGGAGATACTTTTGTCTCAGATTCCTGGATTTGATCAGCTACACTGGCTCTCTCTTGTCGCTGCAGCCATGTCCTTCACCTATTCATTTATTGGTCTAGGACTCGGCGTTGCTAAAGTTATAGAAAATGGAAAAATTAGCGGTAGTCTAACTGGAATAAGCATTGGTGGCGCCGTGACTCAGACCCAGAAGATATGGAGGAGCTTTCAGGCACTCGGTGACATTGCTTTTGCCTATTCTTACTCCATGATCCTCATTGAAATTCAGGTGCTAGCATTATATATTTGCAGCTTACACATTTCATTCGCTATATATAGGATATGCTGGATCACTTCTCTTAGAATTCAAACTAATCTACAGGGTTTGGATCATAATTAACAGGACACAGTCAAATCCCCACCATCAGAAGGCAAGACAATGAAGAAGGCAACTCTAATAAGTGTTGTAGTCACAACCCTTTTCTACATGTTCTGCGGCTGCTTTGGCTATGCCGCTTTTGGAGACTTGTCCCCTGGAAACCTCCTTACTGGATTCGGCTTTTACAACCCGTACTGGCTGCTTGATATTGGCAATGCCGCCATAGTGATTCACCTTGTTGGCGCGTACCAGGTCTACTGCCAACCTCTCTACGCTTTCATCGAAAAAGAAGCAGCTCAAAGATTTCCAGATAGTGAGTTCATCACGAAAGACATCAAAGTCCCGATTCCTGGTTTCCGCCCCTACAATCTCAACCTCTTCAGAATGATTTGGAGGACCCTCTTCGTCGTCCTCACCACTGTGATTTCAATGCTCCTTCCCTTCTTTAATGACATAGTTGGTTTACTTGGGGCTTTGGGATTTTGGCCGCTGACCGTTTACTTCCCTGTGGAGATGTATATTGCACAGAAGAAGATACCGAAGTGGAGCACAAGATGGCTCTCCCTGCAGATCCTAAGTGTTGCTTGCCTCATCATCACCATAGCTGCCGCTTCTGGCTCTATTGCTGGAGTTGTCGGCGATCTCAAGTCGATCAAACCCTTTCAGACCAGTTACTAAAGCAGTACAATATCAGCAGTCAATAATGGGCAGCAATTAGCAGACGAAAAGTTCAGATTATAAGGGAGACTACACCTCGAAGCTGTGATTTAGACGAAGGTCTTAATTAGGAGGGTTAGTAATGCATTTTACAAGTTTCAACTGTAACCTATACGATGTATCATGCTAAGTTACGAGATTAATTTCAGATTTTTGTTTGTTTTCCCACGTTTGGACCAAGTTTCCTGAGCCTGAGGAATATTGTGGGGTTCTTCTACCAAAAACATTGCTTGCCAAGGCCTGAAGGTTTATTTAGAACTGCTCCTTCCTCGTTCATTAATTATATGATCTTGGCATTTGAAGTTGAAAATAGTTGCTTGGCGTATGGGTAAGGTTAATCAGCACTCCCTGGTGGAAAAATTAATTTGATGAACTACGCCACCGAGTTCCGACGACTTCGTTACAGCTTGAGTAAAAGAAAAGGAAAAAAAAAGGAACTAATGGAGAGCTCTGATGAGTGGATGCAAACATTAATGAATTTGTGAAACAATTTCTTTTTTTTTTCTTCTATTTTTTGAAAACTATGCGAAAATTGTTGTTTTAGTGTGAGCATGTAACGTCATATTTTTAAAAAATTTAAGGATATTTTTACATAATCAAATGCTGGTGTGATGATTTATAAATCAGTGTGCCATATCCAAGTTTTATTTCGTAAGAGTTCGTATTTTTACATGATCAAATACTCTCTGGCATCGTTATAAATCACTGCAATTTCCAATGCTCCATTAATGGCTAAGGTTCAGGAGAGCTGTCAGAGCTTCAAACGGTCTTATAAATGTCTGGTTCCCAAAATTTCAGCGTGGAACCAGGGTTTTAAAAATATTTTTTTACACGCCATTAATATATAAAAAATTGAATCATAAAATTGAATAATAAAACTGTAAAATTATAAGGAGCTTAAAATTAATAGCAAGAACTCAACAAGTAATAATGAATAATATCAAATTTATCACCTCAGATTGTTAGATTAAGAATATAAAAAGATTTGCCAATTTGTTTTCTTTAAATAAAAATATGTTTAATTATTTAGTTTTGAAGGTTATAACTCCTAAACAATAATAAGATGTTCTAATATGAATTAAGAATGAGTAGGAAAAAACTTTCAATTTCTATCTAACCAATCAGGATTTTAATTTTGGTAACATGAGATTCGAGGAGAAGAGAGATAAAATAAAAAGAAGAAGAAAGAAAAAGTCTTACAAGCCTTACTATGACTCCTCCATCATCATGCACCATCTCACGATAAAGCTTTTTTTTCACATTACTTCTAACACCACTAATGATGGTGATTTTCAACCATGGTAGGAAGCTCTATGTGCTGCTAGAACAAGATAATCTTTTTCATATTCTAGCGTATAGGCTGCAAGCGCCAACCAACTTGTCTATTACAAGTGAGAAAAGATAATACCACAATGATCAAAAACATGAATACAAAACAATTTTTTTTTGTAAGATTCATGATGAAACATCCATCATAACTCGTAGTAGTTTGAATAATATTTTTTTGTCGCTACAAATAAAAATTTATCAATATTATGATCAAGAGAGGCTTCTTGTATCATGATTTGAAGCCGATCTAGATTTGTATCCTTTGTAAAATAAAAGAGATTAAATGCTATAACATTACTCTTAAAAGAAAACAAATTAATAAGATTGGATGTATGGGAGATCAAGGTTAATGATAAGAGAAATTACAACTTTTCTAAACTACAAATAAAAGAAATATTGATTTTGCTTTTCATCTTTAACAATTAATCAGTAACCTTATCCGCACTAATTTTAAATAAATAATTGAATGGTCACCATAAGAAATCCAATTCTAAACCTCAAGTTTATCGCAATCTTAAATACATAATTGAATGATCACCATAAGAAATTCAAGATTGAACTTGAATCACATCACAATTTCAAGCACATAATATAATATTTATTATAAGAGTCCAAGACCAAACCTAAACTATATTACTATCTCAAACATACAACTGAATGCTCACCATAAGCAATACTAGGTTGAACTTGAATTGTATCAAAAAGGTTGGTGGAGAGAGAGAATTATTACTTAAACTAATTCTGGCCATAAAAAAACAATTTTGGTGCCTATGAGTTTCATTCATTGATGATATTTTAACTTGTGTGTTATTTACCTTAAAGTAAAATGAAAAATCAAATCCATCATTGATTTTGTTTTTAGGGGATTTGGTTAATTTTTCATTTTTGTATTGATTTTTTTGGTTGTTTTAAGACATTAAAGGGTTTTCAATGGGCTTCTAAGTTGTTTTGTAGATGTTATTTTAGTCAAACAATGAGAGAAAATTAAATTTTTAGGGTTGAGAGACCTCAGACCTGATTTTCCAATATCCAAAAGTTGTAGGAAATTAGAGATGCAGGAGATGTGTCATTTGTGTTGCTTATAAAAATAACTGACTAGGTGAACAATGCATCGTCCGCTCAACTAAGCAAAAAATAATAATCAATGGGCAGACATAGGCCTGCCATAGCTTTGGGCCTAAAAGCTAGTTTATTATGCCCAAACTCATTAGGTCCTTTATAAAGCTTTCATGACAAAAGAAAAATAACTTTTTTTTAAAAATAAAATAAAAATTAAAGAGTTTATTTTAAAAGAAATCATATATCATTTTCTTTGGATATGCTGGGTTAAACACCTTTTCATTACAAGTTTTTCCCATGAAGTTATCATTGTTTCATAAACCAAGTTAATGAGTTGAATGGTTAATTCCTGGTTGAATCAAGTTTTTATATTGCTTTTTTAAAACTTATTTTCTATTTCAATTTTGTACTTCAACAATAAGTTTGTTAAGAACTAAACTTTTTATTTTATATATTTTCTCTTTAAAGGGGATTCTGTTTTCACAATTGGACTCGTGAACTCGACCCTCTTCTCTATGTTTACTCAATTTGTTTTTGTTATTTTTCTCAATTTAGTTTATTTTTATTTTTATTTTATTTTCACAATTCAATATTTAATTAATTAAAATTATACTTTCTATTTTGTTTTCATTTAGATTCTATGAGATTATTTGTCTCAATTATTTTAATATATTACCCAATATATCACAATCTTAATATTTTAAAAATATATCATCCAACATACTTTAGGTTTTAAAATTCCTAATATCTTTTTTTTTCACGACATACCGCATGCCTAAAAGCTATTTTGGTTCTAGAAAAGGAAAATCATATTGGGTTTTCAAGAAACTCTCTCTCTCTCTCTCTCTCTCTAGTTTATCATAAAGAAATTATTAATGGAGATAAATTGGGAAATGATGTTTTATCAATCCATTTCACATCCCGGGATTGGATGGAATTGGAGAAAGAATTAAAATGCTTTCCATCACCCTCAATTACAAAAGGTAGGCCTATATTAACCAGAAATAAATTTCAGAGTAGAAAGGGCATCAAGTCACCCATCGCTATAGCATGTCTTATCTCTTTGCTCCAAGTTTCCTCCACTTCTATTCTTATTTTGTGTACTTATCGTCCTGGACAGATAGTTGATTTTTCACTGCCCTTGGATTTCCTTTTGGATTTAGTTCTGCCAATAATCTATGTCAACTAGTTTTGATGGGTAATGCGTTATAGGCTCAGGACCTCGTAGTGGCAACGTGCCTTCTTGCTGTATCGCTTTCCCAACTGTGAAAAGCCAGTTGCGAACGCATCCCGGCATCCTTCAGTGTTCACGCATGCCCTATTGTATCTTGTCATGTTCCGTGGAATTCATGGAGCTTTTCTCTCTCTTATTCCAACCAGAGAGAGCGAGAGGAAGAGAGAGAGTGATAATCTTTTCATTTTAAAAAAGATAATGTATCTTGAGGAAAAAAAAAAAAGAGTAAATAAGCTTTTGTCAAAAAATCAACTTATCCGAGAGTTTAAGCTGTCAGTTGAGATTTCAAAATATAATTTATATTATTTTATAATATATTTTTTCAAGTGAAAGTTTTCTGGTCTTAAAACTTATACTTATGCTCACACTATTTTATGCTTGATTTTTATCAAATAGAATGAGGGTGGTGACATTTGAATCGTGACCGTTGGGTCAACAAAGCTCTGATACTATGTGTTAAGGAACCATCTCATCTAAAAACTTAAGTTGTTAGGTGATGTCCCAAAATATGATTTATATTATTCTCTAATACATCCCCTCAAGTGAAAGTTTTTTAGACTTAAAATTTGCACAAACTCGCACCATCTTGTGCTTGATTTTTATTAAATAGAATAGGGGTGGTGAGATACGAGCTCGTGACCGTTGGGTCAACAGGGTTCTGATACCATATCAAGAAACCATCTCACTTGAAAACTTAAACTTTAAGATGAAATGATTTTTTAATACCATGTCAAAAAATTATCTCATATAATAATTTAAGCTGTTAGATAAAATTATAAAATATAAATTATATTATTCTCTATTAGCTCTATACGATACAAATTTACGTGTCAAATTTATCTTTACACCGTGGAACCAGAAGCTAACAAAGACTGACCCGAAAAAGAAACAACACAAGAAACACGGTGGCCATGGTGCATAGGTCCATTAATGACCTAAATAGATTGAATTGGAATAGATGGGTCTCCTCC
Organism: Salix purpurea; assembly: GCA_027405865.1. Classification (NCBI taxonomy): domain Eukaryota; kingdom Viridiplantae; phylum Streptophyta; class Magnoliopsida; order Malpighiales; family Salicaceae; genus Salix; species Salix purpurea. Next base: position 4,658,640 of record CM050329.1, on the reverse strand, counting down.
TCCACTTACCCTTCAACTCCCCAACCAGCAGGCTCGATTCGCCGCGGCAACAAGTGGGTCAACCCCCCGACCCTGCCGCACCACATTGTGATTGTTAAAATATTATTGGCAAAAAGACATTCAGTCTCTTGAGTGTTCCACCTTGGAAGTCGGTAGAGTGTAATAAAACGACGACGCAATCAACAAGTTGAAAATAGATAAAAACAAAAGGAGCAAGCTGTATTTTATTCATTAATTTCTTGCATTAATATGACTATCAATGAGCGATTGATGAAATGCGGAAAAAAACCGAGCAATCATAATTGAAAGCTGTAGTTGACTGGCGTATCGAAACCTTCCCTTAGTCTTTATACACGGGACCCTCGGTCCCACGACCCATACAGGAAGTTGACTTTCTCTCTACCCTTCAATGAGGACCATTTACAATGGACAGTTCTTGTTCTTCGACAGACCATGGTTAAACTATTGTAGAGTTTTACACAAATAAAAAAAAAATATATAAAATGTTATCCTCTTTATAATGCTAGCTACTTTGCTTTTTTCACCATCTAATTTTTGCAGTGAAGAGACTCAGCTCCGGCTGAGATAATTCCACGTAAGCTTTTTGTTTTTCATATCCTTCCGTATTTTTCGTGAGAAAGCCGAAGATTTGCCTCTTATCATGATATTATTTTATTGTTATCAAGTTAAAGATGTCTTTAGATGGTGTTTCATGTTTGATATCATGTTTTTCTTGAAGTTATTTTTATATTATTGAATTGTTTTGATGTGTATGTTAAAAATTAGTTTTAAAAATCACAATGTATATATAATTTTCAAATTAAAAACACTTTGAAATGCAATCTCTATCCCATCTCCAAACATGTATTTAGATGTACGGCACAATACATGTAAGAAAATAAAATAAAAAAACTAAGTATTTCACCATAAAATATGAATATTTTAAAAATACATCATTAGCAGGGATCAACGATTTAAAGAGCCGGTTGTTCGTGGTTAATAGTTATTTAAGGGGAAGAAGAGGCTTGTATATTGTGCTATGATATAATTAAGGATCCAATTGCCAACTTGTTAAGAGTTTGGGAGCCATTTTGGCTGCCCCTCAAATCCACGAGCTGAAACGATTCGATCTTACCCTTTTCCTCCTGCATAAATGTATGGTATCAATCAGGCTAGTAGGTCCAGTGGTGTTGGCGGGTTGTAAGGGTATTGTAAGTTGCAACCAAGTACAAAGATAATGGAGGAATCTAATCTGAACCCCAGGTTTTCTTATATATTTGTACTCGGTAGATGTTGTTGTGTGTGTTTATATATATTTGGATGCGAGGAACAAACTCTTTGCGGGTACTTTTATGGGTTCGGGATTAAACGAGTAAAATTCTGACTGTGTTAAACTCTTATAAAATTAACATGTTTTAACTCGAACTCAAAAAATCACATATCGTTGTTGTTATAGCTAGTTGATGTATAAGATGTACATGGTAATGGCCCGAACTTTGCAGTAGGATGAGCTTCTACTTCTTTTATTCTTATCATTGAAATCTTCATATATATTATCACGACGAATTCTTTTGCTCCCAGTTTTTGTGTTACTTTCATATTATTGATTGCTCCAGGGAAAAAATGTTTTCATGTTTCTTCAAGGACGTAGTACAGGCAATCCTAAAATTCCTATCTGGTTGCAATTCTCCGCATATAATATCTTTTTTTCCCGCGACACCTAAAAGAATCAAAGCCTAGCCACTCTCTAATGTATTTCTCCAACTTGAAGGATTCTCATTCCATGCTTGTCCTTGTTTTCTCACTATACATGTTAAAAAGCTATGCCCGAGCAGATATTGTTGATTCCAAGATAGTTCTTATACTGTTTAATGTGATATTTGGTAGCTTAACGACCGTCTAAATTAGGTCTGCCCTTATTTATTTATTTAAAAAGTGTTCTTTCATGTCAAATGTTGACTACGTCTTTAAGAGTTGTGATGTGATGAAAAAAAAAAGAAATTTTAACTTGCACATCTCGAGTTTAAATGGAAATATGCTTATTTTATAAAAAATTAAAATAATTAAAATTTTATTCATTTAAATCAGGTTCATAAAAAATATTTGAAAGGATAAAGTTCACTAGAATAAATAAATAAATAAAAATTAACTACGTACAAGCTGCCTATCCCTCGTCGATGGCTTACCAATTTAATAATACACAAGACTTGTTAATTAAAAACTTAATATATAATGCATTTATGTCAACCGGCCAGATCCCAAAATAAACAGCAGAAGTTGACAAAAAAGCACACGGCGAGTTGGTAACACTTGTCTTCAATTTTTTCTGCTGTTGTTGATTTTTCAATGAACCCAATGGATCCCACCTGACCTACACAACAAACCTTCGATACTTGTCGTTCTTTCTGTGACCCGAAAATTATCAGATGACCTGCCGTCTTTCCAGTAGCATGAAAGTATAACCTACAATAATAACTATCCAGAATCCCATCCTTAGCAGCTGCGAGATATACATGCTGTTAACTCAACTGTTGCTTACATGAATGGAACGTCTGTTGCTCTTTTGTCGATGGTTAACTATACTGTATATAAAATGGACTCTTTCATCCCCAACCCCTTCCGAGAACATTTTGAGGACACGTTCTATTTTTTTATATGCAAGTAAATTTTATTTTTAAAAATTATATTTTGTTAACACAACTAAATAAGTAAAACTTTGATTTATAAATATTATGACTCGAACTTGAAACTTATTATTTAAATAACAGGTCTTTTATTATCACGTAACATCCCATTATACATCGAAGACTTTTTTTGAACTATACATGCTCGCCAAGTTGACAATGTCTTCCGATTTTTGGTTGCTATGGATTCCATAATTAAGCATGATACAAATATTATTGCTCGGTAGACCGATAATTCTTTAATTCATTGCCTGCCGTCCTAGCTGAGGTGGCTATGTTTTAGTGTAGCTTATAAATCAAGGGTCCAAGACCCGAGTATTAATAAAAAAAAATGGAGCATAAATCAATCTAGTGTACGAAGAGTCAATACATGATGCAAGTTTTGCACTTTTTGCCCTCCAAAGGTCAACAAATCGAAACACGAGAGAATTAAAGTCAACAAAACCAGTTTCCCAGACGACTGAATATTGCAGGGTACACGGCACATTGGGACCTAACGCGGTCAGTACCTGTCACTTCAGTCTTGGTCAAAGCAGGCAACCATTTCTTCAACTCTCATCTGTGTGCTTGTGCCTCTGGGTAAGCTAAAAATCCAAGTATTATGATTATGGGGAGTCGACATTTATCCATTATTTATCATAACGCAGGTCCATTTCAGTCATCCTTGATTGAGATTTAAATCTCTGTTTATAATTATGGTTAAAATTGTTTTTTAAAATATATTTTTGTTTAGAAATGTATCAAAATAATAATTATTTATTTTTAAAAAATTATTTTTAATATTATTATATAAAAATGATCTAAAAATATAAAAAAAATTAACTTAAAATAAAAAAATTTAAAATTTAAATTTTTTTAAAATATATTTTTGAAACGCAATATCAAACATAATGTGTTATTAACCCAACGGAGCTTATATTTCACATGTTTTTCTTAAAAAAAAACCCTTACACCAAAATTATTTTTTGCGGATTTTTCTCTTAAAAATCAGTTTGTTTTAAATAAATAAATAAATAAGAGGAGGAATGCTATATTGGCGTTATAAATTATAATCAATCAACAGTCTTTACAAAAAGATATTTCAACTCAAATTTACAGATTGGCCCGTCACGTTTTTGTCTCAAGTACCAGCACTCATTCACATATTTTGTGGGCACATGGGCTTAGACAGGTATCAACAGTGTGTCAGTGGAGGGACGAAAACAAGTGGATGTAGACGTTCGTCGATTATCTATATCTCACAGGAATATTAGTATTATATGACTGCGAAGTTATCCAAATAACATTTTGTACTCGCTATCTAACTTAGAGATAGGATGGACATGATTTTTTCTTTTGAAGTTGAAACAAATCTTGTATTTTTGTTTCTTTTGAATAATTATATGATTGCTTTACATTATTTTTTTTAAAGTAAACTTCAACAAATTAGAATTTGGTTAACTAATAGTACAAATATAACTTATAATTGGATAATTATTGAATGATATTTAAAAAAAAATCAATATAAAAAAACAATCTTTTAAAATAAATTATAAATAAAAATATAAAATATTATTGACATTCTTATAAGGCTTTTCTAAACCTCGATTACACTAAAATCTTAATATGAGATATAATAATATACTGAAGTTTTCTTGTAAAATTTCAATTTAATTCAATAGAAAGATATAATTAATATTATAGAATTAAAAAATGTATTTTTAAAAAATATTATTTAATCTGAATAGAATAGAACTAGAATGTTCCTACCAATAAATTTTATTTTAGTTGGTTGGTTGCTTTAAACAAGAACAAGATATACATCATTCCAACAGATACAACTGTTAGAAAAATAGTAAACTAAATAGTTGCTCAATACAAACAAGTTCAGACAAGACAACACTGGTTATTTTAGTTTGTTCTGGGTATTGTTTATCATTATGTTTCAGAAATAATTTTGAAAAAATTAATTTTTTTATTTAGAAAAATAAAAAAAAAATATTATTATGAATCAAAAAATCCTTCAAAAAAACATCAGATAATTGTATATTTTGAAAAAAATCAACTGCGGACCATCTAATAAATGCTCGGCTGTGCAACTTGCAAGGCCAAATACAATGTGGGGAAGAGTGTTTCTGGCTTTACGGGGATGCATGCCTCTGTGTCTGTGGCAGTTAGGCCTAAAGGTTTGATCGGGATTTCTCGATGTCATTTACGAACCCAGCAACGCAAAATGTTTTATTTAATGCGAGAATCTCGAGGCAAGTGGGAGGAAGGAAATAAACAAAGGCGGGTAGCTCTTCCACACAATCACGGCATATGTGTTTAATCGGCGGTGTAATTAGTCACCTAACTTCTCTGGTTTAGAAAATGTTTTACTTTATATAATTGATGAGAGATACGCAGGTCATCCTCAATATTCTGGAAATTATCTCCGCGGCTCACCACTCTGGAATTCTCTTCCCTCTTTTGCTTCGACAATGATAGGCTCACAGAACTCTTTCGATTCCCGAAAAAGACTTCTTTTTTAGTGATAAATAATATTCTCATCTAAAGAATTCCACTCGTGGGTGCTTCAGTAGAGCATTCAATGGAACTGGCAAGTATATATTTTAGCTTTTGGAGAAAGAGAGGGAGCGGGTCACTCTCTGCCTTCCAAGATGAACAAAGTTTAGTCAAACAATTCAGCTGTGCTTGCTAGTAGATCTCTTGGCTGATGCGAGGTTGGTTTGATACTTGGTTTTGTTCCTCTCTCACCCCCATACCTAACCAGAGTTATAATTTGCCCCATTCTAATTCAAAAATTACTTGTCCATGTTATAGTTTAGGGTTTTATACAACACACACACACACACCTATAAATATCTTTATAAATATCCAGGACAATTATATTAAATATCTTATAATTGATCATATGTTTGTAAGATATTTATAAACACATAGCATGGACAAGGTTAGAGTACCCAGGTTTATCTCCATACAAAATACAAAACTCAACATGGAGCGAATATATGTGTGCCGATGGGCTTGAATTTGTCATTTTCAGTCCCTAATCATCCTTTTCTCCGATTCCTCATCACATAATAGTGCAGTGGTCAAAGCTTCGAGTTCATGTTCTTGCTGTGGTTTTCATCTATTTGGTCACTGCAAATGCATCTAGGTAGAAAGAGTGGCTGAGGTTGATCCATGTTACATCAAAATTAAATCAGATAGTTAATACACAGGGCTTTTGGGATTAACATTTCAAAAGATTATGGATATGTTCAGGAGTATGGTAGAAGTAGTTTTTCAAAATAATTTTCACTTGAAAATATATTAAAAAAATTGTATCAGTAGGTCAAAACAATAAAAAAATTATAGTAATATAAGATTTATTAAAAAACAAACTGTAGTGAAACTACACTGTTAAACGCAGTCACATAAGAACATATATTAATTAATTGGAACTTTAGTGAGAAGTGATACTTGCACTCTATAAGGTTTAGAATGTTTTCATTATGAAAACCTCAAAGGGAGGGGGGAAATGACCAACGTGTGTGTTTGTGGTTTAGCCACGTGTAGGGACCAAACATATCGCATCTCTTAAGATGGTTGATAATTGCTTTATTTATTTACCTCTCGGTGGGGGCAATAATTAGGTAATTTGTCAACAGTTTTTTTTTATTAATTAATAGGTTTTGCCACCCTCAAACACCGTGTTGGCTGAGGATGGATCGCTAATTTCGCAACCACGTTGACATACCGATGAGTAATTTGTATCCAAAATCTCTCACACTTAAAATATATATATGTGTGTGTGTGTGTGTGTGAGTGTGTGTTTTTCTCATTTTAAGTGTGTGTGTGTGCAAGAATGGAGGAGCTCTAATATACTGTGTTTCACAAGGACCGGAAAAGGAGAAAAAAAGAAATTATGGTGCCTCCAAGGAGAATTATGAAATCTTATTTATTTAAATTTCCATTGAAATATGGTGAAAAATCATTGTGTTCCTCGAGGGATAAAAGACTTCTCAAAATGGATTCAATTAATTGAGGAAAAGTAGAGGACCAGCAACTAATTGTTTTTAAATCATTGTGCTCCTCGAGGGCTAAAAGACTTCTCAAAATGGATTCAATTAATTGAGGAAAAGTAGAGGACCAGCAGCCGCAGCTCACAATGAATAAACTATTGTTTATTTTTAAATAATTATATCAAAATAATAAATTATTTAAAAAAATATATATTTTTGAAACAGTGTCAAATAAGAACACAGAGATATGATTGGTTGTCGAGGCTCGAGAGAGCCCTACTCTGGACTTTTGGCAATGACACCCAACACAATGGAAGAACATGTAGTGTCTGTCTAGAAGTATGGTTGATGTTGTTTTTGAAAATATTTTTCTCTTAGAATTGTATTAAAATAATATTTTTTTTTTTAAAAAATATTTTTAATTTCAGCATATAAAAATAATATAAAAATATCCAAAATTTTAAATAAAAATAAAAATTTTCAATTTTTTTCAAAATTATTTTTAAAATATGATATCAAATGAGGCATCTTTCCACCGGCAGGGATGGGATGCTGTTCCAAAAGCAACAAAACAATAAAATCGTAGGAAATCCAAAATTTAATTATATTTATACATATAAAAAGTTTAAAATGAATTGAAAAGGAGAGGTGAGTGTGTTTGTATCAATAATGATCACCTATCTCCCCCTCGTTCATTGGGAGTTAAAAGGCGGGGGAATTAGATACTGCTTTATACACCCAACATGATTTTTTTTCTTATAGTCATGAAATCTCAAAGAGGACATGCACTCTGTCTGGATTATTTTATGTCCTTGACTATAAAAGAAATCATTTGACTGAAAGTATATCTTCTGATCACCGCTCAATTATAATGGAAATGAATTCTGAAAGAGAGAACCCTATTCCCAAACAACAATCGTGGTCGAGGAGCCTTACGCGCGAGAATCTCCATTTCAAGGTGGACATGCATATCTTAAATAAATAAATAAATATTATTTCTCAATTAAAAGCTTTATTTGCATGCTACTATATAAGCCATGGAGGGCTGATACAAGAGAAGCATAACAACTCACGAATCCCTTCCCATATCTTCTACCTGCATCTGCCTGCTCTTCTTGCGAGCATTTGCAGAACATATCCAGCTGCTACAGAAAAGCTCTTGGAAGCACCTGAGAGTACCAGAGATGACGGTAAGAGTTTCCAATTAATCTTTATCTTTCATGTCGTGTTTAATTCTATAACTCCATGATTGCTGACCGTAGCTCAGCACATTTTGCGCGAGATGCCCTTCGCGGGTTTGGACAAAAATTAACTTGTTTTTATTATATTTATTTATTATTTTTTGAATTTCGCAGCCCAACCCTGTATTGTCATCACCTTGTTTTTCCTATTCTTTTAGTACAAGAATTACTTCCAACTACTTTTTGTTGCTTAGGTTTAGCTTAAATTAGATAAAACAGCACGTTTTAAGAGGAGTAGATATTATCTATTTGGACCAAACTCAAGCCATGTCCAGTATGGGGTCGTGGTGACTGCAGTAAAGAATCTCTCTTTTAAAGACAAAAGTAGCGCAATAACTCTTTTGATTGCAGTTTTACAACAGTTTATGTTTCCACGAAAGGACAGGAAACACAAGAGACAAAAAAAAAAAAAAAACTGGATTCAAGCGTAGCTTATACAAAAGTTAAAATAAATTAATGCCACGCTGGAATTCCTCAAATAAGAGGTCGTAATTAGCATCGCTTCTCAAGCGGTTAAAGAATATTTTCATTGCCCGGCACAGCTGCTTTAACTGTCTTTTTTTAACTGCAGTGAGTGTATGGGACTTGATTTAAATCCAGATGGGAAAAAAAATAAAAATTTCAACTTAATGTTTTTTTTTTCCTGGGCTGGCTCATGCCCTTATAAATACCCGCCATTTCACGCCTTCCAATGTATCCCTGAAATTAACTCGCTCTTCTCTCTACCTAACAAGAGCAGTGCCTCTGTCTCTGATACACGGCACAACTCTCTTTGACTCTCCCTTTCGAAGCACCGCTAAAAACTAGGCGATTAGCCTGTTTGGGTTATCTCGGGAGGTGTGTGTGATTGTGTCTCCGTTTCATTTACTTCAGTTTTTCTGAAACTAATTGACTTGGATCGATCTAGAGAGAGCCCCGTCACTTTCTTTCGACACTTCTTTGCTTTCATATACTGTATACTCTCATATAGTTGAAGCCATTAGAGTTTTTTTTTGTTTTTGTTTTTTTTAACATAACTCACACAATTATCGGTATCTTTTGTTAACGAAGATGGGCGAGAACACATCCGCAAAGAACCAACTCTCTCCCCAGGTTTTCAGTGTCTCAATTGACGCCAATCCACCAAGTGGCTCCAAGTGGTTTGATGATGATGGCCGCCCCAAACGAACTGGTAACTTTACTTTTCTTTATTTAATTTTCTGGACAACTCTGGGAAAGAAAAATAATAGCCGTTTGGTTGTGTTTCTTATCCTGAGTCTTTCTCTTGTTGTTTCTTTAAACAGGGAATGTGTGGACTGCTAGTGCTCACATCATAACAGCTGTTATTGGGTCCGGAGTTCTCTCCTTGGCTTGGGCTATAGGTCAGCTCGGATGGATTGCTGGACCGGCTGTGATGCTTCTGTTCTCGTTTGTCACGTACTATACTTCTGTTCTGCTATCTGCCTGCTACCGCTCTGGCGATCCTGTCAATGGCAAGAGGAACTACACCTACATGAATGCTGTTCAGGCCAACCTTGGTAAATTTACAAACACATATATTGTTAATTATGCTGGCATGGCCCTTTTTAATGTTAAGCGTTCTAATTGTTTTACGCGGTATCTTTTTAATTTTCACAGGTGGAGCAAAGGTCAAGATATGTGGATTTGTTCAGTATCTAAACCTTTTTGGTGTTGCCATTGGCTACACAATTGCATCTTCGATAAGCATGATGTAAGTTCAGTTCAACCAGGAATTCGTCACTAACTTTGCTTTAGTCTTCCTGTTTTTGTTGGTCTCACTGGTTCTAGTCTCTTGGAAACAGGGCGATAAAGAGGTCTAATTGTTTCCACCAGAGCGGTGGAAAAGATCCATGCCACATGAATGCGTATCCATATATGATAGCTTTTGGCATAGCTGAGATACTTTTGTCTCAGATTCCTGGATTTGATCAGCTACACTGGCTCTCTCTTGTCGCTGCAGCCATGTCCTTCACTTATTCAACAATCGGTCTAGGACTCGGCGTTGGTAAAGTTATAGAAAATAAAAGAGTCATGGGAAGTCTCACTGGAATAAGCATTGGCACTGTGACTCAGACCCAGAAGATATGGAGGAGCTTTCAGGCACTTGGTGACATTGCTTTTGCCTACTCTTACTCCATGATCCTCATTGAAATTCAGGTATGTTTTCATTACATCCCCTTAAAAGCATATGAACTAAATATATTTTATCCCATTTTTTTCATGCTCTGCCAGTCAAACTGACTAATTTTTCGGTCCATTTCATAACAGGACACGGTGAAAGCCCCACCTACAGAAGCCAAGACGATGAAGAAAGCAACTCTAATAAGTGTTTTGGTTACAACCCTTTTCTACATGTTCTGTGGCTGCTTTGGATATGCTGCTTTTGGAGACCAATCCCCTGGCAACCTGCTCACTGGATTTGGCTTTTACAATCCATATTGGCTGCTTGACATTGCCAATGCTGCTATTGTAATCCACCTCGTGGGCGCATACCAAGTTTACTGCCAGCCCCTCTTTGCCTTTGTTGAAAAAGAAGCAGCCCGAAGATTCCCAGATAGTGACTTCGTTACCAAAGATATCAAAATCTTTATTCCTGGTCTCGGTCCATGCAATTTCAACCTCTTCAGAATGATTTGGAGGACAATCTTTGTGGTTACAACCACTGTGATTTCAATGCTACTGCCCTTCTTTAACGACGTAGTTGGCCTCCTCGGGGCTTTGGGATTTTGGCCATTGACCGTTTACTTCCCAGTTGAGATGTATATTTCACAGAAGAAGATACCAAAATGGAGCACAAGATGGCTTTGCCTCCAGATCCTAAGTGTCGCCTGCCTGATTATTACCATAGCTGCCGCTGCTGGCTCCATTGCTGGAGTTATTGATGATGTCAAGACTATCAAGCCCTTCCAGACCAGTTATTAAATAATCAGAATTTCATCGGTTTACTGATGAACATGTCACAAGAAATACAAGCAACCAACCTCGTAATCTAGGATTCTAGTATTCTAGTCCCTTTTCATGTTCATACCATTCCCGAAGGTGATCATGTTAATTGATCATCTTATTTCAATGTAGTTTTCTTGTTTACCTGAACAGTTTAAAAACAAAAAAGAAGAAGGGGGGCGGGTATGTAAACACGTGTCCTGTAAACACGTGTCCTGATTATCTATCACTGTAACTTTCCTATTGTTCAATGCAAATTGAAAGAATTTCTGCACAGGGTTCCCCCTATTATATGGAGTGCTCACTTACTATTTAACTCAATCCCCCATCCCACCCCCCGTGCGCTTACTAGCCAACTCAATTCCTCTCTTCTTTGTTTCATCAGTTAAGACCTTGTATTTGCCTGTTAGCCTACTGGTTTAAACGGTTGATATTTTTGAATTACTTGTTCCAGCTGTTCAAATCAGCATATGGGGCAGCTCAGGATAGGAAATGGTGTTTTTATTTTTACCTGTCATTTGTCCTGCTTGAATAAAAAAGAATATATGGGCATCTTAGTTTTACACCTTTGAAAGTGCATCAATTCCCGATCAACAGTGACAGAAGGATAAAGATTAAATGATCTTGACAATCCAGTTCGTGCTGTGGAACCAAGGCTCTGATCATATCCAATCTGTCAGAAACTAGTTCATATATAAATCATAAGAGCATGGTCAAGTGATTTTATGGTGGATAGATCGATCAACTTCGACAGCATCAAGTACAAGCTTGGTGATCTTTTTTAATGGGGGAATAATATCCCATATGGGTCTTTGTTTGAACTATAGCAGCAGTGAAAAGGTTCAGCTTATTGGTCTTTGTTTGAACTTTTGACAGCTAAAGTCAATGTGTTGTTGTAGTTGTGTTTGAAAAGTGTTTTTTGTTTAGAAATTTATTAAAATTAATTTTTTTTTTCAGTTTTTAAAAATTATTTTGACTTTAGCACATGAAAATAATATAAAAATAACAAAAAAATTCATTTAAAAGAAAAAAAATCATTTTTTCCTTAAAAATATTTTTGAAACGCACCCTTCCTTACACAAATAAAAATTAATAAAGAGAAATGTTGGCATGGAACCCTGTATGGACACAAAAGGCCATGATGAAGAGGAAAAGCAATGGCAGCCATGTGGGAATAGCTTGGTCTTGCCCTCCATGAAAGCAATGGTTTCCTAAAATTACACTGTTAGACTCCGAAAAAGTCTAGAACGTGCATGTGATAGTGGGATTGAATCAGATGAAAAGAAAGGGCGATGGGAGTTTATATTTTTCTGTATTGCTCTGTATAATTCAACCATCATCTTTTCTTGTTATTGTTCCTTAAATCAGGAAAAATAATAAAGAAAACATTTCACTCTCCTATCTAGCGAGCTTTTGAGAGAACATCTCGCTCGTAGAATAGCACGTGCCAGCCATGGTGCTACAGCACTATTGTGAGTCGAGTTTAGCATTTGAAAATTGATGTGAACACATAATTATCCACAGTACAAATACTAAGAAAAAACATATTCCTTGACATGTCGGATTTTAAAACAGTCTCCAACCATGAAATCTCTTATATTTTAGAGTCATGATATCCTTATCAAACGGGATCTTTAGAGGTCCACTATACAAAGTTATAAACTTTAGACTTCAATGACGCTGCATGTTACAAATGTTCTTCATGTAACATTTAAAATCACTAAAGGTGGTGGGCAAGGCGCCCGCCGCCGCTGGATTGTCCCTCCTGAGTGGTAGGGCCTAATCTTCTGCCGGCGAAGATTAATTTCACTAGCTTTTCTCAAGGTCTAATTTGGTGTGCTCTTGGTGGGTTGGTGTTGTGAATTTTACCATGTCCTTGCCTTACCTGCTGCATTAACATAACTTTTAAAAAACAAAACAAAATGCCCTTTCCCCTCCTCTCTCACCGTAATTACTTTGTAGTACCGTAGAGAATTGGAGAAGATTCTCCATAGACCGAGGAGAATTCAAGTTCTTTTTCTATGCTGTGGTGGGAATTGAAATTGGAGTGTGTAATAATTGATTGCAAAATGAGATGACTAAGTGGAGCCATTAAGTGAATTCAATTTATTTGTGTTTATTCTTGAAGTCAATGAGTGCAAGCAAGAGGTAAATAGAGTAGTCGGTTGAATTTATTGCTGATTCAATGAACCCATCGAACACCAAATGCTCAAAATGACGGTAGCGGGTGAAGGGGGTGTTTTGGGATCGTTTTTGAAAAAAAATTAAAAAAAATATTATTTTATTTTTATTTTAAATGAAAAAAATAGATTATTTTAATATATTAATATTAAAAATAATTTTTTAAATAAAAAATATTTTAAAAAACAATTTCATCCCCGCAATCAATTAGCGATACTCAAGGAGCATGCATATTCTTTGTTTTGGGGCTGGCACAATTGTCTATGCATTTTTGACAAATTGAAGTCGTGGGTTCAAGAAACAATGATGAATGAATTGGTAAGCCTTGCTATGTGCTGCGTTGGAGAAACCTGTGGATATCTTGATTGTCAAAATGCAAATTTCACTTTTTTATAATTAATAACACCGACAGAAAGGAAGGTGGTGGAGTAAATTTTCACCGAAATAAATACGATACGCCGTGATCAAGCCCGGGATACCGGTGTGTATTTACAAGTTAATTGTTTTTTATATTTATATTTTATAGATAATATTTCAGGATAGATTTGATGGTGATTTCATAATATTAGATTATCATCGGAGTTTTTTAATTGAAATCTTTGGACTGAATGGGCTAATAACCGTGGTCTCCTACCGGCCATAGGACCCTGTCCGCCCGAGGCCTTCGCTTGTAGCGAGCACGGAGCCGATGATTTGATGTGGTTTCTACCCGTTAAGTTGGCCCAATAATCCATAGTTGAATCGAGCGGTGGGATCTAAAATCCATATTTACTCGCGGGCCCTTAATCCTACTGGCAAGCAGTGCCTCTAATCCGGTGCCTTTCCTGTAAAATTCATATTACATTTTATTTATGTTTTTATTGTGACTTTAGTTTTTAATTATATTTTCCACTACAATTTAAACTTCATCTCACAGAATATGACAAAAAAAGGATTAAATTGTATATCATAAGAAAATATAAGGGGGGAAATCCAAGGACTGTTATTTCAGAACTTACACCCTCTTGAAACCACATGTAAATTCTGCTGGGAGAATTAATGGAAAACAAATAAGACAATCAAACGCGACTGTTATTGCTTGGTTATCTTAGTATTTAAAAATAATTTTAATTTAATATAAATATAAGTGTTTAGATCAAATTTAAGATTGTGTCACTGTAGAAAAAGAAAAAGGAAATGCCTCTTTCAAGATACAATAATTTATTGGGATTTTTTTATGTAACAGAAATTCTTCAAACTTTTAACTATCATTAATGCTCATGTAAATTAAAAGGATAAATAAAAATAATTATAATAAAACTTGAAAGAATTAACGAATTAATGTTTTTTTAAAAAGTACTCGAGAATAGTTTAAAATAAAAAATAAAACTACCTTTTCTTCTTCTCATGAATCTCTTATAATATAAAATGCTATACATATATATTGTTAGCAATCATATTTAAAATTAAATATGATAAATTAATTATAACCAATTACTATTATTAAAACACAAAATAGCTATCGTAATTTATTACAATGTAATTAATTAAAATAAATTAAAAAATAAGTATTAATGGTCATATTAAAAGTAGATTTTGAATTACGATTTGTAACAAATTCACAGCCAATTACAGATATGAAAGGAAATAAACATCAATAAACTTGCCCTGCTGATGCAAAATGCCTACACACTAGAATCAATGTTAGCATATTGTAATTTCAATTTCGATTTATGTGATTATTAATATAATAATTATTAAAAAATTATATAATTATTAATTTCAAGATCTATAAAAAATAATTAAGGTACACCGAATATAAATTTTAATAAAAAGAATCACTAACAGCTAATTGAGAGAGGACAAACAATTAATAAACACATTGCGCGTCCAGTTGACAAGCATCAGGTAGAATTGTAGCCCCGCCATCTTCGCCGACCTCCAGCGCAAGTTCCTTCCATCGCAAAATTGTAAACTATATAATTATGATTATAAAAGAAACAGAAATGAAGATCATCACCAGTTAATGATTGATTATGGCAATCTCACAACAATTTTGATCCCATCTGATCATCAGCAAGACAAGCTTCAGCTGTTTCCCATTTGACCATATCACCTGCATACATACTGCTGCAGGTTAGAGGATCATACCACCAGGTGATCTTTCTAGGGTTACCAACACCTCCTTTGTCAGCTTCCCCCAGTTGTGCCTGCTGAAATCTTTTCCCGGAAATTAAAGCTTTCTTGGCCGCTTCTCGCAACTCCACTCTCCGAGTCGTAGTCACCGAACCCTCATTCTCCTCTACGAGTTTCTTCACTGGTCCTTCAGTACCACCGCCGGCAACAGTGGTCCGTTTATCGTATAGGGAGTCTCCGAGACATTGGAGAACGGGTCCCTTGTAGGCATGAAAACCATGAAGAAGGCAATAACTCCCCGCACGTAGCCGTAACATCTTATAAGAAAAAGAAAAGAATATTCTTATTAACATATGTATGACAAATTAAACGGGAAAAAATCAAAATTTTCCCACAAGCAATTAAACTGGTTGTGTGCTATTTTATTTCATGCCAATACGTACGAGTTAAAGTATATAGTCACACTGTACGATCATCCCAAATTCTTTTTTTTTCCAAAAAAAAAGAAGAAGAAAATCAAGCACCAGGGATATGAAGTGATTCATAAGGCCACACCAGGATTTTGATTTCGAATATGAAGCCACAACGAAAGAAATACATTTAATATGATGGGGAAAATACATGAAATTGCAAGAGAAACTGTAGAGATGCTACCTTCTTGTTTATAGCACCTGCAGCTGGCAAAGCCGATGCGGCGACAAGCATTGAGACCAACAACAAAGCCCTGCCTGTTTTGCTTGCCGTATATATTTTTTTATCCTCTCGAACCCACTTCTTGGCTTCGGGATCATTTGAACTTTGCATGGTAGTTAAGAAATATTTGTTTCCGATATGAACATCAACATAGTTTTCATACGTTCTGGCAGTGGTCTCCACGGCTACTTTCTTGATCTCTGACTTTGAAAAAAGGTCGGATACATATATGGTCAATTTCTGCACTTTATATATATATATATAGATAGATAGATAGATAGATAGATAGATAGATAGATTAAGCAATAATAGTCCTGAAATTATTTGAAACCATGTTGGAGTAGGATTGCGCATCCACCTATAATTCAAGTTTCTACCATTCTTCCGAAAATTTGGTGATTTCAATTTGGTCCTAAGTTCTTTTGTAAATTCAATTTTATCCCTGATTTTAATTGTGCTGGCTCAAAAGAACACGTCATCGTTACCGAGTGATTAAGCAGCCAATTGCCATATGCTAATTGGCAATCATTTTTTGTATTGTCACACTCGAATCCAGTCTTACAAGAATAGAATAAATTTAGCTCAAAGTCATGGTAACTTCAAATTCATTAAAGAGAAGCTCAAAAAACAAATAAAACCATACCCAAAAAAAGGTATGTTGATTTTCAGCGAATGCTGAAAAAATCAGATTTTGAAACTCAGGAATCATTAATTAATTGCGCCTGCAAAATGCACAGCAAAACAACCACACCTGTCCCTGATTGTTCAATGGATTAAATCCACAAGCTCTTGGAATATCATTATTACAATAAAGAATAAAAAATTGCCAGAGAAACTCGAAAATCTCACCATCAATACAATTGGCTAATGGTTGTTGAACTTTTCCTGGAGAAGGGTACTATAAATTTTGCAGAACCTGACGTGTTTCTAGAAGATGCGTTGTTTACACCATCCTACACCACAGAAGTGATCTTGAACGAGCATCTCTCGGCTCTGAGAGAGCTTCAGAATTCATGCTGCAACGGAGGTACTGTATCTAAAAAGTGTAGAACGGCACAGAATGGCACAAGCATCATTTACCTCGAAATGAAAGTCCTATAACTGCCAAACGGTATGGCCCAAATATTCAGATGATAAATCATCAAAGGCATTTAAGAGAGTTCCTCCTTGCTGAACTTGTTCCAAGATTCCTGTTTAGTGGGGGAAAAATAGAAAAAAAGAACACAAAAATCAAACAACTTGAAGTTAGATGTGGCAAAATTAAATGTAGCTTTCAAACCAAAGTTGAAAAATAAATAATGAAAAGAATCCAACATCCAATAATGAAGAGACCTAATATCAACACTTGGAAGTTCATACTGTACCTTGAGGATATCAAAAACCTTCTCAGCAATATATTTTTGTTGAATAGTGGCACCTTTCTGTTGCACCTTATCTGGATGGATGCATAAGGTTGCCTTTCTATAGACTTTTTTCACTGAGGTAGAGGTGATCAAATCTGTCAGTGAAACTGGTTGCCAGTCACAATCAGGCCAAAGCACCTGCTCATCATTCCACATATAAAGAAAAATATGTTAGTAATTACATATGCGTAATTATACTAAGCAGAAAAGGAATTCTTGAACATTCAATAATAGCTTCAAAACATGATAATGGCAATTCATTTTCCTTTCGAACTACAACCCGACACTTCAAGCAGCTTCTTAAACAGAAAGCACAACAAACACACAAGTTGTAGAGTCCAATGATGCTGCCAGTGGCCCTTCAAGTGCGAAATGTTTTCCTTGTATAGTATATGACTGTAAATGGTCTATATTTTAATTCTAAAAACTCTTCAATTTGGAAGACTAACAGCAATTCATAAATAAAAAGCAACAAATCTGGAAAAAAAAAATGTGATCTTGCATGCTAAAATGCATGAAGACACACTTCAAAAATACCATTCCAAAACTCACGTATTGCAATGATGATAGCAGCGCACGCATATTGCCTTCTTTGCCCGCTGCCCAGTGCTTTATTTGAACATCCATTTTGTCAGCTATCCTCTGCAAATTAAGATCAGATATCACCACATATTACTCAAAGTTAAGAGGTTGCATTGCAAGGAAAATAAAATAAAATATTAGAAGATATAAAAAGTGTGAGCAACAAGGCATCCACCCCATCAATCAAGCTCCGCAAAGAGAGCAACAAAGTAACTGATAGACACGCTTATTTATATATACACCATATGCCGCTTCACATCAACATACAGACTCAATTCCTTTCAACTCATCTTTGACCCCAAAAGTAGCACCAGAAGCATTCATGCATCACAAATGGTACAAAAAAACAATAATCTGTAGAGTCAACACAAATATCCATTGTAAGTCTAGGGCACAGCTGCAAATTACTTACACGCCTCTCCTCTTGATCATTCAAAGTTTGACGGTCACGCTGGTTCATATCAGCAACTGCTTGTTCCTGTAGATAACAATCCTGATTTGTAAGATCATCCCTTATGATGACAAATACAAATGCAATTCCCAAAGCAACAACTATTCAATTTCACACAATCAACTAGGAACATCAGCTATGTGCTTTAGATGATAAAGGAAAGAGCTGTAGCTATGACTCAATGGCCAGCAATCATTATTACTCAATGCTGGCAAGATGAAACAACTCTTGATGTACAAGTTGAAGTAACTCAGAGTGTGAGATACTGACAACAACCAGAGATGGACAAATCACTTCTTTCAACTGCTACTCAAGGAATTTTGTACAAGGTTATCAATTAATGATTATAGGAACTGAATTCATCAGGCAGAAGAGCTGATGCAAAGTTTTTGCAACTTTGTAAATCTTATCTATTCTTGTTTCATACATTCACTAACCTTCTTTATAAACAAGCATGCAGCATATTAATATAATCCAAGAGAAAAGAATAAATTCATCCAGTCAATAGCATAATCCTAATCACATTTGAGAAATGGTTGAAGTAAGGCACACCATACGATCCCGGGTCCTCTGGTGACGATCCCATCTGGCTCTCCTTCTTTCTTCGCTTTCCCCATCAACTTCCTCAAATTTTCCAGATAACATGGCATCTTTGGCAGAGTAAAAGCAATCAATATTAAATAAAACAACAATGAACCAAAAGATAATTTCTACTGCTACAAATGAAAGCCAATTTCTACAGTAAATTACCTCCAAAAATTGAAGAAAGGTCACCAATTACATTTTCTGCAGAAGAAGTCTTCCTTATGCCAGGTGAGGAACTAGAAGATTTTTTAGTGGGGAATTCAGGCTTTCCTTTTGCATTTATCTTTGCATCAAATAGAGGATCCTGTCAAGGGAATCTAGAGTCAAATAAAAACAAGCTGCTGGTGTCACGGAAACCATTTAACTCTTGTATCAGTAGTTCTTACCAGAACTTCAGACCTTGACTTCGGTACACTGCTGGAACGAGAACCCCTGCCGAAAAATAATTCTAGATCATCTGTACTTTCCTTTACTTCCCTAGCATGACGACCATTAGACCCACTATGAGCATTAGTTTGCATCCTACCCATAGCAAAGTCCTCCAATTCATCTATGGCAGAAACATCTGAACTCTTTCCTGCATCATGAAGCATCATTGCACAATCAAGATTATGAGAAGAACAAATGATTTAAGGAGCCAGAACAATCTTTACCTGTCTTCAAAACTTGCCCTGGTTTTGGAGGGGGTCTCAATGGTGGGGAACGATTTGACAAAACAGTAGATTCTGTTCTTCCAGAATGATTAAACTTACCAAATTCCTCCAGTGGGTCTGTGGACAATTTTGTTTTCGTTGAAATTTGTTCAAGTACTACAAAAGGGTCTTCTGTTGAGGTGAATGCTGGTGTGGGTGTCGTTACATTTTCTCTGCAAGAAAAACATGGTGACAAGAACAAAGCATCAATACTGCACGTCCACGACCATGCCATTACATCATACAGAAATTGGGGTCACACAGAATAGGTCCAAAACAAATTTGTAAATCACTAAAAGGCTTCAGGAAATTTAACTTAATATGTGAGTAACAAGAATATATTTCTCAATTAGGAGAAAGACTTTTGAGCTATCATCCTGTCTCGAGTTTTACGCCATCAAGCAAACATCTCATCATTTTCTTGTATGTGTTGGCAGGTAAACAAAATAGGTGCATCAAAGGTGCATTGAATTGCACATAGAGAAAAGCACGAGGTGGGAGCTGAACACTGTGGCTGATACCCACACAAGGTACAAGTAAAATGAGCTCGAATCCTCATCTATTTCAATTACGTCATTTCCATAATTATTCATCCATAAAATCCAATATTTATCACAGTAAGCATATAATTTCCTAGATAAACAAATCAAGACCAGTAAATAAATAAATAAAGCATAGACGTTTAGCTAAAAAAATAAAAATAAAAAACTAAGCAAGTAATCAACGAAAGCAACAAATTTCCTATGAAAACATAAAAACGTACTCTTTCCTTGATGATTTGCTGGAACCAAACCCAGGTATTAAATCATCATAGCCAACAGATCCATTCCGGCTCGGAGGCTTCAGTTTTGCACCAAAACCCCCCAACAAGTCATCAACTGGTGCTTTTTGCTTGGCGGCCTTTGAGGAAGAAGTAAACGCCCCAAAAAAATCATCATCATCATTATTAATAACTGTTGAACTAGACCCATTTAACCCGCCAAATATATCATCATAAAAAGGCGATTTCGCACTGGAGTTTTTGGCGCTCGAAAACACAGAATCATAATCGAAACCAAACCCAGTGCTAGTTTGTTTTGAATTCTTTTGAAAACCTCCAAAAATGTCAAAATCATCGCCAAAATTCTGGGATTTCGAATTGCTAAAGAGAGTTTCGTGATCATCCATGAAAGACCCATTAAAGGAATTGGAATTATAGGTTGATTTGGAAGAATATGACGAGGTTTTCGGGTTCGACGAAGGTATTTGGGTGTTATTCGATCCTCTCGATGCCGCCATCGGTGCTGATTTCCCTTGCGGTTTTAACCCAAAACGTTCTGTCAATACACCAAACTCGTCCATTTTCTTAAGAAAAAAAAAGAGCTACAGATCAGACGGATTCTTTGTAATCAGTTCTGAGAAATGAGCTTCTTGATCTGCAAAAAAAAACACAAAGAAAATGATAAAATTGGAGTGGACTTGAAGCAAAAGAAAGGGCGATCTTGGAAACGGGAGAATTTGATTCTCTTAGACTCTTTTTTCAAAAGAAAAGAAAAGAACTAAAGAGTAAAATCGGGTTTTAGATGGTGCAGACAAAATGGCGGGAGGTGGATGATAAGGAAAAATAGAAAGGAGAGAATTCTCCGGGATTTGCAAGAGAAATTTTAGATTTCAGGGGACTTTCTGCATCTCTCGCTCTCTAACATTTCTATGTCGGCATACGTGCCTGCTTGTTTGTGCTTGTGTGATAAGACCAGGCCAGGCTAGGGGTGCGTGGAAATGGGGAAGCAAGTCTCCTTCGAGTGGTGGGCCATGTTCTGTATATTTATGGATCTACTCTGCATCGCACCTCCAGCCTTCTTCGTATTTTTTACTCCTATTTCCTTCTCCTGAGCAATCACGCAAGAGTTTCGCTATCAGCTCCTGGAATTGCTTTGCGGGTCGCTACCGGTTATATTTGAAAAATAAAATTATGTGTTTTTTTTTTATAAAAACAAATTTAAGTGTGAATTAAAAAACAAACATGCAGGCATTTAACTAGAAAAAATAATAATAACTACAAACAAACTAAAACAATTAAGAGATAGATATGACCAAGATATTTGATCATGTGGCATGGAATATTAACTTAGTTGTGTTTACTCAAAAAAAAATTCAAAGACTATTTTTTATTCAATCAGGTAATTATAGAAATAGACACGTAAATCTTAATTGAAACATGGATTAGATAGTTATTTTACAAAAAAAAGTATATGTTAAAAAAATATAAATAAAGATAAAACCAATATTAGAATAAAAAACAAGAAAAAGGAAGTGATAGTCCTCTTTTGCCAGCCAATTTGTATTAAAATAATTTTTATTTTATTTTTTAAAAATTATTTTTAATACAAATATATTAAAATAATCTTAAAATATTAAAATTTTTAAAATAAAATAAAATAAAGATTTTTTTGTAAAGCACCATGATAAACAGTAATACGTAGATTTTGTGTTGAGGGGAGGGGCGGGCTAGCGTGAATTACACTGGAAGAGTTTTTTAGGGGGTATGTTGCAGTTTAGTTTTATTCAGTGTTTAATTCTTCCTCCTTTTCTCAAAAAAATATCTCCCATGTTAATAGCCATGTTGATTTTATTTTATTTTTTTCATTCTAAGAATATTCTAGAATATCTTTATTGTGTTTTTTTATTGTAATTTTGACTTGATCGTCATCATGCTAACTAAACTTTTTTTTCTCTATTTTTTTTTCTCTTAAACTTCTGTTTTTTTGTTTTTTATAATAATATTAGTATCAATTTGATAAAAACAACAATCAAGAATTACAAAATGTGAGCATTAATGACCAAAATACAATGAAAATATATTTTGTTTAGATTTTCCAGTTCTCTAAGAAGATATTAAAGAAAAATAGATGAAAAATGCAAAAAAAAAAAATGTTTTAGGAATCTTGTGTTTTTTGTTTTTGAAACATTTTTTCTTAAAAAAAAGGTAAATCTTGGATTATTACAGATAATTGGATTTTTTGAATCTTTTTATCAAGAAGTTGATCGGATCGATGACGGCATTTGATCGAGAAGGGAGGTGGCTTCTAGATGGCTTTGTATATTTTTTTTATACACGTCGATGTATACAAAACATTCCGTGTCGACTGTAGGTACAATGTATTTTGATGATGGCAGGAATTAAATATTTTTTCTGGATTATATTTTCATACCTTGAGTGTCAACATATTTTTCATTTATTTACCCAATAAATACAAAAAAAAATCCCACCGTGAATCACTCACGTTTTGATGATTCGGCAAAGGTAGAAATCATATGCTCTGTTGCACCGACAAAGGGTGGCCCACCTTTCATTTAATCTGAGAAAATTATCACAACTTGTCCTCTCACATTTTGTATCAAGTTCCAATCACTTTTTGTTTTTACATAGAAACTGTATTTTTTTAAAAAAATTATTTTAATGTGTTGAAGCTAAAAATAAAATAAAAATTATTTTTATATATATTTAAATAAATCTAATTACTTTTGTGTTGTAGTTTATTACGAGCTGATTTGCCCGCTTCGCTGGGTTTTTTTATCTATGTAGAAAATTAATTGATTTTATAAATATTATATTTTGTTATTTTTATATTTAATTAGTATAATTGTAATTAATAAAATTTGTTGAAAATGTTTTTTTTTCAACCAAAATGTGATTGAATATTGCTATTGCTAAAAAACTTTTGATAAAATTTGTTAGAAAATTTGCTAAGAAGGTGAAATGATTTATTATAAACTTGTTGTCACAGATACTCTGGTTTTTTAAAAAATAAAAAAACCCGGTTAAAAAAGAACAACTGATTTAGACACTAAAAAATAAAAAATACATGTGAAAAAAAGGTCATTGTTTCTTAAATGGAAAAAAAGAGTCTAAAATATAAATTTAAATTCAAACCCAAAGTTTTTTTTTATAAGATTTATTCATCATATTACTATATTCAATATATTTAAGAATACCGATATTAATTTTTTTTGCAAGAAATCGTAGGTCATTTGTTTTCTCTCTCTATATATTTTTAGACGATAATATTAAATAAATATTAAACATATATACTTAGTCTCACATACTATATATTGTGATCGAAATGCAAAGTGATTTTTATATTTTTTAATTGTAGATAACCTAGATAAATTTGAAAAAAAATATGAGTTGCTTTTTTTCCCAGTAATATTAGATCTGACACATTATAAATAAAAATATTGTATTTTTTTTAAAAAAGAAATATATTTTTTTTGCGTGCTATAATTACTTATTTGCCGTCTAAAAAGAATAGTGTAGTCGAAACAGAAAGTGCCTCGTATATTTTTTAATTGTACATAATGTAGTCAAATTTGTTTACCTTTTGTTTTTTTTGAGTTGTATTTTTTCTCGGGTAATATTAGATCTTAAATATTAAAAATTCAATTTTTTTTTAAAGAAATAAACTTGAACAAAAGAGTACAAAATTAAAATTCATGGCCATTTATTTTATTTTATAATATTTATTCATCATATTATTATATTAAATGTATGTAAGAATGCTGATATTAATTTTTTTCCTGCAAAAAATCCGAAGTCATTTTTTTTTCTCTTTATATATTTTTAGGCGATAATATGCAATAAATATTAAAACATATGATAATAACTTGTTTGCCGTTTAAAAGGAACAGTGTAATTGAGACAAAAGTGACTTGTATCGTCCTTTAATTGTAGATAACCTAGGTAAATTTGTCTATTTTTTGTTCTTGAGTTGTCTTTTATTCCCATTAATATTAGATACAAAATGACTATTGCTATTATTGCAAAAACAATTAAAATTATCAAATTATCTCAAAAGAAAAAACACTCAAAAACATTAACAAAAGAGTAAGCAAGAAAAAGAATATATTATTATTATTATTATTATTATTATTATTATTATTATTATTATTATTATTATTATTATTATTATTATTGTGTTAATGATGAATAAAGAACAGAAATAAATAAAAGAAAACAAATCATAATAACTTAAAAAAACATAATTATCAGGGGAAAAAATTCATCTAATTTGAAAATAATGATAATAAAACTAATAAAAAAATCAAAAGAAAGAGCACATAAAAAAGAAAAAAAATCATAATAACTTAAAAAAACATAATTATCAGGGGAAAAAATTCATCTGATTTGAAAATAATGACAATAAAACTAATAAAAAAAATTAAAAGAAAGAGCACTAAAAAATAATTTTCACTATTCAATACTGTTTGAAAATGTGTTTTATGTTTTTTTATTTTAATCGGAATTTTTATTTGTTTCTGTTCTTTAAATATGTGAAAAATAAACGAAAACAGATTTTAATGTTTATCAAATAATTGCTATGTTTTTCCTAATAATTTCTATTTTGAATTTGTTTTCTATTTGTCTGGTCTTAGATTTCTCTCAATTTTTTTTACTGTTTTACTAATTTCTGCCACTTTCATTCATTAGAATAATAATAATAAAAAAAGAAAATAAAGTTCATTAGAATAATAATAAAAAAAAAAAAGGAAAAGCCCAGACAGTTGCTTTTCTAATAATAATTAAAAAAAAGAAAAAAGTTCATTAGACAGTTGCTTTTCTAATAATAATTAAAAAAAACAAAAAAGAAAAAAAAAGAAAAACAAATAACAACAAACGTAATAATTAAAAAAAAAACAAAAAAGGAAAAAAAAAGTAAAAGCAAAAAAAAAACGCAAGAAAGTTGAATTGGTGGCGCAGGGGTTCGAACCCCTGCGCGCTGGACCAGCGCACAGGGGCCGCTCGGCCACATACTCTTTCTCTTCCATTTTCACCATAGCAATGCTAAATACCATGTCTGCGAAAAAAAAAAAAACAAAGACAGGTGCACAAACTCGCGCGAAGCAGGGAGACAAATATCCAGTCCACAGTGTTTTCAGTCTGCGTGAACAGTAAAAAATACTGTTGAAACGGCCTACCTCTTTTAGATATACTAGCTAATTGCCCGCACTACGTTGCGGGCGTAGTGCGGACGAAACAAATATTTTTTACAGCTGTTGAGATTAAAATATAATATTTTAATTTATAAAGTTTGATATACTGAAAGGGATCAACATCCTCTATTATATTAACAATCATATCGAAGTCTTAATGTCTAAAATTATAATCACTGTTATTGTCAAAACAATAAACATTATTCAACAAATCTGAGAGAGAGAAAAAATTAATAAAAAAGCACGTTGGAACAAAAACTGAAATTATTATTATTATTCTCAATATTAATATTATTATTGCTTTAATAACGGGAAGAAAACGAAATTAAATCAAAAGCTAAAAAAAAGCTTAAAAACATTAACAAAAGACAAATAAAAAAATAAAATAAATGAAAAAAAATAAAAATTGTTGACTGCGAAAAAAATCATTTGACTTGAAAATTAAAAAAATTTATCACACTACGTTGCGGGTTGAGTAAGAAGTTTTTATAATCATTGGGATGAAAGAAATTAATAGGATATGTTGGTCCAAAATTAAAATATAATATTTATATATGCAAAATTCAATATAATAAAACAGATCACCACACCCTATTATAAAAACAACAACATCGAAGTCTTTACATTTAAAATTATCATTGTTATTACTATCAAAATAATAAAGATTATCAAATAGTCTCGGGAGGAAAAACACTAAAAAACATTAATAAAACAGTAAGTAAGGAAAATAACTGAAATTATTATTATTGTTATTATTATTATCGTGTGAATACTGAAAAAAAGAAGAAAAACTAAAAAAATCATAATAATTTTAACAGAAAATCAAGCAAAAAAATAAAATAAAAATTATGAGGTAAAAAAAAATCCATATGAATTTAAAATAATAATAATAAAACAATAAGAGAAATAAAAGAAAGAACACATAAAATAAATGAAAAAAAAATGAAAGACTAAAAAAATCATAATAACTTTAACAAAAGATCAAATAAAAATTATGACGTGAAAAAAATTTATTTGATTTGAAAATAACAATAATAAAAAAACAATAAAATAAATAAAAGAAAGAACAAATAAAATAAATCATAAAACAAAAATATAAAATATTATCTGGGAAAAAAATCATTTGACTTGAAAATTAGAAAAATAGACCGCACTACGTTACGGGCTGAGCAAGCAATTTTGAAAATAAAATAAAATATAATATAATATCAACACATGTCAAGTTTGACATGATATAACACATTAATACACACTATCGCAACAACAATATCGAAGCTTTAACATTAAAGAGACAGAAATAGGTAATTACCTCGAAAGTTTTTCAATAAAAAATGTGGGAAAACATAGTTTTTTTCCAACATTAACATCAACCTTTGTGATGTTGTCAGTTTGAACTACGACGTGGGTCGAATAGATAATTTTTATAATTATTGAGATTAAAATAGAATATTTATACATCTAAAGTTTGATATAATGAAACAGGTGAACATACCCTATTATAACAACAGTAATATTGAGGTTTTAATATCTAAAATTATCATCACTATCATGGCCAAAATAGTAAAAATTATTAAATCATCCCGAGAAAAACAAATTAACAGAAAAACAAATAAGAACAAAAAGTAAAATTATTATTATTATTATTATTATTATTATTATTATTATTATTATTAATATTATGATTACGCTAATAACGAAAAAAACAAAATTAAGTCAAAGACTTAAAAAACATAAAAACTTGAATAAAAGAGGGAATAAAGAAAATATAATATATGATAAAATAAAAATAAAAATTATTAGCTGAAAAAATCATTTAACTTGAAAATTAAGAAAATTGTTCACCCTACATTGCGGGTTGAGCTAACAATTTTTATAAGATTTGCTGGATCAAAATTAAAATATAATATTTATATATGCAAACTTTAATATAGTGAAATAGATTAACATACTCTATTATAACAATAGCAAGATCGTAGTTTTAACATCTAAAACTATTATTGTTATCACTATCAAAACAATAAAAAATATAAAGTTATATCGAGGAAAAAAAATAAAAAAACATAAACAAAATAGTAAGCAAGAAAAACAAATAAATTATTATTATTATTATGAAAGAATAAATAAATAAATGAATGACTAAAGAAATCGTAAAAACTTCAATAAAAGATAAAAAAAAAAATTATCATTGTTATCCTGAGAAACAAAAAACCTAAAAAACATTAACAAAAGAGTAAGCAAGAAAAAGAATTAAATTATTATTATTATTATTATTATTTTGAGTTTGAGTTTGAGTTTGATTTTGATTTGATTTTTTTTTTATTTTTGTGTTAATAATGAAAGAAGAAAAATGAAAGGCTAAAAAAATCCTAAAAACTTTAACAAAAGATCAAACAAAAAAATAAAATAAAAATAAAAATTATCATTTTTATTACTGTCAAAATAATAAAAATTATCAAATTATCCAGAGAAAAAAAAACCCTAAAAAACATTAACAAAAGAGTAAGCAAGAAAAATAATTAAATTATCATTAGTATTATTAGTATTATTATTATTATTAGTAGTAGTAGTAGTATTGTGTTAATAATGAAAAAAAATAAAAGGCTAAAAAAATCATAAAAACCTCAACAAAAGATCAAACCAAAAAAAAATATTATTTTTATTACTGTCAAAACAATAAAAATTATCAAATTATCCCGAGAGAAAAAAACCTAAAAACATTAACAAAAGAGTAAGTAAGAAAAAAAATTAAATTATTATTATTATTATGTTAATAATAGAAAAAATAAAATAAATAAAAGATTAAAAAGATCTTAAAAACTAAAGAAAGCTTGAAAATCACAATGGTATATTTACTCGGAAACAATCCTTTGCTTAGCCATTCCTTTGTCTTGTCAGTGTCTAATATTAGAAGCAGTAAAAGAGGATTTCCAAGGACAATTAGTCAACAATATTATTATTATTTAAAAAATAAAAGCTAAAGAAAGCTTGAAAACAGAAGTTGTGGTTCCCCAAGATACACCCACCTTGATCTTCATCCTCAGTCTGTTAAAGATTCGCGTGCACTGCATGGATAGGCTTAGATGAGCGTGACACGACACAAATGCGTTTCAGCAGATAGTAGGGGAAAAAAAGAAGTGGACGAACGCCTGCGAAGCATGAAGGAGAAATAGCCAGTCTACAGTGCTGAACAGTGCTGACGTAGGATCCTCTTTTAGTATATGTTAACTAGCCACAATCATCTTAGCCATCAGCCTTATCTAATGCACATTGTAGCTTAACTCAACCCTAATGTTTCCATCCATTCAATCCACAGCTGTTGGCAGCACAGATACAAGTGGAATCAGCATGTTCAGAGAAGTAAAGAAAAACATCGATAGAAGAGGTCTCAAGGTATAAAACAGTTATCATTCTTTCCATATTTAAGCTTGCTTCTTTGCAAACGTAGTCCTAGGTTATTAATGTCATATTTTGTTGTTGATCTAGCTCGTGCTGGCGAACCCGAGAAGTGAGGTGATTAAGAAGCTGGGAAAGTCGAAGTTCATCGAAAGCATTGGCCAGGAATGGATCTATCTGACAGTAGGAGAGGCTGTAGCAGCATGCAATTTTAGGATTCATGCAAGCAAATCAAATAATCAGGTCGCAGATGAGTTTGACGCGCACAGTAATGTCTGGTGTAAGAGGGGAGGAATTGGATCCAACCACAACTATATGGTGTGAATGTTCACCACTGAAGAAGAACCCCACTTAATCTTTTGATCCTGAAGTGGAAAAAACAGATGATTTTGTATCTCTGTATATCAAACATAGTCGCATGTAGATCTTTCTAGAAATTATAAGAAGCTGGTTCCTATCTTGGTAGCCTCTGTATTCCTTTCACATTTGACGTTTTAGACTAGAATCAACGTTTCAAACCCGCACTAAAGTGACGGGGGGCTCCCATGGCGCCCACGCATTAAAAATTAAATCATAGAATCATATTTGGTTGTGGGCTCTACCAAATTAGCATAGTTTTGGACAAAAATAGGAACAAAACATTCTAGCTACTATGACTGTCGCGACATCATATACTAGGAATCGATGCATACTTAAATACTTTAGTGTATCGACAAGTTCTAGTTTGAAACTAGCTAAATGCCCGCACTACGTTGCGGGCGTAGTGCGAGTGGAACAAATAATTTTTACAGCTGTTAAGATTAAAATATAATATTTTAACATGTAAAGTTTGATATACTGAAAGGGATCTATCATACTAACAGTAATATCGAAATCTTAACTTCTAAAATTATCATCACTATTACTGTCAAAATAATAAACATTATTCAACAAATCTGAGAGAAAACAAAAAAAATATTAATAAAAAACACGTAGGAACAAAAACTAAAATTATTATTATTATTTTTAATATTAATATTATTATTGCTTTAATAACGGGAAGAAAACGAAATTAAATCAAAGGCTAAAAAAAAGCTTAAAAACATTAACAAAAGAGCAAATAAAAAAATAAAATAAAATATAAAAAAATATTGACTGAAAAAAAATTATTTGACTTCGAAATTAAAAAAATTTATCGCACTACGTTGCGGGCTGAGTAAGAATTTTTTATAATTGTTGGGATGAAAGAAATTGATAGGATATGCTGGTCCAAAATTAAAATATAATATTTATATATGCAAAATTTAATATAATAAAACAGATCACTACACCCGATTATAAAAATAGTAACATCGAAGTCTTAACATCTAAAATTATCATTGCAGTTACTGTCAAAACAAAAAAAAAATTCAAATTATCCCGAGAGAAAAAAATGAAAAACATTAACAAAAGAGCAAGTAAGAAAAATAACTAAAATTTTTCTTCTTCTTCTTCTTCTTCTTCTTCTTCTTCTTCTTCTTCTTCTTCTTCTTGTTGTTGTTGTTCTTGTTATTATTATTATTATTATTATTATTGTTATTATTATTATTATTATTATTATTATTATTATGAAAAAAAACAAAAATAAATGAAAGATTAAAAAAATGCAAATAATTTTAACAAAAGATCAAACAAAAAAATAAATATAAAAATTATGAGGTAAAAAAATTTTACTTGACTTGAAAATAAAAAAAAACAATAAAAAATAAAAGAAAGAGCAAATAAAAAAAATCAAATAAATGATAAAACAAAAATAAAAATTACTAACTGGAAAAAAAAAATTATGTGACTTGAAAATTTAAAAAAAAATGGATCGCACTACGTTGCGGGCTGAGCAATAAATTTTTATAATTGTCGGGATTGAAGAAATTAATAGGATTTACTGGTGTAAAATTAAAATATACTATCTATATATGCAAAATTTAATATAATAAAACAGATCACCACACCCTATTATAAAAACAGCAACATCGAAGTCTCAACATCTAAAATTATCATTGTTATTACTATCAAAACAATAAAGATTATCAAATTGTCCCGAGAGAAAAAAATTGAAAAACATTAATAAAACAGTAAGTAAGGAAAATAACTGAAATTATTCTGATTATTATTATTATTATTATTATTATTATTATTATTATTATTATTATTATTATTATTATTATCGTGTTAATATTGAAAAAAAAACTAAAATAATAATAATAATTTTAACAGAAGATCAAACAAAAAAATAAAATAAAAATTATGAGGTAAAAAAAATTCATTTGATTTGAAAATAATAATAATAAAACAATAAAAGAAAAAATAAAGAACAAATGCAAAAAATGAAAGACTAAAAAAATCATAATAACTTTAACAAAAGATCAAATAAAAATTATGACGTAAAAAAAATTCATTTGATTTGAAAATAATAATAATAAAACAATAAAAGAAATAAAAGAAAGAACAAATAAAATAAATAGGATAATAATAATAAGGGGTGGCGTTTGGGACAGTGTGCTGTAATAAAGGCACCACACTTTTGTGTGCTGTTGTGTTTGCGATGAGGGGAGAAAGAGAAACAGAGTATCTTTTCTTTAAGAGCAACAACACGCTTTGCTTCCTTAGCTAAACAACCTGGCGTAATTTTAGAGCCTAAAACAAAAAGGTGGACGAACGCTCGCGAATCATGAATGAAAAATATCCAGTCTACAGGAACGGTATGATCTGTTTTAGTATATAGGATAATAGTAATAAAATCTTCTATTCACGTGAGAAATTCACCATTTATTAAAATACATGGTAGTTTATTAAATAAAATATAGTTGAACAGATTAATTATAATGCGATGCTTAGATTTTTTTTCATTCTTAAACCTTTTAATAAATCAAATCGCTTGGAAGTTTATCACGTGACGGTATTTTTAGCCGATTTTAATGAAAATGTTTGATGGAATGATAGATTGAAGAACGATTCCGTCCTCGGGGTTAAGTCTTAAGAAACTAATCTTAGAGGGACAGGTTGAAGAACTAAGCTAAAATACAAGGACTGGATTTGATTAAGCTAAATTACAAAGACTGGATCAAATTCTCCATTGATTTGACGTGAATTAAAAAAAAAAAACAGATGATAATGATGCAAGAAACTTCATAATTGCGAGTCTGTTGTTGACAGCTCACTGCCTCCGATTTTAATAACTTGGACAGTGAAATGAAATTGAAAGAAAAGAAGACCCAAGCCAGGGATCGTCCTCTTGCCAGCAAACCTGCATAGATATTCGGTACTGTTTGCGAGTCAGGTGTTAATTATTTTTTAACATGTTTTTTATTTAGATAAATATATACAAATATTTTAAAAAAATATTAATATAGTAAAATAATTTAAAAATACATAGAAAAAATGAAAAATAAAAATCATGAAACTCAATTTCTACTATGAAAATAAAAATCTTCTTCGTTGATGTTTCCCATAAAGTTAAAGAGTAAGGGGATTTTTATTTTATAATTTTCATTTTTACTAGCATAAAATTTACTTGCTTGTTTTTTAGTTAAAATGCCATACCTAACAAGCTTCGTTAAAGCTTAAGTTGATCCTTAAGATTTGTTATATTTTTCAATTTGATATTTTATTTATTTGGATTGAAAATCTTTTTAGAATTAAAACATTATTTATAACCTTTTTTTCTCCAAATAATAGGATTTTTATTGCTTTTCATTTATTTTCGGGTTTTCTTGTTGGTTCGAGTGAGTTTTGAAGTTTATTTAAAGAGTCGTAAATCTCTTAAAGATACGATACGGATTATCTCGATATAGAATATTTAATAGGAAAATTTTGAATTAAAATGTTATGTCATTATAATTGTTGTTTTTCCTATGGTATTTTCATATATTTTGATTAATATAAAAACCTAAAAATCCCACTGATTGTTTGTCTGCTGGTGCTAGAATAATCATAATTGAAAAGGCTAGCAAGATAAGATGTGTTCATTTAATTTTTCAATTTTATTCTGCCCTCGCTATTTATTTTTTCCAGTCAGTTTTATTCTCTCCTCGTTATTTACTTTTTAATCTCTTTTGCATAACCTCCCGTTATTATTTTTGTTTCTGGTCACTTTGGTCCCATGTTTTCTTTTCTTTTCTTATTCCACTCCCTAAACTCGTTTTTTTATTACATATTATCAATGATCCTCTCCAACAATGCCAGTAAGGAAATAAATTAATAAATTCAGAAACCTCGATGTGTACATTAGGGAGTGCCCGGCGTGATGAAATTAAACTAGATATTATTATTTTTTTAAAGTTGCTTGATGTATTTTTAGATGGCATAAAAACTAATATTCAAAACTATTCCAAATAAAAATTCTTTATTCAACCAAAAATATATAAATAAAGAGCAGACATCTCTCTCTCTCTCTCTCTCTCTCTCTCCCTCCCCCCTCGAGTCCAAATATTTTATCTGTGCCATCTCATAAAAACATTACAGAAGCGTCGTCATACGCACATAGACCCTTCGCTCTCCCTTCACGTGCTCTCTCTCATTTTTCTCGAGAACCAATCAGCCAAATGGAATCTCCAGCGCTGTCGTTTTGGCGCCTCACTTGTTCACTCGTATTCGTATTTTCTCTCTTCATAAATGTATTGCATTTCTGAAAACGAAAATTACCTATAATATAAATCCCGTGGCCTAATCACTGTGTTCTTCACTGTGCACCAAGACTAAAGACACTGTGGACTGTGGCAGTGTCCAGACACATCTACCCTTAATGAGCTCGCCTGTTTGCTTTTGTCAGTGGGGACTGCTTCGGTTTTTCCTCTTCATTCTCTCTGCGCCCATTTTCATCTTTTCTTTTCGGGCAGAGAGTGCGTCGCTCTCTCTCTTTGCTCAGGCCTACATGGAAGGTGAATATATATACTTTATATAATTAGATTTTTTTATACGAAGAAGAAAAGGAAAAGTTAAAAGAAGGGAAAGTAGTGCCCAGAACCACACACGCAAAAACAAAACTAGAGAGAATTTCCATAATAGCTTGAAATAAAACTTTATTTTCTCATTTGATCTCTAATGGCATTTGACACCGAGTTTTAAAATATTTTTTTTTACATAATTTTATTTTATTTTAAAATATTATTTTTTATATTTTTAGATTATTTTCATATGTTGATGTCAAAATTTTTTTTTTTTAAATAAATTATTTTGATATATATATGTACAAAAAAACACTTTAAAAAATAGTTTCAACCATAATCCTAAACATATATTAATAAATGTGATTGGGATTAAGTTGCTATTTACCAAGTGTAGTGAGAGATTTTATAGTAGTTTTATTTTAGAGAATTCGCGTATTGATATAGCTAATTCTCATAATCTATTTTGATTGATAGAGTTTGAATCATTTTTTTTTCAATCTCAATATTTAAAGTGTTTTATATGATACCATTCTATTAAATTATACCTAAGAAAATCTATTAAATGTCACATGAATAGAATCTAACCATTAAATTTGAAATCATGTTAAAAATAAATTATAAACACTATTATTATTTTATTTTTTTTCATTATTAACACAATAATAATAATAATAATAATAATAATAATAATTTTATTGTTTTTCTTACTTACTTTGTTGTTAATGTTTTTTTAGTTTTTTCTCCCTCGGAATAATTTGATAATTTCTATTGTTTTGGCAGTGATAGCAACGATAGTTTTTGTATTTGTTTTATTCTTTTGTTGAAGTTTTTAGGGGTTTTTTTCCTTCCATTTTTCCCTTTCATTATTAGCACAAAAATAAAATAAATCAATGAAAATAATAATAATTATAATAGTAGTAATAATAATAATTTAATTGTTTTTCTTACTTACTCTTTTGTTAATGTTTTTGAGGGGTTTTTTTTCTCGGGATAATTTGATAATTTTTATTGTTTTGGCTATAATAGCTACGATATTTTTTGTTTTTGTTTTATTTTTTTGTTTGATCTTTTGTTGAAGTTCTTAAGATTTTTTCTTCTTCCATTTTTAAGACAAAAATAAAATAAATAAAAAATAATAATAATAATAATAATAATAATAATAATAATAATTTATTTTTTTTCTTCCTTACTCTTTTGTTAATGTTTTTTAGAGTTTTTTTCCCTCATAACAATTTGATAGTTTTTATTGTGTTGACAGTGATAACAATGATAATTTTTAGTTTTTATTGTATTTTTTTTATGTTTTTTTGTAGTTCTTACAATTTTTTTAATCTTACATTCATAAATTTCCCTCGGTATAATTTGATAATTTTTATTATTTTAATAATAACAGCAATAATAATTTTAGATGTTAAGACTCCGATGTTGCTATTGTTATAATATTTTAAATTAATATTGCTTCCTTTTCCCCTTTATTTTTTTTTATTATTTACTCTTTGTATTAAATGATTTTTATGATTTTACTATCTGCACAATAATGATTTTAGTGATTAATTTTTTTTCTTTTAAAAATATTTTGCTTTTTTTTTTAATGTTTGTTCGCGCTCTTTTGTTATCTTTTATGACGCAATACCTACATTCTAAAAGATGTGATCTATGCTTGTGTAACAAACTCTACTTAAAATTTTATACATTTTATCTTCCAATCTATAACTTTTATTTAGTTATATCATATAAATTTATCGTTGTGAATTTAATTATATCTATATATATAAAAGGTGTGGGTGTTTCACTGTACACCCACGCACTATGCACACAGACACAGTGCACTGTGGATTGGAACAATGGTTTTTTTTTTTTGCTTTTTTTGCTTCTTTTTTTCTGCAGACTTTTTTTTCTCTCTTTTTTTCTGCTTTGGTTTTTTTTTGGTTTTTATTTTATGATTAGCTCTTTTTTTTTGTTCGTTTGTTCTTCTTTTTTTTTTTTTGCTTTTATTTTCCTAATTATTCTTTTTCTTTTTTTTTCCTCGGTTTTTTCCTTCTTCTTTTTTTTGCCTTTATTTTTGTATTTTTTCCTTATTATATTTTTTTCCATTTTTTTCTTATTATATATTTTTTTTCTTTTTCTACTTATATATTTTTTTGGTTTTTTGTTTTTTAATAATCGAGGTGTCCGAGCTTGCTTAAATGCACCACGATTAATCTCCATATCCAATTTTTTTTGATAACCAGGGTGTCCAGGGCAACATATGCATACCACGACAATCCCCAGACCCATATTTTTTTTTTCTAAAATGCTTTCCTGCTGGTATATTTTTTTTCTTTTTTTTTATACTTTTTTTATTCACTTATACATTTTTTTTATAACCGGGATCTCTGACCAGCTTAAGCACACCACGACTAATTCTTGGGCCGATTTTAAAAAAAAAACAATATGGATTGCTACAGTGTTTTCATTCTTATATTTTTTTTTTGTTTTCTTTCGCTTATATATTTTTTGGTAACCATGGTCTCTCAGCCAGCTTAAGCTCTTTTTTTCACTTATATATTTTTTTATAACCACGATCTCCAGGCCAGCTCAAGTGCACCACCACTACTCCTCGGATCAAATCTGTTTTTTGATAATCGGGGTGTCCAGGCCAGTGTGGACACACCATGACTAATCTCCGAACCAATTTATTATTATTTTTTATTTTTTTTCCTTATATGTTTTTTTGTTCACTTTTATTTTTATTTGTTCTTTGGATTAGATGATTTTTATAATTTTATTATTTGCGCAATAATAATGATAATTTTAGTGATTATTTTTTTATAAAAATCTTTTGATTTTTTTTAAAGATTTTCCTAAAATTTTAATTTATATTGGTGATCATTTTAAAAGTAATATTACTCTATTTTTCCCTTTAATCATTTTTGTTTTGTTTTTTGTTTCTTTATTTGTTCTTTAGATTATATGATTTTTATGATTTTGTTATTTATGCAATAATAATGATAATTTTAGTTATTGTTTTTTTATTGTTTTTTTTATAAAAATCTTTTGCTTTTTTATTTTATTTTTCATGGCTATTTAATTATTTTAATTGTTTTGGCAGTAATGTTAGTAATAATTTTAGCTTTAATAACAATGATAATGGCAATAACGTCAGGATGAATTTTCAATCTATGTTTTTGTCTTTTTGTTGATAGAAAATTAACAGCTTATTTTTTTTATTTGATTATTGTAGGTATTTTCACAATTTATATTTTATTTTTGTTTGATTTAAATTGAATTATAAAATGAACTAATCTTAATACAGTGAACTTAATAATTCAGATATCCGAGTTTTCTTGCTTTTTTAATGATAATGATAAATTTATGCTGGTTATTTCGTTTGAAACTACTAAACAAACAAATTTATATCGATTTTAAATTCATATATTTTATAGAAAACTTGCACTTGACATTGATTCTGCACAGATTTATTATTTTAGCTAAATTTATATTATAATAAAAAAATACACACAATTAATATTTTTTACATTGAAAAAAATATTGTGCTGCCCGCGGCGAAGCACGGGGGCATTGTCTAGTCACATTCTAAGCAGTGTCAGTTTCTCTTCTAGCGAATAGACTAGAGAGAGTGAGATCGATATTTGTCCAGAGCATTTTATATTCTTCACAATAGCCCAACTCTCTACAGTTTCAGCCAAAGGTGACCCTAACTGCTGCACAACAGGTAACGGAATTCCGTACGAGACAGGCAGGCGAGAATTGAATTTCCTCTGTGGAAGGCCAGCAATTACACCAACAGGAAACTTCGAGTGGAAAACATTTTGGTGAGGGAGATCATCAGCAGTAGAAGAAGCATTGGACACGAGCGGGGTCAAGAGGAGATGAGAATCCTGGTGGAACATCCTCATGACGCCAGAGAGAAATCGGTTATCGATTTTATTTTTTTCTGTGACTGATATTTTTTAATGATAATAATATATTTTCCAGTCGGCAGGTAAAAAAAATAGTGCTGTGTAATTATTATTTTTAAAGTATTTTTTTAATAATTTGAAATATTTTAAGAAATAATATTTTTTAATATTAATTTATATAAAAAAATTAACAAACATATTTCCAACTTATTATAAAATTAAGATTTTAACCTGCCTAGGATGGGCTGGAATTAATGAATTCATCTGCGTGTTACTATCGCGGTAATTA
The DNA here is from genome assembly GCA_027405865.1 of Salix purpurea. Lineage (NCBI taxonomy): Eukaryota > Viridiplantae > Streptophyta > Magnoliopsida > Malpighiales > Salicaceae > Salix > Salix purpurea. The sequence continues at coordinate 4,620,626 of CM050329.1, read as the reverse complement.
ATAGTATGTTGGTGTGGTGTGTTTTTAAAATATATTAATTTGTTATTTTTTTAATATTATCATATCAAAATTATTAATTTAATATTTTTTAAATGAATTGCCTTGCAAGATTTAACATACTTATAATTACTTATTTAAAGCCCATTTAGTATTGGTATTAATTGTTTTTTAAAGTATTTATTTAAAATTATATTGACAGAATATTTTTTTAAAATTAATACATCAAGATTATCTAAAAATTAAATTAAAAACTAAAAAAATAATTTTAAAATAAAAACAAACAAACATGATTTTAATAGTAAAATAGATGTACATAGATCAAATCAAAAGAAAAACCATCCATGAAGGGTTTGCGCTCATCGTGGACTAATTGCAACTATGAAGCACGAACTTCTTCTTGTGTGTTTTCTGGACCCAAGGTACTGGCATGGGCCTACCTATAAGATAATAGTTTTGCCTTATGAATGAAAGGCCGGTTAGGCCTTGTAACTTAATTTCATGCATCCATCAATGACTCCATTTAAATTGATATCACCCCTTGTTCCCATGCAGCCCCGAGAGAAGAGAGAAGGAAAAGACTGCAACAAAATTTGCAGCACTAAAGTCCTTAGGCATAACAAAGTCACTGTTTTTTACCTCTAAAAGCTGAATTATCACAGCACATTCGAGAGGTTGTAATGTCTCTTAATGAGGAATCATTTTTTTTTTATTAAGAACTGTTATGATCAACACAAGATTTTTTTTGTTTTCACCGAAAAGAAAAGCATTACCGTACACTGTTGGGAAGCTATTATTCGAAACAAACCATCAAGAAAAGCGGAGACACTAGAATCAAATGTTCATCTGCCACCACCTAATGATTGCATTAAACGATTCTGTAAAGTGTGATATCCAGCACTTGTACTAGCCATTTCCTCAAAACGAATAGTTTCCATTGTTTTACCAAGCAAGTGATTTGTCTCTTCAATATTTGATTTGTCATTAGTCCAAGGATGTTTGGCGGATGCTCTTAGCCCCTCTAATTCCATTGATACTTGCTTCATGCTAGGTCTTTCTTCTCCTTTTATTCTTATGCACTTCTTTGCAATGTTGGCAACCTCTATAAGTTGCCTCATATTATCTTGGTTCACCATGCAATCCTGAAGAATATGGACCAAGCGATCTTCCTTCAGTGCATTAAGAAAATACACTGTTAAATTTCTCTCCCCCTCAGGCTTGTCAAAGGAAATTGCCTTCATCCCAGTTAGTAGTTCCACAAGAACCACTCCAAAACTGTAAACATCGCTTTTGTCCGTCAGTTGGCTTGTGTGCAAGTACTCGGGGTCTAAGTATCCTAGAGTTCCTTGCACCATGGTTGACACATCATCTTGATCCAATGGCACTAACCTAGAAGTGCCAAAGTCTGACACTTTTGCTGTGTAATTGTTGTCTAGGAGTATGTTTGTAGACTTGATATCCCTATGAATGATTTGCATAGCAGCTGCGGAATGCAAATATGATAGAACACCTGCAGTTTCAGAAGCTATCTTTAAACGGATTTCCCAAGTTAAGGTCGATACCTTACTCTTGTCGTGAATGTGGTCAAAGAGGGTGCCATTTGCTATATATTCATAAACTAGTAATGGAACTTCTGTCTCGAAGCAACATCCTAGAAGCTTCACCACATTCCTGTGATTGATTTGGTAAAGTACAACCACTTCATTAATAAACTGCTCGATTTGGCTTTGATCGATTATTTTAGATTTCTTGATTGCAACAGTTCTTCCATCTGATAAAAATCCCTTGTAAACTATACCAAAACCTCCTTTGCCAACAATTCTATTTTTATGGTACTTGTCAGTGGCTTTCTCGAGTTCTTCGGCTGTAAAAATTTTTATCGTTTCTGTAATAGGTCCTTCCCTTGTTGATAGTTGTTGCTCCAACATGAGACCACCATTTTGCCTAAAAAATTTCTCTTTGAGCTTCATTAGCTTCCATTTTTGGTATCCCCAAAACAACCAAGCAATTCCCATCAACAAAGATATGAGTCCTACTCCAATTCCTACATGAACAAGCATGTTGAAAAACTAGTTTGTAATTATTTATGTACATGCGCAAGTTAGTCAAAATTGAGCAAGTATACTCGAATGGTTAATATCATAGGGGGAATTATTGCAATTGTGTTGGCTTTTGTTTAGCTAGTAAACATTTTAATTTAATACTGAGTATTTGAAATCATGTATGAAGGTAGAGAGCTAAAATTTGCTATCAAGAAATTCGGGCTGAAATTATCCCATGGCTATATAGAATAAATTAAAAATGAGTACATTTGTGGTGGATTTGACTTTGAAATGTTATGGGTTTTGAAGTTCTAGTGTTCACATGGATCAAATTAGATTCCTCTTAGTTTGGTTTTCTGGAATACCAAGGGGTGCAATTTTGAGAGAAAATAAATCTAGAATATTTTATGAATATTTTCAAGTCACTTTTGCATCACACAACTACTTCAAATTTTAATTTTATCGATAAAATAAATTCTACCCAATCCTTTAACATGCGATCAAGAATTTATCACAATACTTCTAAACAACTGCATGAATCTAAGTATACACTTTGAAAAACTAAAAATTCTAAAAAGAAAATTAACAAAAATCTTCACACAATTCCTTCTACAAGAGATCAACATGAGTATTAAGTGCTTGTTTGGGAGTGTGGTTAAAGTTACTGTTGAAAGTGATTTTTGTTCAAAAATACATCAAAATTATGTTTTTTATTTATTTTAAAAAAATCATCATTGACACCAGTACATGAAAATGATTTAAAAACATTATTTTTTTTAATTTAAAGTAAAAAAATATTATTTTTTTTCAAAAATATTTTTGAAACGCAGTGTGTATATGATAGAGAGTAGCAAGTATTAGTTCAGGTTGAACTAGAAGGAGGACCAGTATAGTTTTAATAAAACTGACCATCAAAGCCTTATCTAAAAAGCAAGAACTAAAAATTGGCACATGTATATATCCTATCCAAATTAAATATGAGAAACCAAAAATACAAACAATTATCTTCAATGGCACATGAAAGATCTATACACAATAGTATATGCATGATCACCGGGATTGAAAATGAAGAGGATGGTATACGAACTTACCGACAACAATATATATCACCGATGACCGATGACGGCGGATACAGCCATCCCCATTTTTTCTTCCGTCACCATGGTAACCCTTGGGGCAAGAACATGTATAATTCCCTGGCGAGTTAGTACAAATATGCGTGCAATTGTGGTTTACAGTTGCGTCTGTACATTCATCAATGTCTGGAAAAGAACAGAAGCATTGCAAATCAGTAAGAAGCCCCCGTAAAATTTCAAATTTGAAAGGGAAAAAACGAATGAAAGAATCAGATTAGAGACAGTAAATAAATACCCAGGCAACCACCAGAGAGGTATGGGTTTCCTCGGTACCCGTCCAGGCACCTGCAGAGGTACCCATCTCCATTGTCAGGATCATAGCAAGTGCTGTTTCCTTGACATGCATTGTACAAGCTGCTCTTTTTCACTTCGGCGCAACTGTTTTTCCCTATACTCCAGTCAATGACCACAGGAAGCTTGTCAACGTTCTTGAGGTCTCGAAGATAACTTCTAGAAAAATTGAACTTCTTTTTTTCAATAATGAAGGCGTAGCTGCAGGGGCTGAAGTCCAAGATACCACTGTGATTTTTCAGGCTAGTAATTGCTATGTTGAAGTCATCTACTCCCTTGGCAAGAGATGTTTGACAGCAACCTATGCCAGAGCATGTATCATTAGGAACATATTTTAAGCTATCACAGAAGGACATGCACCCTACCGTGTATTTGTTTTCATTGCTAGCAGCTTCTTTCAGGTTGCCACGGAGGGATGCGATAGTATCGCAACCAATGGACACGAAAATATTGTCAGCGTCAGAGATAATGAACTTGGAGAGCGTGAGTGAGGGTATGTTGTTGTCGGTCTGTCCAGAAGCATTGTAGCAATCCTTGGCTATGAATTGCTCGATGTGCAGCTTTCCTTCGAGTGTTATTTCCGTGACGTTTATAGCACTTGCGGTGAGAAATGCTTTTGGAGGACTGAAAGTGTGGTTGCAAGATATGAGGAATCCGGCGTCGTAGTAGCAGTCATCTGTCAAGCCAAATGGAAAGGGGATGGTGACATTCCCACATCGATCTTGGCATCCAGCCCTTGCTACGGGAAATTCTTGAGCTGAAAGAGTCGCTGCTAACAGCGCAGCTACGAGAGTGAACAGAAAGAGCATTTGTGGAGTTCTGATCATGGCAGCTACTTGGTGTTTGGGATTAATGGAACTACAAAATAAATCTCTCAGGCCGTGTATATATCTAGTGTCTTTGTATTTATAGAAACCAACAAGGAAGAACGATCCATTGGAATGACATTTTTTAGTATAAAATGTCGTTGATGCAAGACATCTCTGCAATTTGTAATTAAATTTCCTTTTTTTTTTTTTTTTTTTTTATGAAGTATAGCTTGGGATCTTTCTTTTTCATGATCAAAAGCTGAACCGGTAAGCTGCTCTCAATTTGCAGCCTTGACTTTATTAAATCCTTGAATAGCAATCCCTTGATTTAGAGAATAATAATCATCAGAGAACGAGTAAGAGAATTATTATATTGAAAATCTGACTGTATCCAGAATATATAGAGATGCGCCGGTGGGCTCGGGAGGACGTCGTCAATTAACGGTCATTATCCTTAGCACACTGCTCGTATTTTTGCACCGTCGAAAACCTGCACCTTGCAGGCTGTTTTGTTTGTATACAATACTTTAATCAGTAAATTGCTCATTGAATATAGTTCTTTAAAATAAAACAGGTGCAAGCGGTCTATTGGACGGTCGATGGCGATGTCTTCTTCATCATCTTCACAGGCCAGGTTGTAACCTCCTTTGCTTCAGTCAATGCAATTTTTATACAGGTGGACTTCGTTCGAAAAATAAAAATATGTAGAAAAACAAAAATGATAATTTCAACTATATACATATTCCGAGAACAGATTTTGGCCGCACGTTGAATGCAAAATCCGTGGCGTGCATTGGCCGGGTCACCGAGGAGGGGAAGTCAACTGCTGTCTATTTCTCGGCTGTCTCTCTTTTTTCCCTCTTCTTTTCTAATTTTGGATGGGGCTGTGTTGATTATTTTCGGTTCAGTTTTTATCTATATAAATAATTAAATTTAAATAAAAATAAAGAATTGTTCCTAGGCATAACGAGGTCACAGATTCCCCGACTACCATGGCTACAGATGAAGTTACGTGCCAGTTTTCAAGAGTACTGCTCGACTCGTTTGAATCAAAGCTAGTTTTTCACCTCTAGAAGTTGAGCTAAATAGTTGTTCGCAGGGCCAAATCAAAATGAGACATCCAATCATGAAGAATAAATAGATTTATAAAGCAAACAGGCATTTAAATACACATATATAGGGCTTAATTTGAACGCACACGTACGCCAATACTGTTTCAAAGGCCAAGTGCCTCTCACGAAGCTCGACACAAGTTTCAGTGCTAGTGGCTTGATCACGTCTAATTAATAATTAATACAAATTAACACTGGCCAGCTGAAAAGATTAATTAAGAAAGCTAGCAGAGAAGAGGATTAGGGATAGGCCAATTACATCCTCTCTTGCAAATTTGGCTGGATAGGCAGCACGCGGAATGTGAAAGGCACCTGAGAATTATAGTCTCTCACCCTTTGTTGATGATAAGCATTCTCCATCTCCATCGCATTCTCTTCCATAGCCATCTCTTGTTGTTGCTGTGTGTGTGTGTGCATGGACAGAGAGAAAATCTAAAATGATAAACTCTTAAGGAATAAATAAATAATCACGGTAAGATTGAGAGCCGGGCGGGGTGATCATCACGATCCATTTATGTACTGGGATGGTTTAAACCAATCAAGATACAGTGATGACTGTGTGGGAGTGATGTTGCAGTTTTGTTTTTTAAAGTATTTTTCTTTTGAAAATATATTAAAATGATTTTTTTTATTTTTAAAAATTATTTTTATATCAGCACATAAAAATAATCTAAAAACATTATTTTTTTTTAATTTAAAGTATAAAAAAATTGAAACACAATACCAAACAGGTCTATAAAGTTGATTTTCAGTTTTTGGTCAATCTCGAACATTGATGATCAGGAAGTTAAACATACTTGATTCATGAGAACAAAATTCACTCATATATATTAACAAGATGAATTAAGGGGGGCAGGCTGTCAAGAGAAATTTGTGTTAGAGCTTTCTTTTTGTTTTTTGGATAGACAATAATTAATGGCCTGGTTAATTAATTAGTTTGATGGGTGGTGCATGGCATAGCCAGTCCCCCATGCATGTGAAACACATAGAGTTCAGAGTGAAGGTGAGATAGATAATTAATTATACCAGAACGAATTGGAGGTGCTTGAACTCCTCGTCCAGTATCTTTTCCTGAGAATTTCCAGTAAGAAGGAATATCGTTAGACAAAAAGCAAGACTTTAACTAGTTTTTGCCGGAGAAACCCGAAGATAATAAATACAGGCCAACAAAATCGAGGCAACATAATGTGAAGCAACGGTTTGAAATATATACATACATTTTGCTCCAGCATGCTGTGGAACTCCATCTGCCAAAATAAAGGAAAATGTAAATAAAAATTATATAAAAAAAAAACAAATAAAGGGACATGCACTGCTCTAATCAACCTGCTTATCAAGCCTCATGTATGTGTATATCAAGAGCTTGGAATTAGCAAACAAATATACATTTATTTTTACTACCGAAGACTGCACTACCTGCTTCTTACGGACAGCAGCAAGGCCAGTATCCAGGGCTTCCTCTATGGCCATCAACTCCTTGTGGGGCAAAGATAAGATATCCTGCCCTTTCAGATGCCTGAAAAATCACATATTTTGACTTTATTAATCGAGAAAGAATAATTAAATAAATCAAGATCAAAGAGAAGGGGAGGAAAGGGATCGAAATCTACCTCAGCTCAATCTGCAAGCTGTCATTCTCTTTCTTGATCCTGTCAATCTCGTTGCTGAGGTGCTGTTTTATATATATATAAAGAAACCCTAGGTCTTAAATTTTTCTTCACAGATACATGAATATAAAAAATAGAAATTCGAGAAAAGATAGACAGAAAATGAGCGTTGGCCCTTTTTGATTGTTAATATAGTGTGTGTGTGTGTGTAGGCTTCTGTTCCAAAGAACAAAAACAGTCTTCTAGTGGTGTGTCCCTGTGAAGCTTGTCAAGAGAGTAGATTTGATCGACTGTGTGTAGATCTATTTTTGGAAACAATTTTCATTTCCTTGTAGCTAACACCTATTTATTGATCTTTCAATTTTAGCAAGGAAAGGGAAGTAATTAATAAAATAATTTGCTCTAGATCTGTTCATAGAATACTATTTTTGGTTTATTTTTAAATAGAATAAAAACAATATTGTAATAGATTGCATCCCTTTTGTAGATCTGTTCATAGGATTCAGAGTTGATGTCTCTTGCCATAATTATAGCAAAATATACAAAACCTCATCTTATATTCCTTTGGAAGAACAAGATCCCTCAAAGGTTAAAATACATCGGACAAAAAGAGCTGGATCAGATATTAGGGGGCAGAAAGAGAGAGAAGAGAATTAAACCCTACCTCATGTTTAGCATCCCACAGCCTCTTACCAGATTGCTTGTGATACTTGTCCAACAGATCTACCACCCTTCACAGTCAAAAACAAAATTTGAAACAAAAACAAACAAAAGTAATGAAAAATATAAAGAGGACTAATTAAGAATTAAAGTACTGGAACTACATACGTAGTGGAAGGGCTGCAGAACTCATGCATCCTTCCAGAACTAGCAAAGATGACAAGAGAAACTTGAGCATCGCATAAAACTGTGATCTCCTTAGCTTTTTTGATGATCCCACTTCTCCTCTTCGAGTAGGTCACTTGCCTGTTGCTTGAGTTTTCAATCCTCTTGATCTCAATCTTACCTCTCCCCATCTCTCTCTACAAACCCGGAGAACTCTTTTCTTTTCTTGATTTCAAAGTGAAGGTGGGAGGAGATGATATATTAAAGGAGTTAAAGAGAGAGGTCAGAGAACAGGGCAGAGCAATAGAGAAGCTTACTATTATGGGTTAGAGAATGCAGAACTTTCGTTTGGAGCAGAAGGAGAAGGGTTTGTTTGCGGGTGGCTGACAAAGCCAAGCCAAGCCGACCGCTTTTACCTGCTGTTTGATTCGGCTTTGTTAGTTAGTTTCACCTCGTTAACCATTGGTTTGTTTTCTACCCCCTGCGAAGCCGACTGATACTAATTGTTGCTTAGGGTTTTAATTTAGATATCCAGACAAGACTTCAACATAGATAGGCTAGGTTTGATTGATACGTAAAATGCAGCTGCGGATCTCGTACTTAATTAGGGTCTTGGGGTCTGCGATGATCTTGTCTAGGGTTTGAGTGACGGAAATATATCTGCAGTGAAATAATCAAACCCCACTAACCATCAAATCGAAAAATCAATAGGGCGATCTCTTCTCCATGAATTTCATGCCAAAATCCAAGGAATATGACTTTCATGTCAAAAGTGGAAGGCTTTCTTACGTGCCCTGTTGAAAGATGAAAGGGCATGGATTTCAGCCTCCAAGCTGTCATGATCATCATGCATGTGCTTGCCTAGCTAATTACTGCTGTGAGCTTAAACAGTAGGGGAAAAAGGGAATCGAAATCTTTCTCACGTTCCTGCCTATTGGTAAATGAAAGGGCATGGATTTCAGGCTCCAGCTTGTCATGGTCATGTGCATGCCTACCTAGCTAGCTGCTGTGATCTTAAACAGTAAAACCATTGGGACTCTTGGCTAATTAATTAATTATTAAAAATTTACTGTTTTTTAAGTGTTTTTTTTAAGAAAAATATTTTAAATTATTTTTTTATATTTTTTAGATTATTTTTATGCATTAATATCAAAAATATATTATTTAAATTAAAAATATATTATTTTTATATATTTATAAATAAAAATTATTTTAAAAAACAATGGCAAGACTCCGAAACATTCATTAAGAACTACAGTGACGGGAAAGTTGCCCATTTTTGTACGCTGTATAATCGAACATACTGCAGGTATCTTCGCGTCTCTTAACTTTGGAGCGATAATTTATAAAAGTTTATTGTTCCTTTTTTTTTTTTCCCTTCTCCTATTCACTTTGAATAGTTGTAATCAGATAAACTATATATACATTAAGAGGATGAGCCCAGATTCGGTGAACTTTAATCATATATATACACTCTAATTAACAGCTGTGGGATATGGTGATTGGCATCCTGTGAGCACGAGGAAGATAGATTCGGTGAGCTTTAATCATGTATATTATTAGAGCAGATTGAAAGGCAGCTCTGTTTCACAAGTGCTCTTGAGATAAATGAATCTAACACAGTACATGTCATTTCATAAACTAGCTATCAAATGTTAGATAGATATTCTGATACTGACATGAATAGTTTTTTCTTGATTAGATTGAAAAGATGAATTTAATAGCAGGCTAGAGAATATCAACTCTCAAAAATTATGAAAACCATTAACGTATAGTATGTTGACCGTGTTGACACATAACGTGTAAATCCATCAGTCAAAACTTGGCAAATTTAACAAAGATAATCGGTTTCTGTAGGCAATACAGTTACTATAATGGGCAATTTAAATAAATAAATATATATATATATATATATATTAAATTTAAAAAAATGATATTTTTAAATATTTTAATATATTAATATAAAAAATAATTGGAAAAAAAAACAAGTGGCTCTGTTAAAATATTCAATGCAAAACAGGCCTTGTATTCATTTATCGGTGGCTACACCTTAGCATGCTACGGGCGTAGCAGAATATTTATAGAGCTTTCTTAGCGTGGACGCTCAAATTCATGGCCGCCAGTGGTGCCATTTTGGATGGCATAGGTTTTGACATGGAGGAGAACCCAGCTATGTACGTAGCCCTTCCCACTGGATTGTCTGGGCAGCTCAACCGATTTGGTTAGGATTTCTTTGGTACTAGCAAGATATCAATTATAGATTTTAAAATATTATACTATAATTTTTCATAGATTCTCTGAAAAAAATCGATTTTTATTTATTTTAAATTTAAAAAAATAGTATTTTTAAATTATTTTCATGTTTATATCAAAATAATTTTTTAAATAAAAAATATCATTTTAATATATTTTTAAATAAAAAACACTTTAAAATAACCACAAGTAAAAATTTGCTGCCAACCTCGTTAATGTAATCGGGGATGGATTCCACTGGACTTTCGAAGCCTTGGTAAATCACATGGTCAGCAAAGTGAGCTCGTTTAAGTCCATTCCAGCTATATATAGTTACAAGTAACATTTGCGTGGTTCTGAAATTAACCTCTATCATTCCGGTAGCATCAAAACCAGACCTGGACTTCTCAGTCCGGGCTCCGAGATTGAAGGGGAGTTGATCAATGCAGGATTACATTTGCATAATGGATCACTGAACCAGAGAAAAGATTGCAACAAACTCATGTATAGCCAGTAATGTAATGCTCCAGCATAAAAGCGGAGAGCTTGACCAAGAACATAAAAGCAAATGAATTCGGTTGATTATCCAAGATCATGCCTTGATAATAAGGTCCATAAAAAAAATTGGGTAATTTTGAACATGAATCTAGAATCGGTCTTACAAAGGATGATGGAAATATATAGCTGGCACATGGGGAAGTTGGGCATTCGTGATGGTAGTCCTGACAATCTGTTGTAAAAGCACATCTAGGCATCATCAACTCCACCCGAAACTAACTGCTGTTCTTCATAGTTACCGGTTTGACCAATTCCAGCTCTAATAAAACGATCACTGGCTGAGAACAACAGACACGGAATAATTACAGGTCTAGGCAGATCACCAACGTACAAATTAAATTGCAAAAGAGGGAAAGTGTCATTCTCATGCCCCACAAGTGTTTCTTGAAAATTTTGGCATCATCAGTAATTTCTTGGTAATAGAGATGAGGAGGTCAAGGATGCTAACATATGCTGAAGCTCAGACCTCAGTGCATCTGCACTTGTTCTGACCACTCTTCTTTATATATGCGCTTCATCTCCAACGCTGATCAGTTAGAACCAATTTGAAACATCAAAGTCCCGTAACTTTCTTAGATGTCTCTCCATATCTTGCCTGGACCTTGCCCACTCTTCCTTCTCTATAATTGTGGTGGGATCCTCCCTTTCACTCTAAAAATATCAAAGCAAAGATCAATCCAGCAGTTGAAAGCATATAAGATTATGGTGAGTGATTTCAAGCAAAGATTTACCGAATGGATTATTTTGAAAGAGTTCCCTTTATCACGCACTACCAGCAAGTCGGTCTTTCTATCCCTATTTCTTCCTCCAGGAACTGTGACCTGTTCATCCAGACAGCAATAAATTAAACAAATGTGGGAGTAAAAAAACTGACAAGTCATAATTCAGTAGCAACTTAATGATCAGTTAGTACTCAGTGATTTAGGAACAATTCCTCTTCAACCTAAGCCTCGACCCAAAGATACAAAGAATCATGTATCAAGTTGAACTATAGAGTAATGAAAAACAAAAATTCAATTCTGCCCACTATTTTCCCTTGCCTTTTCCTATGTTATTCAATCATCATATGCCTGAGATGTAGCAGGTAGGTAGATGCAGAGGAATAAGGAAAATTGTGGAACTTTACTAAATAAATAAATAGCAATGAAAACAAGATGGTTTTCACGTAACTACACTAAAGCTCTGCCTGCATCAAATTAGCAGGTCCATCTGAATCAAAAGGTCCAATGGAAATCAGCTAAAACTAGAAAGAAATTAAGCATGAGCATGTTGTGATTAGATCAAAACCAGTTTAAGAGACAGTTTCTCACCAGTACTTTTGCTCTTGTTATTGACTTTGTTTTGGAATCAATAACGTAAATCTCGTCAAAGTCTAGCACAAAATCAGGATCCCCCAACCTCCGGTTCCTGTAATGCTTAAACAAGAACACCTGCAATGAAAAATGTAGCTTGTGAAGCTGTGACAGCAATTGAAATGAATATTAAAGACCATAAATGCCATCCCTCCAGACTCTACACTCAGCTGACCTGAGAACCCAAAGCCTCTGTTTTCCCTCAACCTCAACTGCTATATTACTGAGCATCCACTTTTGCCCGCAAGGCTTAAGAAAAAATATATACACTAGCAACAAATGTAGCGCTAAATTTATTTTTTCCTGATAAAAGTTGTGATACCATAAACTGCAGTTGAGCAATTCAATCACCTAAGGTGCTATTTGGCACACCATATCATAAGGTGATGAAATGAAACAGGCCAAACATATTATCCACTGGAGCACTTAATTTTAAAAATGAAACAGGATAAAACTTAGAAAGAATGAAATCTAAGTTCACACCGTAAAGCATTTATGCACATGGTTTACGAATTTCAGCACAGGGGAAAACAAAAACAGTTAATTGCACTATCTGCTACTAAACAAGACATTAATAGCACATATTGCCAAATAATCAGCTCACCTTCCAGATCTCCCTCTCAGATTTATAAAATGGATCTCGAGGCGCATCGATGGGTGGTTCAGTAATGTTATAACCTCCATAGTCAGTCTGTGCACATCGTATGTACTGCAATTTTTTATACATATATATAAACAAAAAGAAAAAACCATTAAAATTCAACAAATATAAGTTCAGCCAGCAAAACGTGACATTAAGCTTTATAAAAACTACAAAGAACTTAGTAATTGTTATTGCACTAAAAATAACAAAAATTACAGTACCTTTTGAGGCATGGGAGCAAGAACCTTTGGTATAGCATAAACATCTGTATCCGGTGGGGTAACATACATCTACAACCCATTAAAAGAAAACCCACATTAAACAAACAACCCAGATAACCAAATCAATAAAAATTCAAAAAGAAACGCCTAAATTCATCAGGAAAAAAAAAACCTCTCTGAAATCATAGACGTCATCGTCAGGGTCAGGCGGCTTCCTGATAAAGAAGTCACAATCGAACAAGCTAATTTTATGAAACTCTTCCTCGTTAATCCTATAATCGACAATTTTCTCAGAGTCCCAGCCTTGTGTGTGCACAAAACTCTTACTATTCACCATAGAAATCTCCTCGTCTTCGTTACCAACTGCGATAGCTGAAGCAGCCAAAGGTTCGTACTCAACGTCGTAGTCTTTCTTGTTGTCAAGTTCCTCCACTTCTTCCTCGTCCATGTCATAGTCATCTGGCCCCCCTCCGTCTGCGTCTCCGTCGTCGGCTTTGGGAATGAACTTTTTTGGTGGGAGTTTGAGGGGAAAAGTGTGTGAAACTGGTGTGAGTTTGAGTGAGGAAGGGAAGAGAGGGGCGGCGGTCGTTAGGATTGGGGGTTTTCTGATGAGGAGTGGTGGAGAGAGGAGGGAGAGAGTGACGGTGATCATGGTGATTGGGAGGTGAGAAAGAGAGTGGAGATGGAGGGGTTTTAGTGATTGGGTTTTTGAGTTGTTGTTGCGTGCGGGCAGGAGTTTTAGGGAGGATTTGTACTTGAACAGGTGTCGGTTTGTGGATGGTAATGGATTGACGGTTGGGCTGCAGGGAAATTTGTTCTTCAAGGGGTGTTTCGAAAAATGTAAATACACCTTTTTTTTAAGTTTTTTTTTTCCTCCTAAATATATTAAAATAATATTTTTATTTATTTATTTAAATAACTTTTAAAATCAACATGTTAAAATAATTGAAAAATAGGTTTTATCTAAAACTAATATTTTTATCACTATATCGATAACATAACAAAATATACCATAAACGTGAATTTCAAAATTCAGTTTGTTGATTGACTCAGAGCAAGAACTGTGTCACAAGTGGGGGAGAGTTTTTTTTTGGATATTCTTGCGGAACGAGGGAACCACATGACCCGGAAAGCGCACTTTGTGGGCCCAGAGCATGCATAAACCTCCGGCTGTCCAGGCTCTTACCAAGGGACAATGACTCACAGAAGAAGCTTCGCCCTCAGGTTTCGAACCCAGGACCTGGGAGGAATACCCCACGCAAGTCCCAAGCCTCCACCGTTGGACTAACTCCTTGGAGTCACAAGTGGGGGAGAGTTGATCTTGTGTTTTGTAAGAAAAATCAATATAACATCATTATTCACTTCAAAAGGTATTAGTTTGATGGGTTGACAGCTAGTTTTGATCCTGGTTAATCAGGTACTGAGTTTTAAAACTTCATCGTAAATTTGCACTCGTGCACAATATGGATTTTAGCCGTGAAAATACATTTTTTTTCTCACATGGCATATAAAATCATAATGCAGTCACTAAAATACCCTTGAGATCAAAGAAACGTTAACCATGGTCAAAAGTCATTTTCATTGTTTTAACCTTGTTCTTTTGTCATAACGCAGTCCTATTTTTTTCTCCTTTCCCCTCTCTATTGCATGATTTTCGTGTCTAGTAATCTCAATTTGTCATGTGCTGTTTTTCTTGTTTTATTATCGTTATTTTAATAGATCTTGAAATAATAATAATAATAATAATAATAAATTGATTCTGTTTTTTCAATAGATTTTGAACATGATTTGAAATCTTTCAAACTTGATCTAATAATCATAAACTATATTTTTTTAACACAGACAACAATTCCAATTCTAAAACTCATGTTACTAAGATAAACAAAAGACATTCTTTTTTGGATGTGCAGAAACCTTATTCCCTGAAAAATATATTTTGTAAATCTAGATGAGCGAGTAAAGCTCTGATTGTCTCAAGTTCTTATAAGAGATGCACGTTTTGACTTGAACTTGAGACCTGCTGTGCAGATCGCAAACTGTTTGTCATCACGTCATGCCTCTTAGAGACAAACAATAGACACAGTAATAAGAAAATAAACTTTAGACTTACGAAATTAATGTTTTGTGATTATTTAAAATCACTTGCATTTTTTCCAGAAATAAAATATTATTTTATAATTAAATTAGAGAACTTGAAGAGTTACAAGTGACATGGGATTATATATATATATAATTTTATTTATTTTACTGAATATACATATTAGCCTTGCTTCACAGAGAAAATTTATCTCGATGAGTTTTTTTTCTTCAAAACAACTTATATTTTTGAATTTAACTAACAATGGCGAGAATTCTCTGGAACTCCTCCCTTCACATTTCAACTCCATACCATGTGCAATCTTAGGGTGAAATTGGACAAAATCAGAGAACTTATTTCAAAACACAACGGTAAAAATGAACATTAAATTTCTGGTTTTGCTTTTGACATGAACTTTAGTTTATCAGGGGCCCGCTTCCGAGCTTATCAAACTGGACTTTCATCAGAGTTGAAGCCCAATAGACGGCCCCATACCACAACCCGGCCGGGAAAGACTTGTCAAAACGGGACATGACCCGCCCTTTCTCTGCCTCGAATTTTCTCGGGAAAGAAAACGCAAGAAAATTACCAAAACAGAAAATATTTCACTCCAGTTAAACCCCCCAAAACCGTTTTCGCATCATCCCGCCCAACTATTCCCCCCCTCTCCCCCTCTCCCCCCCTCTCTCAAAACAGAAAATAAAAGAAAAAAAATTCTCTCCTAGGGTTTCTTTCCTCGATCCTCTCCCATGTCTATCGAGTCTTGAATTATCCAATTCTCACTCAAATTCCATACCCAAGAATTCTGGCCAGACCCTTTACTGTCTCGATGGAGGAAGGGAGCAGTCGTGGCGGTGGTGGAGGCGGAGGAGAATCGTCATCGTCTAGGGCATCGCCGTCGTATGTAAAATTAGGAGACAGACAAATATTCACCGTGGAGCTCCGACCCGGAGAGACGACATTCGTGTCATGGAAAAAGCTTATGAAAGACGCCAGTAAGGTCAATAGTAGATCCGCACCCGCCGCACCAGACCCGCCTCCCGTTAACGCCCACCCTAACCTCGAGTCTCGAATTGCCCCAGTAAGCCCCTTCCCATCTCCACTGTTTAATTGCATAAAACTATACGTGCACATGCCACTGCATATGTGTGTCTATTCGTCTTCATTACTAGTAAAATTTGTAATGTGTTTGGATATATTGTAGTTAACTGGTGCCTGGTAGCTGGAATTAGTTATTCACTGATGTTGCTATTTTTTATCCAGGCACCAGTGACAGAAAATGAAGTGAAGGATGACCCCCCTCCAAATCGTTTCAGTGCTGTAATCGAGAAGATTGAGCGTCTTTACACAGTATGCTATCCTTTGGTCCATACATGTTATTGCCTTTTTGCTTGTAGTTCAAGGTGCAAAGTCCTAATTGATGTGCACGAGAATATAGGCAGATGTAATTGGCATTTCATTTGTTAACATGACCTGAATCCTTCACAGGGTAAGGATAGTAGTGACGAGGAAGATCTAATGGATGTTCCTGATGATGATCAGTATGATACAGAAGATTCTTTTATTGACGATGCTGAGCTGGTTGGTATCTCTAAATGTAGTTGGCGTCCACCAACTCTTTTTTTATTTTTGCGTGGCTGTGACTTTTAGTACTATCATCGTGCAAATTTTCTTAGCATGAAGAGGTTTGCATTGTTTGTTAAAGTATTCCTTCTGCAGGATGAATACTTTGAAGTTGATAATTCGGCAATAAAACACGATGGCTTCTTTGTTAACAGGGGGAAGCTGGAACGCATGTGAGTTACCTCTTAACCTTTTCATAGCTTGCATTACAATGGCCACAAATTGCTTTATTGAACAGCATCTCTGTCTGCCTATTTTCTGCTGGTTAGTCTTTGCTTTCCCACAAAACCGCCAAACTGCTCCTTAAGGTTGAGAAATTTTTTATCACAAGGGAATCCTTTTCAACTGATTTATTGCAGTAGATAGCATTATGTCAAACACTGGGACCAGAGACTCCATGCAACCAGTGATTTTCACTTGTAGAATGTAGACATTATAATTGCATTTTTTAGGAGCACCCCTTCTCTTCTTTCGATTACTCAGTGCTGACATAACTGGTTAGTAGGTATTATATAGCATTGAAGGATATAGAGGTGGATTGGTCTGGCACATAATTGAATTGGAGTTTGATGTGGAAAAATCCGTATTATGCTTGTAACATGTGTGATGAAGAATTCTCGCACCATCTTACAGGCAATATTGCCGACTCCATGAACAGAATATGAGGATTCTTCAGCTTCAATATGTCAGGAATGTTTTTAGATGTTTTTAGCACAAAGTCTGGTCTACTGTCAAACTGACTGTTCTTCATTCAAGGTGTACTGTAGTGATTACAGTGGAATTGTAAAGTTTAAATAAGCACTGCTGGTGCATAAAACTTCCACGTTCAAAAGATTTTCAGCCTTTCAAGATGTCCACATGTTGAGTGACCTTCATGGTAGAAGTAAGAATTATATGGTAAATCCCATCACTGTCAGTTTTCAACTTCAAAATGATCATTAATGTGTTATCATATGGTACTTAAGCTAACCAATACCTTGGCAATACTGATTCCTTTGAAACTTCATCTTGTGGACTCGATGTAAAATCCTTTCTCTGTAATTTATGTCAAGGGAGAACTCATGTTCATGTATTTTTCCTTCGTTATATCAAGAGTTCCTTTCTCAACTCTTTTGTTTCCCCTTTGCAAGAAATGAACCTCCTGTTGTGCCTAATGAGAAACCAAAGAAAAGGAGAAGAAAAGATTTATTGAAGGCACCTAATGATTCTGATGATGGTCATATGTCAAATAAACTTGTGAAGCTGGAAAAATCAGCTGCGGAGAAGATGGCATCGCCTCCTGGAAAAAACTCATTAAACCTTTCTCAGAACTTGACTATGACAAGTGAGCAGTATGAGAATGTGAAGTTCCAGAACCAATCAAATTCATCTGGATCGTCCACAAAGAAATCTGCTGAAACTAAAATGAAGCTGGCTCCATCTTTATCAGTGAAAGTTCTGGATGGAGATGCTTCTGCATCTCTGGAAGAAACAAAGGATATTGAAAAGCCAAAGACCGGGTGCCTCACACCAAAGAACCTCACTAGCAAACCTAAAGATGCTAGTGGATTCTCTGATTCTTCAAATCAGAAATATCTTGAAAAAAGTGCTTATGTGCAACCCAAGTCACAGTCAGCAAAAACTGTAAACCACGGTGATGATCTTGAACCATCAGTTAGATCAAAAGAAAAGAATGGGGTCCATGAACTTCCTGATCTCAATCTTAATATTTCTGACACCAAGATTTATGCACAAGCAGCAGTGAGTTTGCATATTTTTTTCACTTATTTTTTTTTTGCATTGAAATATTTTTGCCAAAGATAGTTATATTGACATTTGCATTTAGCACTATTTTAAAGATGGATATTGATTTCCATACATTACAGCTCTGGAAATGAGGATCCTGATGTATGAGGATCCCGATGTTGTATCTTTGAATCCACTTCACAGCATCAGACATTTACAGACAAATACAACTTTGAATCATCATTGGTGTAATAAACTGGGTTACATGAGTTTGAGGCAGAAGTGTTTAGAATAATTTTAGTTTTATTTTTCTTAGAGTAGAAGATAGTCTTGGAAAACAGTCTCTATCACATGCTCTCATGCAGGTGCAAATTATTTCAGAACCATTCAGCTTCACTGTGTGCTGACATGGTTTCTTATTCAGGGAGGTTGTAGACTTGTAGTTAAAGGCTTTTATCATGTACTGCATTTCTTGCTAATCACAGAAACTACAGCATTTTGTGTGTTTGTTTGATGATGTCTCGATGTTATTGATTTGATTTTGAATGTAACACCATGCAGAGAACTTCACATGTCCACAGAAAGGATGGTTCTAGTGTCAGGCCTAAAAGTTCGATTCTAGAAAAGGCTATCAGGGAGTTAGAGAGGATGGTAGCAGAATGTAAGCTCGAAAATACTTGCCACATATCCATTCCCAATGATTACAATATGGGGAAGTTCCTTGCAAATTGAAACCTTTTTCTGTTTAAAAATTACAGCAAGACCGCCCACTGTGGAAAATCAAGAGACTGATACCTCAGCCCAGGCAATTAAAAGAAGATTGCCTACAGAAATAAAGCTGAAGCTAGCCAAAGTTGCCAGGCTAGCGGTACTAGAATTCTTAACATTTATAAACCCTTTCATCTCTTTTTTCCTCTTGTTTTTGATAGTTGTACATGAAGGCTGGAAAGAAATATAAAATGTTTACTTTCCAATGGTTGCAACAGGCAAGTCAGGGAAAAATGTCAAAAGAGTTACTCAATCGTCTGATGAGTATTCTTGGTCACTTAATTCAGCTTAGAACACTGAAGGTATCTTCTTGTAGAAACTGAAGACTTGATTCTTAATTACAGCTGCATTGTTCTCCCTCTCCTCTCTCCCTCCCTCCTGATTGCAACCACAATTCTCATTTGTGATGTCTCCTACTAGCTGACAGGAGATGGTTGTGGTTGCTGCTCCTTGTGGAAATAGGATTAAGTTGGCTATTTGGTGCTTTGAATCCTCTCACTCTCTTCTTTTGTTTTGAAAAATACTGAAAAATTGAATCTGGGAAATCAGTTTTTAGTCACCACTACATTTCATTTTAACACTAATGAATATGATGAACAATTGACCGTTTTTTAGATGAAAGAAAATTTATTTACCGATGGAATGATCAAATCAAGAACAAGACATCTCAATCTGAAAGACCACTAAAACACAGGCTTAACTAGTTGATTGTTTTGGTTCTTGAGTCACATCAGCTAATTTATTGGCCTTTGGAAGAGTTTCTATGGTCATTCAAGCTCTCTATGTTACTGTGATAGCATTATGATAGACTAAGTGAAAACATGGTAGTAACTGATAGTGTGAATGAGGATGAAGTCTGTGTTATTGTTGCTATCTTTATGCCTTGGCCTAAAACAATGTTTCCAGATAACATGGTAGTAGTTTGTCGAGCACAACATGATGCAGTTTTTTTTTTGGCTGCAGAGAAACTTGAAAATAATGATTAACACAGGTTTGTCAGCAAAGCAGGAGAAAGATGACAGGTTTCAACAGATAAAGAAGGAGGTTGCCGAGATGATTATGACACGCATCCCCTCTGTGGAGTCTAATGTATGTTGATACATCTCTGTATCTCTATCTCTATCTCTCTCACACTCAGACTGGCATTCAGAAGTGTCACGTAGGGCATTTAGGTACAATTTTCTTTTTTGCTGGAGATTATTATTACCTAGAAGTCAATGGTAGATGAAACTGGACCAAGTTGAAAACATGGTTTTCTTAGGACCTTGGCCTTTCCCCACTCTCTCTCTCTTCTCTCACCTGCATATTTACAACGCTTCCATTTGGAATTGGCTACTTTACAGAGCCTTTATTCCAGAGACATGAGTGCACTGAATACCTTTCAAATATGATTGAGGGTCATTTTTTCTATTCTTGGCATTTGGACCTATGTTTTTCTCTTCTTCATATTTCCATACCCATCTTTGTTGTTTTATGTATTAATCATCATTCTTTATTGTTATGGGTATGGACCATATATTAAATACTGGTTGGTGATTCTCTTATCATATATCAATTCCATAGTAGTGCTTTGGCATCTGAAAATCTTGATATATTTTGATTACCAGTTTATATACTGTCTTGACAGCATCATATTGATGCAAGTATGAAGGTTTGTTGACTATTGCATGTGAATACTCTTATTGCTTTTTAAATACAATATAATTGATCCAATGATTTCCCAGGCATTAGTTCAACAAACTAGAGCGTCTGATGATTTTCAAGAAATTGTATCTGATGAAAGAGGGGTCCTTAAAAAGAAATTTAGCATGGATGCTGTGTTGGAGGATAAAATTTGTGATCTCTATGACCTTTTTGTTGAGGTATATACTCGAAATGCCTTGCCTTGATTTTTTTTTTGTGGAAATCTTTTTCTCGATCTGTCTCATGTTTTGCTCTGACTTTTGATGATTTTAGGGATTGGATGAAGATTCAGGTTCACAAGTCAGAAAGTTATATATGGAGGTTGTGCTTTCTTTTCCCTGTACATGTTTCTTTATGCTTTCATTTGCCAAATGTATTTTTAAATGAAATGGAGCAACCGCTTCCTGCCTCTTTTCTGTAGTTTTGCTAACAGGTTATTGATACTAGCTTTCATGGTTCTTTTTTCTTTTTAAACTAATTGGTTGAACCAGTCTGTATTCATTTTCTTCAAGTCATATGCCTCTGAAAGCTCTGATATCATTTAGTTCTTGAACTTCTTTGTCCATCCGGCAAAGTGTGTCTTGTGCTTATATTTTTGTATGTGAACACTAATTAAAATCTACTTCGTTTTTCTCTGACATGCTTTTCACGGTCTATTCCCATCTGTGATTCAGCTTGCACAGTTGTGGCCAAGTGACCTCATGGACAACCATGGGATCAAGCGAGCAATATGTAGGGCAAAAGAGAGACGGAGGGTTATGTACAGCAGAAATAAGGTCTGCTCGCGCGCCCCTGAATTCCCTGACCCCATCTCATATTTGAAACATGAAAGAGATACCATTTCCTAATTGCTTCGTTTTTTATTCATTGAACTGTAAGGATGTCTTGATTGGTAGACTTAATTTACAATCCTAATCATATGTCAATAGACCATGCTATGGTTAGCTGTGATTTATGAAGTGATTGGCATTTCAGGGTTCTAAAAAGTCATCTAATTGATTAAAACTTGCTGCATGTAAGGGTTCTTAACACCGGGTTTTTTTTGTCATTAAGTATAGTTGGGATGAAACAGGAGTGAAGGTTTTTGTATCAGTGAAACATTACATATACTGTGACTTGTAGATTTTAGATATTGGAATTGGTGATGCAGAGTGTTATCATTTCAAGGACCTTTGCTTCTAATTGTTGGAACTGATAAGTTTATTTCATTGTCTTTAGTTATCTCCAATTCTGCTGGCCCTTTCTGTGAAATACTCTGAAATCCCGTGCATCTTTTGCTTTTTTTCTGGGGATGCTGATGGTGATTCCCCCCCCCCCCCCCCCCCCCCCCCCCCCTTTTTGTTATTTTTAGGATCAAGAGAAAATAAAGAGTAAAAAGATGTTGACTCCTAGACAAGAGGAGGTTGAGTCTGGTTCAGTTGCTCAGCCACAACATGTGCAAGAAAGGTTGGCCACTGATCCGGTTGGTCCTGTTCTGGCTTTAGCTAGTAAGCCAGTTCCCAATTCCACAGCAGCATTTGTTCAGGTACCTAGTCCTTCAGCAAACAGTCTTGTAGGGGACAAGCTAAAACAAGAGAAGCCAAAAGGAAGTTCAAGCAATTCCATGGATGGGGCAAAGATGGGAGTTGATGGTGCTTTGCCAAAGAAAAAGGTAAAGAGGAAGCCAGAACTAGAGTTGGATGAAACACATCTCCGATCGGAGAAGTTGCATCCTCAATCTAGCGGGGAAAGACACCAGTCTCTCAAGAATGCATCTGGTTTTCCCCAAAAGTTAAACCTTCAATCAGCTGCCCCTCCAAGTTTTGAGCCGTCTAGCTGACTTAACGATAGTTCAATTAGGATGTTTACACCAAAGAAGTGATTGTATAACATGAGTGCTCTTCTTTTTCTTCACAGCAGGCGTCGTTAATTCTGACCAGCTGATTGATACCATTTTTGTAATTAAATTGTGTTGTTTGAATAGTCGTAGATTGAAGTATCATCTCATCTCATCTCATCTCAAATAAGAGATGCAGATTGCTTGTGCAAAATACCTTGCTTTGAGCCGTAAGTTTTAAACTATCTGTTCTCATTTTCCCTCTCCTTTTGAGTTTTTTTTTTTTGTTTTTCCTTTCTTGCTATTCAGTTTGATCCGTCGGCTTGTTTATAGTAGCTGATAGTGGTTGGCGGTGATGTCTGACCATACCCTGTCCAATCTTAAAATGAAACACAGGATATGAAATAAAACATTAGCCGTTAAGGGGAATTCATCCATACCCTGTTGTGGGCGTATATATGGAGTTGATTGATTGAAAAGTATAAGATCGCGATAGAAGATTGATCGATAAAAATCTCAAGAGATGATGAGAGACTCAAATTGGGATAATTGATAGATGGGGCAGGGTCAAATTTGTCCCTTTCCCTGGATCTTTACATGAAGCTACGTGCCTGGTTAGAAGCCTCGCACGTGTATATATTTCTCTTTTATAACCCGCAGAAATATTACTTCTTATGCTAAGATATTTTCAATGGATGGAATTTAGATATCAATCAAGACTGATTTTCCTACTTAGGTTAAGACTGATTTTGAGATGGTAAAAAACAATAGTTTTTTACTAAATAAGAAAACGAAATCATTATTTTGAAAAGTAAGACACAAGATCCATTAATAAAATCCATCAGATCAATTTATAAGAATTTCCAGAAATTAATCTCATCTAAAAACGTCAACAAATTAGCATCCGTATGTAATGAGACAAAAACTCTAAAAGAGAAAAGAAGAAGTGAAAAAATCCAAAACTCAACCAATAATATCACTCCAAAATCTGAATACTTGTCGAAATCCTGATCGGTCATTTTATATCCACAACACTAACACCATCATTTTCTTAATTCTTAATTCTTAATTCTTAATTCTTAATATACTCGAATATCAAATATCACACTTTATATACACAGATGACAGACCCATAGGAAAAAGAAAGAAAAAACTCACACACATGGTGCTATGTCTCTTCCATGTGCCTGTCATCACGAACAGGTTATCTCCGTTCGCCGGAATATTATCTTCATGTTCGTGCCCCTACAAGCTCAATAACAGAGACACCAAACTGGCGGGCTTTGGGTTTGAGTTGCAAGGAAAGGAGAGGTTAAAGAGAAAGCTTAAGTTTGTCGTCAGTGCGGAGTTATCCAGGTCTTTCTCTGAGAACATGGGTTTGGACTCTAAGGTCACTATCTCTCTCTCTTTATGAATTCTTTTCGTTCTCTTCGTGTATTTGGTTTATTTTACTCGATTAAATGCGAGAAACGAGCTGCGCTGTTCTTATTTTCCTGAGAGCAAAACCAAAACAATTGATTGATATCAGGGGACTTCGAGACTTTTCCATTCAAAGATTTGATGCTGCTATGCCGAAGAAACTCTCGGACCAGCTAGTAGATTTTTATCTAGTTTGATCCAGTTTCATAATTTGATGGACACTTTGCGTCTGTTTACGTAGTTTCTCAAAAGGAAAACTGCGGACTAGTTGGACCTGCGTTTTCTTATGCATGCTTTTGTTGAATTCAGAATTGCAATTAGCTTGATGCAATTATGTTGTTAAGCTATTGGTCTTCGAAAGGGAGAGAGAAAGCAAAATTCTGCTGTGAAACAATTAAAAAGAGGAGCTTCTTACGTGATTATCTGTTTTTACTTTTTTCCAGCAGCCATTCTAGGCTTTCAATATAGTTATAGACTTGAAATAGAAAAGGTGTACAATGAGTTAGAAGTAGACCCTCTGGTATCACGTCCCCATGATACTATGCTAGGACAACTTCTCTTGTCGGAAGTCTCCCAGATTAGAAAAACCAAATTTGAAAACTTGGTCATGGGTTTGGGTGACAGAAGTGGACAATGATATTGTGCTCCCCTCTCCAGCTATTTCTACTGTCACAATCATCTTTTCTTACAGCTTGTTGTCACCCTCTTGCATTTTTACTTTCACATCCTTATAGGCGTTGTTATGTCCCTCTTTTATCAATTTATCCGCATCAGCAAGAACAATTTTTCTCATTTTCTAGGTATAATAGATTATTTCCACCTTTTTTAATTCTTAATTAACTTTTGTTTAACATGTATGGTTGATAGAAAGATGGTGATTTAATGATTTAGGAAAGGCAGCTATAGACTGACAAAGGATTTATTTTGATTTAGAACATTGGCCAGTCTCATGATCTATCACAGTTGCCCTGGATTGGTCCAATTCCTGGGGACATTGCAGAAGTCGAGGCTTATTGTAGAATATTTAGAGCAGCTGAACGGCTTCATGCTGCATTGATGGATACATTATGCAATCCATTGACCGGGGAGTGTAAAATTTCTTATGATTATCCATCAGAGGAAAAACCATTATTGGAAAATAAAATAGTACCCATCCTTGGTTGCATCCTATCGCTTTTGAACAAAGGAAGAGAAGATGTTCTTTCTGGAAGATCTTCCATCATGAATTCCTTTCGAGTTGCAGAAGCAAGTGTGATGGAGGATAAACTTCCACCCCTAGCCATTTTCAGGAGCGAGATGAAAAGGTGTTGTGAGAGTTTGCATGTTGCTCTTGAAAACTTTTTAACACCTGACGATGATCGAAGCCTGGGTGTATGGAGGAAACTGCAGAGGCTGAAGAATGTATGCTATGATTCTGGGTTCCCCCGTCGTGATGATCATCCTTGTCATATGCTTTTTGCAAATTGGAATGCTGTTTATTTCTCCACTTCTAGAGAAGACCTAATTTCCAAAAGTTCCGAGTCTGCATTTTGGAAGGGTGGGCAGGTAACAGAGGAGGGTTTAAATTGGTTGCTGGAGAGAGGATTCAAGACCATTGTAGATCTTAGAGCAGAGATTATAAAGGATAACTTCTACGATGCAGCGGTGAATGATGCTATTGCAGCTGGGAAAGTTGAACTGATTAAAATTGCTGTTGAGGTTAGCACAGCTCCTTCAATGGAGCAGGTTGAAAAATTTGCATCTTTGGTTTCAGATAGCAGCAAAAAGCCCATCTATCTCCACAGCAAGGAAGGAGTATGGAGAACTTCTGCCATGGTCTCCAGATGGAGGCAGTATATGACTCGCAGTGCATCTGTGATCACCATTCCGAGAGACATGGGACTACGAGAAACAGATGAAAAGGGAGGAAGGCAGGGACCTTCATTCCTTGGAGGGGGGTCCCACCCCGGACAGGAAAATGGATCCCTGTCAGAGACTTTGAATAAACATCATGGTTCAAATGGAGTATCTAATGGAGCTGTCTCTCCAAAGGTTGAAAATGGTCAGAGCATTGATGAGGCACACAATGTCCATGCCTCTGCTCAAGATTCTATTCCATTAGAAACGGCAGAAAACGAGGTAGGATCTCTTGCAAACATATCCATGGAAGCTGACCCTCTGAAGGCTCAGGTTCCTCCTTGCAATTTCTTTTCCAAAGCAGAGATGTCCAAATTTTTCAAAAATAAAAAATTCACACCTCCAACATACTGTAATTATCAGTTGAAAGGGTTTGAAAAGTTGCAAGTTTTTAGAAAAGCAAGTGATGGGACATTCCAGAAAGTTAATGGTACTGATCCCGAGTCAGGTTTTGTGGAGGTAAAAAGATCCAATGGACCGGTCAGTGGAAAAATAGCATCTCCAAAGCCTCAGGGCTCACCTGCTGACAGTGACAAGCTTCTGAATGGAAGCGGCGATGCTTCCATTGGTTCAGGCATCGGTGTATTTAGTGGAGGGGAGAGGCATTTCATTACTGGAATCTCGACCACCGTGGCTGAGAACTTAAGTGAACATCTTGCAAGTGCATCAATCAAGGATGGCGGTGAAAACAAAGGTGCCGCTTCCTTATCCTCCAGTGATGATGACTTGTGCACAATTGAAGGAAACATGTGCGCTTCATCAACTGGTGTTGTAAGGGTGCAGTCAAGAAGGAAAGCAGAGATGTTTCTTGTGCGGACAGATGGATTCTCCTGCAACAGAGAGCAGGTTACAGAATCTTCCCTGGCCTTCACTCATCCCAGCACCCAGCAACAGATGCTCATGTGGAAATCCATGCCAAAGACAGTACTATTGTTGAAGAAGCTGGGGCAAGAACTCTTGGAAGAAACAAAAGAGGTACTGCTAAAAATATCCTTAATTTATGCTAAATTCCCTGAAAATTGGCCTCTTGTTACTCTAGTGATTTATGAAACCATGATTGTGTAGATGTTACTCCTTTTATCTCTGTTCAAAGTCTAATCTTTTGTTCCAGAGTGGTGAAGGTTACTTTCGGTAGAAAGTCATTGTTAAATCTTGTAGGCATATAAATTTCTAGGAATCAAAGGATTTGAATAGTCATAAAGAATAAATCAAGGGTTTACTTAAGTTTTCAGATTGGTTTTTCTTAATTCTCATTCTTATTTTGAAAAATTTCCACGGTGGAATGGAGAAAATTAACAGAAGCAGTTACAGTCTCATACATCCAAAGCCAAGTGACTCCTGGTCAGTAGGGTGAGCATTCGTGTAAAAAAATTGCCATTTCAGGTAATTACCAGAATTGTTTTAAAACTTTCCATTTCAGGTAATTACCAGAATTGTTTTTCCTTTTACCTGAATTATATTACCCAATCAAACAATCCAGGTAATTCATGTCACCTGAATTATCCAAATTTTTTATTCACCACCCAATTAATTTTTTTAACCCAAACTTCCTTAAAAATCTTCAATTAACTAGATACAAGTAGGTTCAATAAAAGTTTTGACCACGCAAAATATTGTTCAAGGAAAATTACAACATCCACGAAAATTATGAGAACATAAGAACACAAATGAAGCCTTGTCGCTTGGACTATTCTGTTCTCTCCAGTCCCTGCCCTGTCGCTTGGATTAACCTGTTCTCTCCAGCACCTTTGATTGCTTTGTGTTAAATCTTCTTTAAGACAAACATTGTCCATTGAGCTCATAACTCAATGCCTGGGAAATGTCAGGAAATCGGTATCCATCTTGTCCTATCCCTGGTTGGTTGAACATGAATGCAGAGGGATAGCCATGGGGGAAATAGTTTACGGGCCCTACAGGTCCAAACAGGTGCTGAGAAATGAGAATTGAAAATTGATGCAGGGATTAACTCTAGAAAATATTTTCAGAACTTCGTGGTTATGAGTACCACTGAAATCATTTTATTCATGAAGTAATTCTAATCGGCTTATCTGTCCAATGTGCAGGTTGCCTCCTTCTTGTACCACCAAGAGAAAATGAATGTTCTTGTTGAACCTGACGTTCATGACATATTTGCTAGAATTCCAGGGTTTGGATTTGTTCAGACCTTTTATAGTCAAGATACCAGGTACTGGAAGTTGGGAATTGAGATCCAAACAACATTGATGCATATTTTAATGTTCTAAATACCTCACTGCTCGTACACGCATTTCTTGATGCAGTGATCTTCACGAGATGGTTGATTTCGTGGCTTGCTTGGGAGGAGATGGGGTTATATTACATGCATCAAATTTATTTCGTGGGGCGTTTCCACCTGTCGTGTCCTTTAATCTTGGATCTCTTGGATTTCTGACTTCCCATTATGTAAGTCTGATATGACTCTTGTTTTGTTAATGTTATTTAGATGCTCTCATAAGCGACCATCTAATTGACTGATGCCTTTTTCTTTCTTTCTTTTCAATATAGTTTGAAGACTACAGGCAGGACTTGAGACAGGTTATCCATGGGAATAACACCTTGGACGGTGTTTATATAACTCTTAGAATGCGCCTTCGGTGTGAAATCTTTCGCAATGGTAAAGCGATGCCCGGGAAAGTTTTTGATGTCTTAAATGAGGTGGTTGTTGATCGGGGTTCTAATCCATATCTTTCTAAGATTGAATGCTATGAGCATGACCGACTTATAACCAAGGTGAATTTGGGCAATATCATGCCTTAATGACACAAACTCACTTTCTTGTATTCTTCCCTCAATTATTGCTCAAGGGGCAAAACCTACTTATACTGGCCCCTCATCTTAGGACATATCAAGTTGTTGTTTTTCAACAGCAATGAACATTTCACATTCTGAACGTTTAAACATATACATGGCATACAAGAATTTTAGTATCTTCAATGATATTTCTGCATGTATTTTAATGAATACCTACGTTTTCTTCTAGGTGCAAGGTGATGGAGTCATTGTGGCTACACCTACAGGAAGTACTGCTTATTCCACATCTGCTGGAGGTTCCATGGTAAATTGTCCTTTTGAGTCACTTGCATTTCGTATTGTTTAGCATCCAGATAGTTATCCACTCTTTGATGTGAATTCTGAACGTGTCAGGGTATTCTTAAGAATTGCTAGAGAATATATTCGAGAAATTTGACTTAAGCTTGTTCCATGATGGTTGGATTTTGCACTATCTATCCATCTTCTACTCCCACCCATTTTTTTAATCCACAACACGATGTTATGGAAAATCTCAATCCTTCATCAATCAATCCATTTCTCCCTTGCAAAAAAATTAACAAACAAGTTTGAGGACTTATTCCTCTCCCTTTCCTCATAACCTCTGATGCAAACATGGTCTAACTATACTCCCCTGTGGTTATTGCTATTTCTGGTCACTTTAAGGTGGCATCATCATCTGTGTAGTGATGTGTATTACTGGATCAGGTGCATCCAAATGTTCCTTGCATGCTGTTTACCCCTATCTGCCCGCATTCTCTCTCGTTCAGGCCAGTCATACTTCCAGATTCCGCGAGACTTGAATTAAAGGTAAACTAAAGGCTCATATTTGCAATCATATATATTTTTCTGTTATATTCTTCTGCTAGAGGATTCATGATTGCTAATCAAACAGATTCCTGAGGATGCTCG
Organism: Salix purpurea; assembly: GCA_027405865.1. Lineage (NCBI taxonomy): Eukaryota > Viridiplantae > Streptophyta > Magnoliopsida > Malpighiales > Salicaceae > Salix > Salix purpurea. The sequence goes on along the minus strand of CM050329.1, from coordinate 4,591,095 downwards.
AAGTAATGCATGGGTTTCTTTTGATGGGAAGAGGAGGCAGCAGCTCTCAAGAGGGGATTCAGTCCGGATATCTATGAGCCAGCACCCTCTTCCAACAGTCAACAAATCTGATCAAACAGGCGACTGGTTTCACAGCTTGGTCCGCTGCCTGAACTGGAACGAGAGGCTAGATCAGAAGGCCCTTTGAAGCTCAAACTGAAGAGCGAAGAGAAACCAGCTTCATTTTCTACCCCAGGATCGAGTTTTGTGTAAATCTCTGTACAGATTTTAAATTAGAATTAACAAAGAAGAATTAACGTAAAGGAGTAATTACTATTCATGAGTCACACCAACAATGACTCCCACATGAGGATAGGGATTGCCATTTTTTCCTTCTATTTTTTAAAATGTTATTGATAATTGTAAGTATATACCATCAACGATTATTGGTAGTAGAAATATAATCATTCAACTTCTGCTGGACCTACATTCTCCATGCCTGGTTGCTCATACTCTGTTAATAAATCTTATTTATATATGGTATTTTTGTTTATTACTGCGTTGGAATGTCTAGGAGAGAGTGCGAAGCAGAGTGAATCTGGATGTCTCATCTTCTCCACTTGTGTGATGAAAGAAAATTAGAAATCTGTAAAGAAGCATCAATGATCTTGATCAATGTATCAAACTCAGGGTTAGTTACGTCTATGGTCCCTTAAGGTTAAGATGGTGTCCATTTTAATCCCTTAAGTTCAATTTTGGGCATGAAAACCTTCGCTTTTTTCAATTTGCGGTTCTCATCGAATCCTGCCATGCGTGCACATATAAAAGGATGAAAGACCACATATGACCATAATGGAAAGTACGAGAGTTGGAATGCCCAAGTTATATCGTGTGGGTTACATGATCAAAATCTCAAAACTTGAGGGACCACTGATGTAATTTACCCACCACACACAGCATACAGCATTGCCCTTCTGCCGTTGAGATGCACGTTGTTCCAGTCTTTCAGATGAAGCGTCAAAGGAAAGTTTGCAGATGAGATAATTAAGGAGCATGTGTTCAAGGAGACCAGGGCGAGGACAAACCCATCTTGAAGCAAGTACTCCATTTTAAGGGTGCCAAAACCCACTTACGTGCTTGTTTACAACACAGGACACACTTTTGTTTTAATCAATAACCATTTTAACAAGCCAATACTTTGCTTCTGCAGTTTCCAATCATCCATGTATGTATTCTTATGTATACTTTGTTTCTGCAGTCTCGGAGCCAAAACTGAATAATATAAATTATATTATGTGACCTTACATAATAATTTAAGTTTTTAGTTAAGATAATTTATTTATATAATATCAGAGTCTTGTTGATCTGGCGGTTACGAGCCTTGAGCCGTGTAAGTTTTTAGCCCAAAAGGTTTTCACTTGAGAAGGTGTATTAAAAAATAATATAAATCATATTATATAGTCTCACTTACTAGGTTCAATTTTTAAATGAGATAATTCCTTAATAGTTTACTTCACTCCACTTCCCTCAATTATCCACCCTACTTCCCTCAATTATCTTGGTTAGTTCCCTATCTCAACTAATTATTTTGTTAGTTTTTATCTTATAAAATATTATGGACATAATTATTTTATAATGTATATTTAAGTTATTTTAAATTATATATGAACCTTAACTAATGAAATTTTATGGTCATAATTATGATATATTGTATTCAAAAATATTTTACTTATGATTTTATGATTTTTCTACCTATACAATTTTAATTTTAATTTTATAATTTTTATATATAAAAAAATTTAAATATAATTTTATAATTCGATTTTACAATTCGAGTTACAAAAGTAAATTGCGTATGGTGTCCAGATCATAATTTTGACACCTTGGCCCTCATATAGTACTGAGAAGTACAGTTTATATGATTACTATGTCGTACAAAAAAAAAAAGCAAACATCTGCAAGTGCAGTGTGTAAGAACGTCATCGTTACATAACAAGGAAAAGACAGACAGCAACAATCTAAAGCAAACACGTGGATATACCCAGCTTTCTTTTCTCTTTATATGTATAGTTAAGAGAAAGAAGCGTTCGGCCCTGAGGCAGACTGGTCGATAGAACGGGAAAATTACGATAAAGAAAAGGTTTCATCTTCTTCATATGAAGCTGCACCTTTTTACACGGCCCTTACAGATTGGAACCTTGGCTCTTTAGGAAGGAACTTCTGCTCAGCATAAACAGACATGTAATCACCGAACAAAAACTTGGGGTAGGTTTGATTGATCTCTTCGTTATCTTTTTCCACCAATTCTGGTGCAGGGGCAATGGTGGCCTTGAGCGATGGATTATAGAACGAAGCAATCGACCTTCTGTTCCCGTCTGGGGTGGCCAAAACACGGTGCCAGGTACTCTTGTATCGGCCATTGCTAAGGACCTCAATCTGATCACCAGTATTGATGACAATGGTGTTCTTCATTGGCTGGACATCAATCCATTGCCCATCTTTGAGAATTTGAAGGCCGCCGACCACGTCATCTTGGAAGAGTAAGATGACACCCCCGGCATCGGTGTGAGCTCGGAGGCCATTGACAAGCTCAGGATGAGGACATGGTGGGTAGTGGCTAACCTTGGTGCCGAAGAAGGCATTTTGTCCTTCTCCATCATCGAATGCTTTCTTGATGGATCCTTTTGGTAAGCTCAAGTTCTCATCCATCACTTCCATGACCTTCTCAGCCAATTTCTTCAGCTCGGCACGATATTCAGTCATGGTTTCCCTGTCATTAATGCCGGAAAGTTAGATATACACACTGCATCTTTTTCTTTGAATCGTTTTTCACATTGATATTTTTTAGGAATGGTGAGATTTGAGTTATATTTTTCTGTGCGGTGAGCCCATGTTCATTTCTTTATTAAGTTATAATACTTAGAAATTAGAAGTGCTTACTTGAATCCAGGGGTTTTTGATGGCCACTCGTTATCATCAAGGAGAGTGATGACATCTTCCCAGTCCACATTCTCCAGTTTCTCACCGCTATTCTTCTCAGCTAAAGCCTTCAAAGTATTTGCCACTGCTGAGTTCTTGAAAATTTCCTCTCTTTCCAGTTTAAAATATTCAGAGCAAACCTTCTTCACTTTCTCTAGGAGCTCCTCTGGAATCCCATGGTTCATCAGCTGTAACAAGTCATGTACAATGCACGTTAATTTACAGAAAATCGTTTATGCATAATGAAATGCAAAATGAAAAGCTCATTATAGATCGGATCCTCCATTATTTCTGGCTAGATGCTTTCATTTATAAGAAAACACACATTATGTATAGCATCCCACTATAAGCTCTTGGCACGCAATGCCTCACCAAGAAATTCTTTTCAAGTGTTTGAAATGTTGAATGGATTTCAATATGACCCACCATTCTTTTCTAAGACCTAATTTTGTGTGTTATGATCATCCAACATGGAGATATTGCCAGAAACTAAAACGAGTACCTGGAAGAATCCCCACTCCTCGCATCCATTGGCAATCTGAGCCATTGTCCTGGCCCTCTCTTCGCCGGTGCCATTGACCTTAGAGAAATCAATCACTGGAATTGCCATGGAAGCAATGAAGAACAAAAGGTCAGAGAAAGAGAGGGAGACGGGGGAAAAGGGAGAAGAGTTTTTAGAGTGTATGCTTTGCTTAGTTAGCTAATTAGTCTTGCTCTAAGCTTGCTTTGCTTGCAAAAGAGAAGGGTGCAGAGGGGGGTATTTATAGTAAAGTTTCCCGCCATCTATATTGTCAACTCTCTTTAATTACTTTAGTTAGTCCTTTTCTGGTTTCTTTTTTACTTTTTAAATAATTAAGCAGCCGTTGGGGCGAGGTGTGGGACGGTGACATTTTTGCTTAAAAATGTCAACGCTTTATATATGAGCTACGTAATGCTACTGGTAATCCAAAACAGAAGCATTCTCTTAGTTTCTTTCAGGTGATGCAAACCCTTTTGCTATATTCAACTTTTATTGCCTTCAATACCAAATATAAACAATTTCTTTCCAATTCTTTTAAAAAATTTAGTTGCAATCAAGGGTGTGGAAAAAACTGTACCAGACACGTAGAAGTTGGATTTTCACAGCCCGAATCTCAAATGATGAATTCAATGCCATTTACTTTGTTTTAGTCAACACATTAAAGAATAGAGTTCAGATTATGATGATAATCTGTCTAAAAAACGATTTGTTAGGGATTATCTGACCTGAGAATAGTAAACTAAATGTAATTAAAGAGGTAGTCTAGCCACTGGACAGACAAAAATATGACCAGTAAGATTGTGTATGACAAATGGAAGTCAAGAAATTAATGAGATGCCTCTAATTCTTTGATTTGCCAGTAAAATTGAGTTAGCATTGATGTCAAGTGGCATGATATACCCGACATTCATGTGCAATATTCCCCTTTACTTAGTTTTTTTATACATATATATGACCTTGCTACTTTAGTTTCGGTTTATTTTATATCATGCTTTCACGTTCATTTTACTTGCAATGGAAATCTCTTCCGACTGTTGCGACTGTTCATTCATCATGCTGACTCCTCCCCGTTCTCCTGCAGCCACCAACCTTTGACTTTTTACACATGGACCTGCTCTGCTACAACCAGTGATCACACAGTTAAGTTAATTGTACGGATATGCAGCCAGAGTTTGAGGAGTAAGGAAGGCGACGGTGAAAGCTTCAAAAATAAAACAAAAATCACCCATCAAACACTAAACTACCACATCGATCGATCGTCAACTTCATAATACTTCTCCATCACACACGCGCGCGCACGTGATATTTTAATTTGAACTCATTTTCTTGGTTTTAATCAGTTAGTGGTAATTTTTTTTAGCAGGGAGTGACCGAATGTATGGATGCATTCAGGATCTGACAGCCAATATATGACCGCCCGATGAAGAACTGATGTTGGAGAACCAAATCAACATCATTGCTGTATTTGTACGTAGAGATAATATTAGGAAGCTAAGATCTATTTTCATTGCCGTATCTGTAAAACTAAACGTGAGAAATCAAGCTCACTAATTCTTTGTTGTTGATCTAGAACTAATGTTGGCATGCCTCCTTTTTCATTGCTGTATTTAGTAGTTCTCATAAGTCATAGAAATTGTAAGAATTTGTGTGGTATGTTCGGTTTATAGAATAATATAAATTATATTCTTAAGACTCATTTAATAGTTTAAATTTTTAGGCGAGATGGTTCCTTGACGTGGTATCAGAACCTTGTTGACTCAACGGTCACGAATTCGAATCTTACTATCTTCATTCTATTTGATAAAAATCAAGCACGATGTAATATAGACCTGTGAAAGTTTCAAACCCAAAATACTTTCACTTAAACGAATATATTATAGAAAATATAAATCATATTCACCATGTATTGTATGAGATAGTTATTTAATAGGGTTTGCATAAGTATTGGCATGTTTCCAGATCCGATCAATCATAGCAATGTTTCTGATGCTTCTTCTGGCCACGTATTGTATGCTAATTGTCGATTGATAGAATCACCATGCCTCATTTGTGTCTTTCATATTTCTGGTGGAGAAGACATATCACATATATTTGATATATGTGTGTCACCCTCTCAACAAAAGCCCTAGCACCAGTAGAAAACAGAGAACAGCTGGTGTGTTAGGGTCTTAGAATCATTGGTAGCTAACCGCAGGGCCAGGTTTCATTTTGCATGCATTTCTCAAGGTTTAGCAGTAATGATTTTGGGCCAGGTTGCGTGCATGGTTACAAAATGGGGTGCGATTGTGCAATGCATGCCAGTACTCTCTCAACATCCCAGGTTCAGTTTGGACGCCAGTGACCTCCACCTTGCTGAGAATATAGAAACAATACTATATATATATATATTAAATGGATATATTTTGTAATTTCTAACAATAGTGTTAAAAATTATTTTTGTTAAATCAATATGTTAATATTAAAGAGCTCATATATATGAGAGTGTGGTAGTTTTTGGATACTTTTTAAAACTATAATTTGATTTGAAAAACTATCAAATTAGTTTTTTTAGTATTTATTGATGATTTTAATATATATATTGATATACGTTTTTTTTATTTTAATATATTTTCAAGTAAAAGTATTTAAAAAAAAACATTTTACACCGCATTATTATGTTATAAATTTTATAATCAAGTGAAACTTTGAATGTTTATTAATGTATGACCAATTTGGCCAGATGACATGGCAAATGTAACATGGCTGTTAAGTGATGAGTTGACATTGATGACACATAAAACTTCATTTTCAAAGGAAATTTCCCCCGTTCTTTAACGAATTAATTTTTTAAAAATGGATTAGTTAAAAGAGGCATTAAAATCCAACTTAGGAATTAATAAGTTATTAAAAGGAATAATTAATTATAAAATAGTATCTACTTAATTATATCTCATATATATTATCTCTAATTATATGCGCACGCACACGAGATATGGCTCAGTGATGAGAAATTGGCAATTCCAATTAAATTCCGTAGGTGATCAGCAGGAGTTCAAGAGTGGAGAGACCATTAACGCAAATGAAGGGGGCCGTCTTGTTTGCATAAAAAAGTTCTGTGGAGACTGACTATTAGCTGGTTATTGTTTTCATCATTGTTCCCATGGAGGATCAAGAGTTGAATTTGTTGAACAGAACATGGGTTCTGTGGTCCAACGTCAACTCGACTTGCTCTATATATTAATTTAAACTTTATATAGGAAATTGTTGTGCATAGTAAAAGACTGTTCCCCCCCTGTCCAGGACTCCAAAGCTGGAAATTTGCACCCTACCTCATCACCTTATATTTAAATTTGTGAGAAATCAATTACGTATAGTTAGGCATACTTAGCGCAGCCCTTTCGCCACCTCTTCATCATTAATTATTTGGATTTCATAGAGTTAAAGTTCAAAATATTTTTTTTATTTGATGAAACTCATCCTCGGAAAGCGCACTTTATGGGTCCAGATGAACGATTAAAACCAAGATTGTTCCTGATTTTTACAAAAGATACACGATTTGACTCGAACTCGAAACCTGTTATGCATATCTCAAACTCTTTGCTATCACATCACAATTCCTGGAGACAGTTCAAAATATTATGTTGAATCGTAAATGTAAACAAGGTATTGTAGCTGATTTTAATGCCCTCGAGGCTTGCAATTTATGATCAGTTTAATCGCTATAATGACCTAGTTTTTCAATTATATAAGACCAATCTTATAATTAATATTAAGAGGCTGGTCTCTATTATTCGGATTTTATATTAAGTAGTTTTTTATACAGTATCATAGATTAAATTACCAATTAATACCTCTCATTCTTTTCTCTAATCTTACCATAAAGCAATATCAAACTAACGTAAGTTTGAAATTGAATGAAATTTTATCTGAAAAGGTGTGAGAGTGAGCACGATAGAATACAATTTATCTTGAGAATGGTAAGAGCTCACATACCAGCTTAAAAACGGGTTGAATTAATGGTTATTTAATATATCTCTTCGGCTAAACTATTACGATTACAATTATTAATTTGATATTATCCTGATTATTATTTTTATCCAAGGTTGCATAAATGGCCACTCAAATGCACCCCCCAGAGACAATGTGCCCATGGAGAACATAATTAATGCCTTGAAAAAGGTGAAGTGCTTGTGTAGTGGCTAATAGCGATTCCCTTTGAAGAACTCTTCCTCTCTTCTTCATCCTCACATGGTGCTGAGTAATGGTGTCTCTAACAAGGCATCCAGTAGCAAAGAAATGGTCTAGGGTGTCTGTACAAGATTTGGTTGCGGTCTATGTCTTTCATCGTTTTTTTTTTAATCAATCTCATCATGGAAACTTATAAATTATCTTCAGGAAGCTATGGTAAACATTAAATAATTTGGTGTGGTAAACACAATCGCATGTTATGAAGCCAGCAAATTCATCTCCGTGGTCGGCATCGATCGGTCCACATGATTTTCAACCGGTGTTTATTGGGAAATCAAACTCTGAATTGGAATAATTAATTCCTTCATAATATACAGCTAATTGTGTATATGAATCTTGTCAATTAAAATTATATTAATATTCAATAAGAAGATATATATATATATATATATATATATATATATATATATATATATATATATATATGTCCAAGTAACATTTCTTGTTGAAAATGGTTGAACTCAAGGCAAAGACCACTTCTAGCAGTTGATTACTTGAAACTTTGTTAGGGATTTTATGAAAAGCAATCTTCTATTAGTTAGAAAACAGTGCACATGCAACTGTACTAGGGTTTCGTGCAACCCTAGGTCTGATTGGTACACTGAATGTTAGGTCTGACTCGATGGGATACTTGGAAAGGCAAATTATTGCCGGTACGTGGATTTCTTTTCTTTTTCCAAACCCGACAAACAAAATGAATTGTTTTGATGTAAAGAAAATTGATTATTGAAATGAACAGTTACTCCATAATACACACCAACGTGCAAACAATACGAAATGCACGAGAGTCATTTATTATGAGCCATCCTGCTTTTAACTATTTTGGAAAAGTTATTAATGTTTATACATGTCCTCGAGATGTTAATGAATTAGATGATTACTAGTTTATAAGGTATTAAGTGATCTTAATAAGAATAATAAAAAAAAAATGATCAGTGGAAAACAACGTTTATTATATATATATCCAGGAAAAATGCTCCGAAGGAAGTTAAGAATCAAGAAAGGATATGGCTGCGAGCTGATTATTTTGTCTTGTCGGGGGGACTTCCTTTTTACAATCGAGCTCTGTGTGTGTGTGTGTGTGTGTGTGCGTGTGGTTTCATACGTGCGTATGCATGCATGCATGTACATGCAATTTCAAGTTAGGAATGCTATTCAATTTGAACAGACCAGTGAACTAATTAAAGTAGTTTGGTTCATCTAACATTTTGTTTTGTTAGGTTAAGCTGAAAAGTGTAGGAGAACAAACAATCTGTGAGTCTAAAAGAGTTTCAGTAATTTCTGATCGGTTTTCAATCAACATCATTTTATTTTATCTTTTACAATAAGGGATTTGGATCTATACCTCTCCAAGGTAAATCAATAGGTCTTGGTTTATTGAATAAATGTATACTAGTAAACAGAGGGGGGAGTTTTTCTCTCTTGATTCGTTGAAGGAAGGATTTTAACCCTATTCTTTCAGGCTCTTGTTATTTATTTATTTATTTATTTTAATAATAGAAGTATTTTTCTTATAATAGTTAATCACTCTGACTGAAAATTACTTTCTTCTAAATGTATCATGATCATCAATACTTTGATACAGTAGTATGAATAGCAGACTAAATCTACACATTCAATTATTTTATGTTAGGATTGATAATTTGAATCCATCTTCCTTTTTTATTTATATTTTCTATTATTTTAATTCACTGCCCTGTCAATATATAATCTTATCAGCACGACTGCTCCTTTTCCCTTTTCAAAGAGGCAGAACTGGTGATTCTTTCATTGATTTCCAAAATTCGTATACAATAGGAGTCTTATGTTTCGAAGTATTTGGTTGAGTGTCGATTCAGAATAAAATGATTATGGCATTTTTCTTTCTAGGGTTACAGATAATGGCATTTTTGAATTTGCACGATGGTCTTGGGTTTTACTCTTACAATTTGGCCCAAAACTATATTTCTCCTAGTGCACTTTCATGGGCCTGCAGGACATCCATTTTTAGCCCAAGCCCTGTCCAGCCACTATCTGCCCGTCCGATTTCTTGAAATTTCCTGCCAGGATTTTTTTTTCAAAAATATTTTAAAAATAAATTGAAATTTTTATTTCAAATTAAAATTTTTTTGATATGTGATGTTTTTAAATCATTTTAATATACTAATATTAAAAAAAAATATTTTTTAATAAAAAATACTTTAAAAAAAATCTCTAACTAAAATTTCAAACATAGACTTTCATCAGATGTCCAGAAGCAAGAAGCAAGATGCAAAAGGTGCTTATGGGGTCTCCTTTAAAAAACGGGCTTAGTTTTAATTTGGGCTGGGTTTGTTTTGGGGTTTTCTTCTAACAGCTCCACTGTATATAGGTTTTGGGCTTTGAACTTAGGCTTTGAAAAATCATAATGTAGATTTTCTGAGTTTCAAAAATTATGTCAAGTTTTATGACAATGCGATTCTTGATAATTTAAATATTATTATTTTTTTGCTCAATTTCTTTATAATCAAAGCCACAACAAGTGTGTAAATAAACTAGTAGTCTCTAATAATTTGTGCTGGTTGAACTTCAAGCCCAAACTCCAGGCACCTAAACCAGAAAATCAAGTCAACCTTTTTTTTTGTCCAAAAAACCTAAATTTTAAATCTTTTCAACCCCAGAATACATCAACAACGCTCTTTAAATACCCATTCATAAACTCAATATATTAAAAAAAAAGTTGTTGAAAACAAAATAATCCAGCCCACTTGAAATAAAATTTGAAGGATGCTAATTGAAGGTTGTCATTAAATAAAAAAGTTGCTATACGACGACACATTGTATTGGTAAGGAGAGTCAATGAAACATCGAATATCACGGCAGGAATTTGGTGGACTGCCTCGGGCCAAGGGGGGCTATCTAAGCCACGTGGAATGAATAATAAAATATCAATACATTTAAAACGGGAATGAATAATAAACTAGGTCAATTTATTATTTTAGTTGTTTGGTAACAAATCTCATGTCATAGCTTAATAATTAGTGTGTGGTGTGACTTCGGGGCTGTCACTTTGGATCCTATTAGAGGCAAATAGATATTCTTAAACGACAAAATAATTTGTCAACTGTCTCTAATTTCACACTTTATAAATATGTTCATTTTTTATTCATTTGAATTTCTTGACATTTTTTTTCTTTTGCCCCCTCTAATTTCATCATTTAAAATGAGATTTTTTTTTAAAATTTTATCATTTAGACTGATCTTTTTCTTTGAGTAGAGTCTGTTAGCATGGATCGAGCAGCTTTCAAAATGGATTCTGCAGAGAAGCGTCTCAATGAGCTCGGATACAAGCAAGAACTCAGAAGAGAAATGGTTTCCATATTAACAATCTTCCCCCTTTTCTCTCTCTTTTTTTTGTTGACAACTTTGGTGTATGGATTCGTATGTTTTTCATGGCTGTTTTTTTGCAGACGTTTTTCAAGACTCTTGCGATTACATTTTCGAGCATGGCAGTTTTTACAGGGTCGCCTCTCTATGGGTCAAGCCTGCGTTATGCAGGACCTGCAAGCTTGATATGGGGATGGGTTGTTGTCACTTTCTTCACTTGGTTTGTTGGATTTGCCATGGCTGAGATTTGCTCTTCTTTCCCAGTACACGTCTTCATTTCTCATATCTACATACATTTTCGTTTCTCGCAGAGGGCCTTTGCCTCTATTATTTACACCAGGGATTTAGACCTCTATATTGTCCATCTATACATAAAATTTGTCAATAATTTGCTCATCTTTCTCTCATGTACTTTTCTTAAAACAACAAACAGACCACGGGTTCGCTTTACTTTTGGGCTGCTCATTTGGCTGGACCCAAGTGGGGGCCACTTGCATCCTGGTGCTGCGCCTGGCTCGAGACCATTGGAGCCGTCGCCGGAATTGGTGGTCAGGTATTTATATAAACCAAGTTGTTCATTCTGTGATGTGAAAGCATATTTTGTTAAAGTTTAAAAACTAAAATAAATCTTCTCATTTAGAATCTCAAACTATTCTAGAAATTCAGCTTAGATTTTATCTCAAAAATTTCACTTCTGCTCCATCCGTTTGTCAAATAGTGCTTTTTTTGTTTGAAAAAATATTGTTTGCTTTTTCAGTATTTCTGAATCTGACTAGAGAGTTTTTGGATATATTATTATATCTTTTTAATTTTTTAGAGTAATCATATATTAGAAAAATCTTGCAAGACTGTCAATGATATTTTTATAATTTTTTTTAAATTGGTAGTTTTATTTTGACATGTTTTTTTGTCCCTTTTATAGATTTAATTTTTCTTTCTATTTTTATCATTCAACAAAAAAATTTATTTAGAATTAAATTTCATAATTTATTTTATTTGGGTTTATTATGGTCTTACGACCTAAATCATGAATTTAGAAGGTTAACCCGTGTTGATCCAATATATTATTGCCTCGATATTTTTAAAAAAAATTATGTCATTCTGAATTTTGTTTAAGTCAAAATATATTTTTATCGATTGTCTAAATTGTTTTTGAACTCGCTGAGTATATTGGGTTATATCATTTTTATACTTGCATTTAAAACTTGAATTTTATAATTTTATGTTAGTTTTATTTTTTAATTTGAATTGAAATTATATTTTTAGAAGTAGTATTTTAAATTATATATAAAAGCAGAACAAATTCAGAATAGCATTGCAAAATACTTCAAAACCAAAATATACAGAGTTAAAAAAAACAAAATATTGACAACCTCCATATAAACAAACACCATGCTTATTTTTGGTTATGAAGTCAATATAGTGCCCAGCTCGTCAATGAAGTTGGTATCGCCTAGTCGAATTTTTCACTATTTTGTTGAATAATGATGATGCTAGCAATACATGATATGCAATGAACGTGCAAACGGATGCATTCTTAGAATTGCTCTTGTTTTCGTTACAAAATATTTAATACCTAGCAATACAGGCATATTCAGCAGCCCAAGCACTGCAGATGATTATTTTTCTCGCCACAGGAAACAACAAAGGCGGAGGCTACTTCGCTTCAAGAGGTGTTTTCTTGTGTATGTACATGGGTTTCACCGTCATATGGGCGGTGCTCAACAGCCTCGCTTTACAGGTCATTGCATTCCTGGACATTATCTCCATGTGGTGGCAGGTTAATTTGCTGCCTCTCTAGTTATTCCCTTTTCTCCCCTTCCTCCAAGGAAACTAAAGCAATCTTGTTGAGTTCAATATGACTTCTTGCTCGTGAAAACATGCAGGTTATTGGTGGTCTGGTAGTGATTGTAATGCTTCCTCTGGTGGCACCACATACACAATCTGCTTCTTTTGTGTTCACTCATTTTGAAACATCACCTGAGACAACTGGGATAAGCAGTAAACCTTATGCGGTCATTCTATCCGTGTTGCTAAGCAACTACTGCCTATATGGCTACGACACTGCGGCTCATTTAACCGAAGAAACAAAAGGTGCTGACAGAACAGGCCCTATTGCAATTCTTTCCAGCATTGGCATGGTCTCTGTTTTTGGATGGGCATATTACTTGGCTCTTACCTTCAGTATCCAGGCATGCTTCCTATTGGGTTATTTTCCAATTTCCTATCAGAAAGATGGGTTTGTGCTCATACAAGGCTTTTGGTTTGACTGCAGGATTTTAACTATTTGTACGATGTGAACAACGAGACTGCTGGTGCACTAGTACCAGCACAGATCATCTTTGATGCATTTCATGGAAGGTACCATAATTCAACCGGAGCAGTAGTCTTTCTATGTATCACCTGGGGATCCTACTTCTTCTGTGGGCTGTCAGTAACTACTAGCGCTGCCAGAGTGGTAAGAGAAATTGAATATCGCTCTTATTCTTGTAACTGGGATTTGAAAATGAACATTACATCTTGCCACACTTGCAGTCATTGGCATGTCTATATTTCACTGTAAATTCTTCAGTTCCTAAAATTTTGCTGGTTTGACAAACAAGTATTGCTTTGGGTGGCACTCACGCGATTCTTTTTAGGTCTATGCTCTATCAAGAGACAATGGGATCCCATTTTCACCTATCTGGAGAAGAATTCACCCCAAGTACAAGGTTCCAACAAATGCTGTGTGGTTGTGCGCCGCCATTAGCATTATTCTTGGACTACCCATCCTGAAGCTTGATGTAGTTTTCACAGCCATTATATCGATAAGCACAATTGGCTGGGTTGGAGGCTATGCTATACCAGTATTTGCAAGGCTTGTCATGGCTGAGAAAAACTTCAAGCCAGGGCCCTTTTATTTGGGTAGAGCAAGGAGGCCGATTTGCTTGGTGGCGTTCCTATGGATATGTTACACTTGTTCAGCCTTCCTCTTGCCAACTCTCTATCCAATCCAGTTGAAAACTTTCAACTATGCACCAATAGCCATTGGCATATTTATGACTTTGATAATGCTTTGGTGGGCGTTTGATGCTAGAAAATGGTTCAAGGGACCCGTGAGGAATATCGATTTAGGAAATGGTCATAGTTAAGACGTGATGCTGAAGTCTACGAGACTTGTCCATCCATATTCTATCTCCCGATTGTGTTGGAGGAACAAACTAATATTCAATTTCTTCTATTGATAGCTTGTATTGATTCATCTAGTGTCGAAAAGTTGTACAATTTCAATAAATATTCATGTAAAGATACGACAACCTTGGTCAGCATTAATGGAACTCAAGGACACGAGCCTCTTCTGTTAGTATGGAACCTGACAGTTATCACTTAGGGATGAAGACTGCGGTCTCTGGTGTAGTTTGGTATTCTATGTATACAGTTTGCCCACAATCATTTGTTTTTCTTAGAATTACACTTGACCAATAATCGAAGTAGAAATGGTGTAAAATTAAGCAGTATAAAGTATAAACTCTCTTTTTTTATCAACACGCCAGTGCCTAGATGAAATCTCGCATAGATGTTTCCTTTTGAGCACTTAATGCATCTAGGCCTTGAGTTTTGACACAAAACTCAAGGCAGTCTAGAATTTCAGAGTTAGAAAGGGGAGGGGTTGTTAATATTTGAAATAAGCCACCCCTGCTATTATGATGATGAGGAATTCCTTGAGAATATTCTATAGTGAATCCTGGTTTTTTTCCAGAAAAGACTAGCACCGCCAGGATTTTTTTTTTTAAGAGACAGATTCATTTTGCTCGTCTCATCCAAAATAGTATAGCACTGAAAACTCAACATTTACTTGAGCCCATATATTATTTTCATTGCAGCAGGGAGAGAAAAGCTTTTACCATGACCATGACATCAAACATAACATGTGTATATATATATATATATATATCCTTAATCCAGTTACGGTGGAAACGGGATATTTTCTTTTTTTACGGGGTACATTGACTTAAACAAAGAGTTCTTGAGACTCGGCAGGAGATGACCAGCTAGCTAGCACTAAAATTTCTAAGCGTTACGGTGACTAATCTCTGGGGATTTCACTTCTCTCTTGGTTTGCACTGTCATTGTGTGCCCAATATCGAATGGCGAATCTACCTTCTAGATTGAAGGGTTTTGGATTTAATTATGAAGATTTGCTATCCAAGGACACGATGAGACATTATATCAGTAGAGAGACTCAATGAAACATTTTCATATAATAAAGGGACGATTATAATCGAATGCCCGAAAAAAACAAAACAGTTGTAAGTTACAAGAGCAAGTCGGTCTGTATAAAATGGCGGCCGTCAAAAAATCAAGAACTGGTTATATTATTCTACAGGAATAATAAAAAAATCAAAAATGAGTTTCCAGTGTATCTTGTTTTCAAAGTTGAGGGTGGACTTATAAGTAGTAAAGACAAGGAGAGAAGCGAAAAAATGGTAAGAGAGTTAAACAAGTCGTTCTTAAAGTATATTTGCTTTTGTCTTCCCCAATATAATACAATAGGTTCCCATATGGAATGATGCTGCAGCAAGCATTTCCTAGTATAACGTATTTTATTAGCACTCCGATGTCATTATTTCATCTTGGTCTTGCTGCTTGCTAATTTGATATTGTTAATCCTGATCTTACGATGACTTCTGGTTATGACTGATTCAAGCCAGCCAAGAAACATGGATACATATATTCAAACTTCAGCTACGTATATCCTAAACCAACATGAAGCAAGTTACAGTTTAAGTCTTCTGGTTATCGTTTGCTAGCTAGTTTTCGTTATGGGTACAGGAGTAGAGTATGGTAGCATGGATCAAACAGCTTTCAAAATTGATTCTGCAGAGAAGCGTCTCAATGAGCTCGGATACAAGCAAGAACTCAGAAGAGAAATGGTTTCCATATTAATAATCTTCCCCTTTATTCTCCTTTTCTTTTTTTGACAACTTTGATGTATGGATTCGTATGTTTTTCATGGCTGGTTTCTTACAGACATTTTTCAAGACTCTTGCGATTACATTTTCGAGCATGGCAGTTTTTATAGGGACGCCTCTCTATGGGTCAAGCCTGCGTTATGCAGGACCTGCAAGCTTGATATGGGGATGGGTTGTTGTCACTTTCTTCACTTGGTTTGTTGGAATTGCCATGGCTGAGATTTGCTCTTCTTTCCCCGTATACATCATTTCTTACAGAGTGCCTTTGCCTCTATTTATACACCACGGAATTAGACCTCTAAATTGTCCATCTATAACTAAAATTTGTCAATAATTTGCTCATTTTTCTCTCATGTACTTTTCTTAAAACAACAAACAGACCACGGGTTCGCTTTACTTTTGGGCTGCTCATTTGGCTGGACCCAAGTGGGGGCCATTTGCATCCTGGTTCTGCGCTAGGCTCGAGACCATTGGCGCTGTTTCTGGGATTGGTACTATGGTATGTATATAAACATACACCTTGCTTATTTTTGGTGATGAAGTCAATACAGTGTCTCTTCAATTAATAACTTGATATCGGCTAGTTGAGTTATTTCCACTCTTTTGTATGAATGATGTTGATGATGCTTGATATGCAATGAACTTGTTAACGGATGCATTCTTAGAATTGACGCTGTTTCGTTCCAAATATTTAATGCCTATCCATGCAGGCATATTCAGGAGCCCAAGCACTACAGATGATTATTTTTCTCGCCACAGGAAACAACAAGGGCGGAGGCTACTTCGCTTCAAGAGGTGTTTTCTTGTGTATGTACATGGGTTTCACCGTCATATGGGCGGTGCTCAACAGCTTCGCTTTACAGGTCATTGCATTCCTGGACATTATCTCCATCTGGTGGCAGGTTAATTTGCTGCCTCCCTAGTTATCCTTCTTCTCCCTTTCCAAGGGCTCCTTTCATGAGCACTCTAGGGTTTTCATCAGTTCATGCAATTTGCCCCCTCCTCCTAGGAAATTAAAGCAATCTTGTAAAGCTCAATAGGATTGCTTGCTCATGAAAACATGCAGGTGATTGGGGGTCTGGTAGTGATTGTAATGCTTCCTCTGGTGGCACCACATACACAATCTGCTTCTTTTGTGTTCACTCATTTTGAAACATCACCTGAAGCTACTGGGATAAGCAGTAAACCTTATGCGGTAATTTTATCTGTGCTGCTAAGCAACTACTGCCTATATGGTTACGACACTGCCGCTCATTTAACCGAAGAAACAAAAGGTGCTGACAGAACAGGCCCTACTGTTATTCTTTCCAGTATCGGCATCGTCTCAGTTTTGGGATGGGCATATTATTTGGCTCTTACCTTCAGTATCAAGGTATGCTCCCTGTTAGGTTATTTTCCCATTTCCTATGAGAAAGATGGGTTTGTGCTCATACGAGGTTTTGGTTTGACTGCAGGATTTTAACTATTTGTACGATGTGAACAACGAGACTGCTGGTGTACTAGTACCAGCACAGATCATCTTTGATGCATTTCATGGAAGGTACCATAATTCAACTGGAGCAGTAGTTTTTCTATGTATCATCTGGGGATCCTTCTTCTTCTGTGGGCTCTCAGTTACCACAAGTGCGGCCAGAGTGGTAAGAGATTGAATTTCGTTATCCTTCTCTAAAATGGGATTTGAAAATGAATATTACATCTAGCAGCTATATTTCACTGTTAATGCTTTGTTTGGTACTCACACAATTCCCTTTAGGTCTATGCTCTATCAAGAGACAATGGGATCCCATTTTCACCTATCTGGAGAAGAATTCACCCAAAGTACAAGGTTCCAACAAATGCTGTGTGGCTGTGTGCGACCATTAGCATTATTCTTGGACTACCCATCCTGAAGATTGATGTAATTTTCACAGCCATTATATCGATAAGCACAATTGGCTGGGTTGGAGGCTATGCTGTCCCCATATTTGCAAGGCTTGTCATGGCTGAGAAAAACTTCAAGCCAGGGCCCTTTTATTTGGGTAGAGCAAGCAGGCCGATTTGCTTGGTGGCGTTCTTATGGATATGTTACACTTGTTCAGCCTTCCTCTTGCCAACTCTCTACCCAATCCAGTGGAAAACTTTCAACTATGCACCAATAGCCATTGGCATATCTATGACTTTGATAATGCTTTGGTGGGCGTTTGATGCTAGAAAATGGTTCAAGGGACCCGTGAGGAATATCGATTTAGGAAATGGTTACAGTTAAGGTGTGATGCTGAAGTCTACGAGACTTGTCCATCCATATTCGATCTCCCGATTGTGTTGGAGAAACAGCTCGGCGTCAATTTCTTCCAATGTTAACTTGTATTTATTCGTCTATTGTCGAAAAGTCTTACAAATTCAATAAATATTTGTGTAAGGATACGACATGGACAAGGACAACACTGATTAGCAGTAATGAAACTGAATCAAAACTAGAGGATTTAAGCCTCTTCCCCAAGTATGGAACCCTGACAGTTATCACCTAGAGACAAAAGGGATGACGATTGCGACCTCTGGTGTGGGTTGGTATTCTATGTTTACAGTTTGCCCACAATCTTTTGTTTTTTTAGAATCTTGACCAATAATCTACGAAAAGGAAATGGTGAAAAGCGGTATAAACTTATTCTCTTAGCAACACGAGCGCCTGGATAAAATCTCGCATGCGATTTGCCCGTTTAGCTGGTATGTTACCGCTTCTGTACAGTGCACCGAGACGCATGCCTGTTTCATTTCGAGGGATAAGTCATCCCGCCCAAGCTTCTTACATACATGTGGCAAGACATCATCCTGTAATCCCACGCTCTGCCAGGAGAACAAAGAGCACTTAATGCGTCAGTGACTTGACACAAAACTCAAGACAGTAGAAAAATTTAGAGTTAGAAAGGGGAAGGGGGTGTTAGTATGATGCTGCTGCTTCTGTTATTCTGATGCAAAGGAATTCTTTGAGAATATTGTTTAGTGAATACTGGTTTCTTTCCCGGAAAGACTAGCTCCACCGGGATGCTTTTTTTTTTTTTTTTGTGAAGAGACAGCTTCATTGAGTTTGTCTCATCTAAAAAAGTATAGCAATGAAGACTCAAAATATTCTTGAACCCAAATATTATTTTTATTCCAGCAGGGAAAGAAAAGCTCTTAGCATGACCATGACATCAAACATAACATGAATCCATCAAAGAGTGTTAAATCCTTAATCCAGCTACTGTGGAAACGAAGCAATGATTTGGTTTTATGGGGCACATTGACTTAAACACAGTGTTAACAGAATTAAAACAATTTCCCATGAACAAGAGTTGATGTTTAATACAGAAGAAGAACGATATGTACCTTCCACTTTGTGACTAATCTGACATTTATGATTCAAAGAGTTCCTGAAACTCTGTTGGAGATGACCAACACCGCAGAAGTGTTTCTACAGTTAATCTCCGAGTTGCACTCAGCATTGAGATGAAAAAACGACAACCATCAATTTTGTATTCTTCAAGAGGATTCCTGTGACCAAAACTTCTTACATTCACCTGCCAGGGGTCTCAGTCAGTTTAAATCAATCAGAAAGCCAATGAGAAATACATTAACAAAATCATACAAACCGCTGAGCTGAGCCTATTCATGTTCACAAGATGATCCCGCCAGAAATAGTCTAGAGTCTTCAGAAGAACTGTTCTCTGTATTGAATAGTGAAAAACAAATAAGGGAACTAAACACGGGATTCTATGAAGCCTGAAGGGGAAAAAAGCAATGCTTCTGATGAAACATCAGATAATCTTTATTATGAACATTTTTCAACGTATATTAATAAATCTTCAGGATTTTTGACTAAAGATTTTTGGCATCTCTCTCCGTTCTCAAGAAAACCATACTCCCTGAAACATCATTAAATTAAACCTTCATTCTGATCAGTTTTTCAACATAATATTAATAAATCTTCAGGGTTTTTGATTAAAGAAGTTTGGCATCTCTCTCTGTTCTAAAGAAAACCATACACACCCAATAAGAATTTGATTCCTTTCCTTCTTGTTCTCATAAGTCCACAATTGGAGATCAAAGTGTTGACTATTTTCAATCCTTTCCATTGTTCCACCTCAAACAGAGCAGTTTTTGTAAAAGAGAGGGTTTGGAGGGGAGATTTCAAAAAGACTTGTCACAGTAAAGTAGCTTCTACCAAAAACTGTTCCAAATGTAATCAAGACACTCAATTAGGGGGACAGCAATTATTCTTTTTTGAAACTTCAAGTTTTTGGATTTGAGCTCCCAAACACAACAGCTAAGTGTGGGGAATGTCACATGTGAACCAAAACGCCAAATTTGAGTAAAGCAAACTGATACCAGATGCTAGAGAAAATTCTATGAAAAATAAAGAGTTGCACTCAAGGTCTCAAATTCTTTGTTAATATAATCTTGGTCCCAATTTCATTTGCAAACAAAGGGCTTTTTGGATACTGTTTTCATATCTTGTTACCCAAAAACAGCTTTTACATATCTTAACAAACAGGGTTCTTTAAATGAAATTATCTCCAGAAAACCATTGCTGTAAAGAGAACACAGCATATTTTTGAACCCAGAAACCAGTTTTCTGCTTTTCAAAACAGCAATCAAACAGGACAGAGGTTTCTCATCCACATGACTGGAGCACTTAAAAGAGTACCTTACCTCAATTTCTTTGATATATTCATCATCATATCCGGATTCTAGTGTAACATCCAAATATGAAGCAATTAAAAAATCTCCAAGGTATTTGCGAAGAAGATTGGTTGTTGTTCGGTATCTCCCATTCCTACAATAAACTTATCAGTGGATCATAGAAATTAACATACTGAAATGGAAATAATGAAACCAAATAAGGCTTATTAAAATAGCACTGACATAGTCAAATCATCAGAACATATAGCAAGCCATCGTTTTAATGAAAAACTCTTCCTACGAATCCCTCTGAAAGCATTTGGAGGCTTCGGCAAGTTTGGAAGGTGAAAATTGCTGATATTAATAGAGCTTGATTCATGTAGTTGTGAGAGAGATTTCAGAAAGGCTTCCTCGCTGACCCCCACAAATGGTTCTGGAGAAACCTCATATAAGAAAAATATATCTTGAAATATAGTGGGCTGTGATTCTAAATTAGTTACTTACAAAATAAGCTGAACATATTGAGCAAAGAGGATACAGATAAGAAACTAACCATGCAGTAGCTTTCCCCCAATAGTTTTAAACTCCTTTAAGAGCTTACCCAGATTCCAGTTTCTTGGATGCTATAAATGAGGAACAATCAGTAGAAGCAAGTTGTGATTAAAGGTAACAAGTACAGGGAAATTGCAACTACCTTCAGTGGATCAGCATTGCCAAAGACAATTTCATCCACCACTGCTTGCATGTACCTAAGGAACAACTTTCTTTTAATGGAAAAGGATAATTTTAAGTAGAATTCGCAAAAATGAGTGTTCATGTGAGCTACCAATTCACAAAAATTTAGGTGCATGTGAGCTCACAGATGCAGAGAGTAACAAAAATTAATCATGAGGCAAGAACCTACTAAAACAGCTACCACTCTGTTCAGGTTGGTATCAGGTCTTCCCATCTCAAATTTGGCCCTTACAAATCGGGTGGATTGCAACATGAAGACATTATTCACTTTATATTTTTGTCAACATTTCCCTTTCATTCTGTTGACTATGGAATACAATCAACCACACAGCACTATCTACTATCCTGAGGGATATGTGCAGAATTTATTATTGCATGTTCATTGTGGAGGATCAAACCTGAATGTCATTAATGTGCAGATTGAATTAGAATTCCAATAGATAACAACCATAGCAAGAAACACCCTGAATAATCTTCATTCAGACTGTGTGAAGCACAAAAGTACAAGGTATAAAAGCTATGATAGCATTGCAAAAACAACCACAGAGCTCTCATGCATGGAAAATGCAATAGCAATCCAAGTCACAAAATACAGTGGAAACCAAAACAGCACTCACTGGAATACATGTTGAGAACAGCTTTCACTGTCTCCGGTTAAAATCAACTGCCTGAGATCATATACATGTTTCCTTTGTACCTGATGAAAAAGAAAAAAATTCAATAACAGTAGAGACCTATGCTAAGACTCAATTGAATGTCTGACTTGATTGATTATCAGCATATTTCCTTCATTACTTAATGGAAAGCAATTAAAATTAGCTTCTAACAAATGAATTTTGCAGTGTCTATAAACTACCTAATGCTTTCAAATAATTTTTTATGGTTTTGTTGATCTATAATGAAATATTTAGATAATATTTACTAAAATTTTGCTAGCAAGGAGTTTAAATTGTTTACATTCCATAAATAGGATTAACAGAATCTGCTGTGTCTAGTTTTAATACCATGCTGTCCATGCAAAGAAAATAATATTATGGACATACTTTAAAATGCAATTATTCTTTCTTGACGTCTTTTTTTTAAAAAAAAGAAAAAGAAATCCTTATCAACATTTTATGAATACAACTGGGATATCATGTTGTTGATGCCTGATGTCAAATAAGGGAATTTATAACAAGCTTAATTATCCAGTTGTTGTGCAGGTGACAGCAGCAGGTGCTAAAATAAGGAAAATGCTATTCTCACTGCATACCTCTAATACTTCATCAAACTCAACTAGGCTCTTTCTTATGCCAAAGAAGTACTTCTCCGCATTGATTTGCAAGGATAAAAGCTAACAAATATTTCATTTCCAAGTTAGTAATAAAGTACTCGATCACTAGAAGACATCACTTGAAGAAAAAGAATATCTATTCACATAAGCTAAGTAATCACCTGATTTACAACTGCACCACCTTCAATTGGTATAGCCTCATCATTAGTAATCTTTGAGATAAGTCTCACAGCCCACTCTGTATCAAAATTAAATTTTTGAAACATTTCATCCTGCAAGCTGTGTCAAAAATAAAATAGCTCAAAAATTAACATAAGCGCCTACCAATAATGGAACATCATAAACTCTTATTTGATGCATACCAAACAAACACCTTGTGATGTTACACCTCTACTCATTGACAATGTTATTGACAAAGTTTCATTATTGTTTGAAAAAGAAAATAATAAATACACTTCCCTCAACTTCAAGATAAGTCACAGATTTTATAAATTAAGCGCAATGGACATTCTAGTCCACTAACTATCACATGATTCTAAACTAGATACCCAACAAAATAAATTCCTAATCAGATCCTCGTCTATCAAACATTACCCTATTAACCCCCACCATAAAATTTATGAGAAAACCATCACTTTAAGAAAGATTGGTCCGCCATTTTTTAATTTTTTAAGGAGAAGGTAATAGGGTAATGTCTAGTGGGGACCCAGTTGGAGTGTGTGTGTGTGTGTGTGTGTGTTTTGAGGATCAAATTGTGAATTGGGTGATGGTTGGGGAATAAATACGTCCTTTTCCCTAAAATATACAAGGCTGGTCTTTTGTTACATAAAAGTTCCAGCACAGTTATTCAGATAAAAGCACCATTGTGAAAGGGGGGGCGTAAAAGAGGAGCATCAGTACAGTGAGGATAAGAGGATAGTGGACTGTGAGAGATGTAGACTGCAGTACAGATCAAAACCCTCTACTGTTTCATGTAGAATTGGATTTCCAAATTATTAGTTCTGCATGATGTCCCATCACCTAGAAATGCTTCAGGTGGTACTGTCATGATGAGTTTCTAGAAAAGGTCAATATCATATAGCACATGCCTTATTTAGATTGCATTTGTTTAGTACCACAAGACACAAGGGATAAATTTAGTAGAGACAAAATTGTGTGATTGAAGAAACAGAAGAAGAGACATAAAATAAATCAGTCTTCGAGATAGTTTTAGGGTGGGACATGACCAACTGTCTCTCTCTCTCTCTTCTTATGTCCTGAGATGGTAACCAAATACTTAAGAGTCTCATTTAGTAAAATACTCGTTGTTCAGGTCTTCATGACAGAAAGGAGCATTAGTATATTAAGAAATTGTTCAGGAACAACACATCGAGATATAAAAAGATTAACAAACTAGTACCTGACCATAAATCGGGTAGAACCAGGATCCCCTTGCCTTCCTGCTCTTCCACGAAGCTAGTTTGACAGTTGGAATCACAATCTTGAGATTATAGCCATGTTTTGAAACTTAACAAATAACATGAAAACAAGATAATCTTGTTGTCAATCAGAAGGTAAAATCTAAGAAGTTGAGCTCTAATTCAGCTAGCATAAACAAGACAGTTCAATGGTGAGATAATGACTTCCATATAAAATGACCACTATGTTAAATATGAGCACATTCTGTATCCCACTGGTAGAAAGAATTTTGGTTCTAGAAAATAAATTTTTCAGACAATAAATTCACAGAGAGTGTTATGTGTGGGAATAACTTTTGTGACACAAACAAATGATCTGTTCTTGCCAAAAAAAAGAAGGATAAATTTAGA
Organism: Salix purpurea; assembly: GCA_027405865.1. NCBI lineage: Eukaryota > Viridiplantae > Streptophyta > Magnoliopsida > Malpighiales > Salicaceae > Salix > Salix purpurea. Next base: position 4,566,639 of record CM050329.1, on the reverse strand, counting down.
ATCCTTGCTTCTACTGAAACTTTAATTGTGGATAACTAACCTGATTATCAATTCTCCGAGACTCGTGCAAAGATGTTCCAATCACATGAAGCCCCCCAAGCCTTTTCACCTCAGACCCTTCATTGAAGCAGTGTGCTTCACAATCCTTCAGCACTGATAGATAGGCAAGTGATATAGTTGGGCCAAGAGGATACATCTCCGACTGCCCATTAGCAAGCTTCTGGAGCTCGTTTGCATCCATTGAATGGCTCATTTCCACAGAGTCTGATACAATCAATTTCGCCTCCTCATATGTCCAGCTCTTACCCTCACCTTTTCCAACATACTTAGCTGGAATAACTCATTCAAAATCAAGACAAAGGCATCAGATTATATAATGCAGATCTCCATATAGAAGCATAGTGTCTTCAACAAAGTAGAATAAAAGTTTTCAGGTAGAGTCACAAACCCATTAGTGCTGTCTTTGCTAGCAGAGCAGATGATATTGATCCAACCTTTATCTCTGACAATACCTACACCAAATAGAATGATTAAAACTTTTGAAAGAATTGCTCTAGTAACTTATAGTTACCACAAGAACTCACCTTTTGTGAAAATATCTCATGGTCGAGTTCTGAATTAAGAGCTTCTTGTGTAAGAAAAGGGAGTGCCCTGTTCTCTATAATTTCTTTTGCAAGCATCTACATACATTGAGACCAGAGAAGTGGTGAAAGATGTCATTCCTTGGAATCAAAAGACCTCCAACCAAGAAATCCAGGTCTTGCAAAGTTACCCTAAAACATTGTGCTGGAAAACAATCTGTCCACGTATCATTTAGTAAAAAAGAGACATCCAGCATGCACACTTACTTTTGGATTTCCTCCCAGAATTATATCAGTGCCTCTGCCAGCCATATTTGTAGAGATGGTTATGGCATGTTTTCGTCCTGCTTGGGCAACAATTTCAGCTTCCCTTGTGGCATACTGATGGAAAAGATTATGAAACAAACTGGAAAAAATTACATTGAAACAAATGCTATAGACTAGCATCTAGCTGGCATGGGCATCAATTATGCAGCTTTGGTGGTCAAATTTATCAAACCTTTGGTCGCGCATTCAGAACATTGTGGGGGATTCTCCATTCCTTAAGCAAATCAGACAGATATTCAGAATTCTCAACACTGCATCAAGAAAGAATGGGGCCAAATTCATGAAACTGTTTGCATCTAAACACTAAAATTGAAGTGCACTGCCCTTTTCAGATATGTTTACTCTTTCTATTTTATTGTTTCTAGATTTAATCCAAGAAAAAAAAAACTAAAGTTATATGTAAAAAGACAATAGAAGGAGTTGTTTGTGTTTTTTGTTGAGGTTTTACCTAGTGGTTCCAACTAAAACAGGACGGCCCTGCCTGAACATATACTCAACTTCTTGTCGAACATACTCCCATTTCCCACGAGCAGACTAATAGAATTCACAAACAAAAAGCATGATCAAGTTGAAAGATGTACAACGAAAACAAAAACAACAGCAGCAACAAAGCCTCAATCCCAGACTAGTTGGTGATGAAAGGAAAAAAATCAATTTGTATGAAGTTGTTGTATATCAGAAGAAAATTATTTTGAGGTATTTAAAAAAAAAGACTACCGCAAAAGCTTGTATGGGTAAATCTTTGCGGATATTTGGTAGGTTTGTTGGCACTTCAATAACTGGAACCTGGAACATTTTCAAAAACTCCTTCTCCTGCAATGTAGTGGAAATTTTCAAAATTGAATTGATTAGTAAGTTAAAAGCAATTATATGTCTTTGTGTGTGACCCGTATATAACTATGCTTACTTCAGTTTTTGCAGTCCCGGTCATTCCTGACAGCTTTGGGTAGAGCTTAAACAGTGATTGATATGTGATTTGCGCAACAACAACTGAATCAGCCTACAAAAGTGTTAAAAACCACCAGCTTTCAATTGGATAAAAAGAATGTGTTTTATGTATTTATTGCGTAATGAACTTCAATTAATACATCAAGTTATACCTGGATCTTCAGACCTTCCTTAGCCTCAACAGCCTGGTGAATACCTTCAGACCATCTCCTTTTCTCTTCAACTCTTCCTGTCAACTGCATAAATTTTATAGATTCTGATTACCATTTTTAAGTCTTCAAATTGCTCTCATGTATCAACAGTAACAGTTATTTGCTCTTCCATGTAAGATAAGCATACAATATCAAACTTTGCATAAATACCTCATTGATTATGAGAGCCTTCCCATTCCTAACAATATATTGAACATCCCGTCGATAGAACTCTTTCGCCTTTAAAGCATTCATCACAAATCTGCAAAATTTTGCTTACTGCTAAGTTGAAAGAGGAAATGAAATAGCATTGACCTGATATGCCATTCTCAAGGAAAGAGCCATAGAAATAAACCAAGAGGGTAGATACACTCAGCCCAATGTGAGGAATTATGAGTAGTAAACAGAAGAAAAGAAAACGAGTTAAAATAGCTCAAACAAATATTTCCAGAAACCACAATATGGGTCTGTAAGTTCTTGCCAAGGGGCTGGTATAAGAAAAGATATTTGAAGGGAAACAAATTAGAGAATCATATCCATTAAAAAAGCCAATAAAAACATCCATATTCACCTAGCCCAGGGATCATTCTCATCCCACAGATCTTTTGTTTCAAGAGCCATCTCAGCAAGTACTATTCCTTCCTCTGTCAATTCCACTGAATTGTCTTTAAGCTCCACAGAGTAATGCTGTTCAAATAATTGAAAGGTAAAGCATATGACTTTTCAACTATAGATGATGTTTCAAATATAAAATAACTGTATGCATTCTATAATTCAGCTTGATGGCAGACTAGACTCACAATGCCTCGAAGAAGTAACTCAGCAACTTTAGCAGCAACTGGATATCGTGCAGCATCCTTATGAGCCTGACATGGACAGAGAAGAGGTAATAGCCCATTTAAATTTTTTAAATAAAAAAAAAAACTATTTCTAACAGCTTTTTAGATCCTTTTTGAGATGTTAAGCGGGTAGTATATTGGTGATTTTGAGATTTGCTGGCTATAATTTTAGGAGAGCTAGGCATAATTACCTCACCACTTATTAACAATGGATTTCTTCCTTCATCAATGAGGACTGAATCAACTTCATCAACTATTGCAAAATGAAATGGCTTTGGCCTGTATATGCACGGTTGAATTGTATATTTCAATTTAAAAATACACACACACACACACACACACACACAATGAACTTTGGATGATCTCTTTATATATACCATCTCATCACAAGTTGCTCACAGTTTCCTGCGAGGTTATCTCGTAGATAATCAAAACCAAGTTCCTAGGTGCATACAGAATGACAAATATCATTAGAAAGAAGATGAAGTCCTGGAAAGAGAGGCATAAGTCACCAGACAACTCCACCAGGACAGTGAAACAAAAATTCAAGTAGCCACCACATGTTGTGAGAAAATAAATGGACTACTTGCCACATTCATTGAGGTACAACAGGAAATCAGGATTGACTTACTGAATTGTTGGTGTAAGTTATATCACACCTGTAATTGGATCTCCTCTCTTTAGATGTCATCCCCTTCTGCATATGCAAGCACCTACAGATTAAACCTGTAACAACTTGCAGTCTAAGGAAGTATATGAATAGTTGTTTAATTTTGACTCGCTTGTAAGATGTCTTCAGGAATCAGCCCTATGTGATTGCAATTGCATAGGAACATGTTAAAATCTTAGGGGACATTTTTAAACCTGAATAAGACCAACTGAGAGGCCCAAGAAACGATGAACTCGACCCATCCACTCAGCATCACGTTGAGCTAGATAATCATTCACAGTTACCACTGCCAAGGGAGAAAAGCAATATCACACATCTGGCAAAGGAAAATCTACAAATAATTTGTTCAACTGCTGCCTTTAAGCAATTTCCATGCATTTCAGTAAGATAACGGCTTCATAACTGCAGTAAAAAACAGTTCAAGTCTCATAGTGATTGGTCATGGAAGATCACTCATGCACAGGCTTTAATTATACTAACAAGCATCTCAGTCATAGCCTGGATAACTCGCAACAAAATTTTAAACCCAATTTTCAAATGCTAGGAAGATAGCTAACATATCTTGCAATTGGAAAAATTCAAACACCTATCTTTTGGGACTCGGGATATAAAACATACCATGGACACCCTCGCCAGTCAATGCATTGAGATATGCTGCTAATGTGGAAACCAATGTTTTCCCCTCCCCTGTTTTCATCTCAGCAATTGATCCATCATGAAGCACTGCACCACCAATAATCTAGCATTGCAAATCACAACGTAAATAAACATGACAACCTAATTTCAATAAATACAATGTGTTCCATAACACAATTATAAGCATGCATATGCTTATGCATGGATTCAAACATGGAAGCGTGCATGTATAAGCGTAATAGAGAGTGTGGTCGAAAACCTGCACGTCAAAATGGCGCATCCCAAGTTTCCTCTTTGCAGCTTCACGAACCACAGCAAAGGCCTCTGTAAAATAAATGACATGACAAAATAATACATATTCTAACTCTCATCTGACATTCTCTAACAAATGTAATTTATAACATTCAGATAAGAAAAGGAGTTCAGTATCAGCAGACCAGCTTGAATATCTGCCACTGTCTCCCCTTGCCGCAACCTTCTCCTGAACTCCACGGTTTTAGCACTCAACTACCGGGGGGGAGAAAACAAAACATGGCCCATTACCCAGAATGACCCAAAACACCATATTTAACACCTGGAATGTTAATTAATAAACCAACTAACCTGATCATCAGAGAGCTTTTGTATCTTGGACTCAAGAGCATTGACAGACTCCACTAAACGATAATAATCCTTCACAATCCAGTAGTTCAAACTCGTAAAATCAGTCACTCTCTTCTTCAAAATGCCCAGATTCTCCTAAAATATTGAAAACCGTGATTAGCAAATACAAACAATCGTTTTAACAAACTCAGATGATCCTTTTATCGAACATGTGGTGAGCAAAGCAAAAGGAACCTTGAGAGAAACATTAGTAGCAGTGCTGCTGCGGATAACAAGACATCTTTGAAGCCTAGGAAAAGCGTGAGTTAAGGAGAAAGGGAGAGTGGAGATGGGTTTGGTGTAGCGGAGAGCCGTTTGTTTGTTAGGTGGTTTGGGAGGGAGAAATGGAGGGTTTAAGAGAGAGGGAACGGTGGCCATGTAAGGTTTTTCTACTTTCGGTTTGTGTGTCTTTCCGTGCGTGCGCGTTGAGGGGGGCCTTGGAGATTCGCCGGTGTGGTATGCTGCTTCGAGTTCTCTAGTTGGTTTTTGCGTGGTAGCAAGCAGCCACGCGGCAACCAAGTAGGGAAAACATTTGGGTAACTACTTATATTTTAACCCCTGATAATTTTGCAATATTGCACTTCACAGCCTTATAATTCAAATGTTTCTATTATTCATCTTAATAGGTTTTTCCGACTGTATTTCAAAAACGATTTTGAATGGAAAATTTTTTTACTTTAAATGAAAATAATTTGATGTTTTAAGATAATTTTATGTGATGATATCAAAAATAATTATAAAAAAATAAAATAATATTATTTTGATATATTTTTGAATGAAAATCACTTTCAGTATTATTTTGATATATTTCTGAATGAAAATCATTTTCAAAAGTAACATCAACTACACTTTCAAATAGTCACAAATTCAACAAAAATCTAATCTGACACTTTAAAAGGATGTTTATGAGTGTGTTTACAGTTGATTTTCAAAGTATTTTCCACTTAGAAATGTATTAAAATTATTTATTATTTTAAAAAAATTATTTTTCAGATAAACACATTAAAACCATTCAAAAACACACAAAAAAATCATTTGGAGTAAAAATAAAAATAAAAATATTTTTTTTAGAAAAACACTTTTAAAGTGATTATCAAACACCTTCAGATTGTTGTTAACGTGATGCAGGAAATAACTTGCATGGAAAGAAATTAACAGGAACGTGATGATTCTCTTGTCTGAAATATAGGGGGAAATGGACGAGGAAGAATCGGGAGGAAGAATTATCTTCCCGTTATTCACGGCATAATACTGCAGGTTTGTTGTTGGATGAAAAGAAAAACACCGACATCCATGCCTTGTGTTTTTTGGACTTCGTAACGAGTCACCGATTTGAAACAGACTTCAGGCCCATGCAAGCCATCCAAAAACTTTAGCCCAGGACAAAGGTAGGCCCACCACCGCCCTATGATTTTAATTTTTTACACTATTTTGTTTTTGCGTTTCAGTTTTAAAAAAAAAAAAATCTTTTTTAAGATGCAATATCAAAAATAATATTATTTTAATATATTTTAAAATAAAAATATCTTGAAAAACTTACACTGGGAGCCCGTTTGACACTGCGGCCAAACCGCCGTTTTGCTGAAATTCAAAAAGAAAATTGTTTTCAATGAATATATTTTAGTGTTTTTTAGATCATTTTGATGTGATGATATCAAAAATGATTTTAAAAAAATAAAAAAAATATTATTTTAATGTATTTCAACACAAAAAATATTTTAAAAAACTACGCAACTCTATCAATGAGGTCCTACTAGATATTTTAAATTTTCAGTATCGATTTTGAAGCTCAGTGGGGCCCCGCAGCTTTCAATTGCAGTGCTTGCACTCGCCCGGGGGGCAGGACGACGTGCAGGGCAGAAACATCAAACAGGCCTGAAAAAGTCGTCTGTTTTTAATAATGCAGCACTCCATCAGGAAATTATAACTACGCCTCACATTCAGGGAGAGTGATATATCCCTACCTCCAGTGTACACGATTAAATTTCTGCTGGTGACACGCAACTAACCACAATCACCTCGGACTCCCTTGAATAACAAATTAATATGCTGCAGTTGGTGAGCTATTCTTGTATAGTTTTATTTTAAGGAGGTTCTTACAATTTGACACGGTGGCACCCGTGTTGATTGATCGAGTTTTGAAGAATGCTTTTCGAAAAAATTTAAAATTTATTTTTGTTTTAAAAGAAAAAAATAGTATTTTTATATCATTTTGATATCAAAAATAATTTTTAAAAATAAAAAATATTTTTTAATATATTTTTGAGTGAAAAACACTTTATAGTTTAGATTTGTTTGGGAGGGTGGTTGATGTTGTTTGTTAAGATATTATTCTTTCAAAAATATATTTGAATAATATTTCTAAGAAAATTATTTTTGATATAGAATATAAAAATAATCTAAAATAAAAAAAATCAGTTTTTTTCAACAGCACGTTTTTAAACACAATTTCAAATTAAAAAATAATGGCAACAATAATCCGAAACCCGATATTCATGTAATTTGTAAAATGCCTTGTCAGCGGGACTGTTGCATTGGCTGGTCGGTCAATCACTTGACCGCCGATAGCTTGGTCTAAAGTCTAAAGAGAGGGTTGAGTTCATTATGAAAACACCTTTCTGGACATTAAATAATCTTGTTAAAGAACTTAGGTGATATCGTTCTTTAATATGGTATCAAAACCTTATTAACCCAGCGATCACGAGTTTGAATCTCATCATTTCCATTCTATTTGATAAAAAATAAGCACAAAGTGATATGGGTCTGTGCAAGTTTCAAGACCAAAATGTTTTCAATTAAAGGGGGTGTTAAAAAATAATATAAATTATATTAAAGGACCTCACTTATAAGTTTAAATTTAAGTTTTTAGATGAGATAGTTCCTTAACAAATCTGAAGACAGGGATACTAACTACCTTCTTCTATGCCTTGTTATTAAAAACATATGAGCCCGCCAGCTGACAAGTTACGTTTCCTTTTTCTGTGATTTGTAGCATGACAACTGACGAGGTTGTTGATAACACTAAGAAGGGAGAGAGGGATATTTTTCTAATTTTGTCTGCCATGCCGCTGCTTGCATCTGATTTTCTTCTATTTATTAACGTGTCGCTTTGTACATCCAAGACCCATTTTAACGGCAGCTGTTAGCTAGGAACACGGAACTCCCATGATGCCTAACCGCTAAAACAAATCATAATCTAGTTTCATCTTCTTGCCTTCACTACCCCATGCATAGGTTTCATGGGGTGTTTAGTTTCAATCTTTCTTTGTAAGAGAAAATTTTGTTTTGTTTTAATTACTTATTATTATATTATTTTAATATATTTTCAAATAAAAAATTCTTTAAAAATTAATTATTATCCCGCTCAAAAAAAAAACATATAGTTTGTAGTAAAAAAGACATTTATGGTAAAAAGTTTGGTGGGAGTTGCTTTCAGCCCATTTTTTATAGGCAGGGCCTTGTTTCATGGCATGGTCCTGCCTTTCCGCATTGACTAGTAAAGAGAATTTTTTGTCGAGGGATTTGTTTTGATGTTTTTTGTAGGATTATTTGGTAAGATGGTTAAAAGTGTGTGATTTCTCATATTTTAAAATGTTCTCAGCAGATCTCAGGTTATGGAGTTTAATAAGTGGTTAATAAATTCTTTAATATATATATATATATATATATATATATATATATATATATATATATATATATAAAAACATTCCAGCGATTAAGATCCGACTATACCCAGAAGTTAATTTGGATATTTATCCAAATTACTAGTTTTTATTTTAATTTTTGAAAAATCTTTTCACCTGATGTGAATGGGATAATCCATCCAACTGTGATTACCTCCAACAACACTATTCAGTTAATGTACTTTTAAAATAGGATTTTAGCACTTCTCCTGAAATCCACCGACAGGCTAATAGTCAATAGCTTTTTAAGTAGAATCAACTGGCACTGAATGTAGTTGCAACTTGCAACTCACAAAACGGGGAGGACACCTAACCTCAGTTGGGACCCATCCATCATGTTTACAGTACGATATGTGTTTTGGACTGAATTAAAGATTTTTTAAAAGGTTTTTTATTTAAATTTTATTTAGGATATTAAATATAAATCTTTTTAAAAATAATTAATTTAATATAAAATATTAAATTTATTTAAAAAATAATCCAACCATAAAAACAAACGTCACCTCCATATCTTTCGTGCATTTTGCTGTTGCTTCTGTTTTGGAATGGTCCTGACGATTCTTTACTTAGCTCCCTGTTCCTGACCCCGACCATTTTCGTTTAAAGTACGAACCTCTTCTTTTTTTAAATCCTTTTCTTTTTGCATGTTCCATTTTGTCTTTTGCACCGTCGTCCATATTTAGTTTTTTTTATTAAGAAGAATAACTTCTCTCTATGTATAATTAAAGACGAAATCACAGCTTAAGTTAATAGAATCTTGTTATTATTATTTTAATCATCACCTTTTGGAAATTAATCATTTAATAGATGGTTAATCATAAATATTTAAGATTAAAAGGTACTTATTTTTTTAGTTTCGAATTTTACGGTTATTAATATGATGATCATTGAAAACTTATATAATCATTAATTTTAGAGTTTGTAGGATTGGTTGAGGTGTGCTTAAGCTGATCCGGACATCAGTATTAATCAATAAAAAAATATAATTTTCAATAGTCAATTTATTTCGCTTAAATTTATTTTTTATAACTTATATCATGGTGTTCTAATTACATGAATTTAATTATTTACACACGAATAAATTAGATTGTAACTGTGAATTGGTTTGTAATTGACAATATGATGTTTTGTGTTAATTAATGTATATCTACAAAAAGGATGAAGATATATTTTCCAGCTTATAATCCGCAGAAGCACATTGCCAAAAGAACAACTCTTTTCAGGAAAAAAAATCGCAGACTTTGTTTTTCAAAGGCAGAACATTGTTTGAAGATAAAACGAGCAAGGTATTTTCTATCTTTTTTCTCTATCGTCTGACATTAAAAGAACGCAATTATCATTCTTGTACGCACCCCAGCAGGAAGGGTCTCTCTCTCTCTCTGTGCTTTGAAATGGTACGAGGCTATGAGCCTATGTGGTGGTGCTGGAAAGTGGGAGGAAGAGGATTGGGAGACGGGGAGAGGATCACGTTTTTTGCTCTTATGGAGGGAGAATGAGAGCTTTTGTTATTATTAATTATTATTATTATGAAAATGAGAGAGCGCGTGCTGGATAAGTGGAAAAATACAGGGGACAATTTTTTTTCTCCCTTTTTAATTACCTCTCTTCTTTTCTTTTCTTCGTTATGATTTGTTTTAAAGACATCTTATTTGGAATTTATTTATTCCTGTGTCTTAAATTATTGAAAAAATATTTTTTATTTATTTGATTCAAATTGATTTTTTAATTTTTTTAGACAATTTTTATGTATTAATAACAAAAATATCTTTTAAAAATAAAAAATGTGTAAAATAGTAGAAGGGGGGAGGAATCTAATACAGAGAAAAGAAAATAAAGAATGTTTGGAGTTGAGCGCAGGAAAGCCTTGGCTACCGTGTTGCCTTTTTGAACTGAGTTCTAGAAGTTTGAGGCAAAGACAAAAGCAGTTAGATGACATGTCATCCTAGTGGATGAGATGTTGTCTAGCAGTGTCCTTGATCTTGGGCATGTCGGACTTCACATGAACATTTTATATTTTGGCAAAGCTAGGTGATCCAAGTGTTTTATTTTTATTTTCAAAAATATTTATAAAAACGTTTTACTTGTTCTTGAAAGCTCAATTATAACCTAAAACACCATTTTTAAGCAATAAATCAACACATGGTCGGATTTGACCTTTTTAAATATAAAACTTTTAATAATTTATTTGATATTGTGTTTCAAAAATATATTTTTTTCTAATATTTTTAGACATCAGCACATCAAAGTGATCTAAAAATTATCTAAAAATACTAATTTTTTTATTTAAAATTGATATAAAAATATAAAAAAATATATCTTTTTTCAAAAAAAAATCAAAAACACATTGTCAACACAAGGTATAATTTGACAATAAATAATTTTTGTTATGCCATTGGCTAGGTCCGCTTTGTTTTAACACTAAAAATATATTCAAGTCCTTTAAAGAAGTATATAAAAATGCATGACTGGAGCCATTAACTTGATCACATCCAATAATTGAATTCATTTAATCACGCGGCACTTACAATACGAAATGACAATAAATAGACTAAAAAACATGTGTGTGTATATATATATATATATATGATTGTGATGACATGCACGGAAAATACAGTCTAATTCCAACAAAACCAACACTATACAATGAAAATGAAATAAAAAACGACTCAAGTCAAATGCATTAACATGTCAGATTAGTGATTCAAGTCATGAGATCAAAATTAACTTTATACACACACACATAATATCCAATCCCCAACCATCTAGACGTGAAATGACAAAAAAAAAAAAAAACACCAATAAACTCAATCAAGTTTATCAAACATCACTGGTCAAGTCACAATGATGGAGAAAAAATGATTATGATAACATGCACAAAAAATATAATGCCCAATTCCAACAAAACTAGCATTAAACAATGAAAATGAAATAAAAAAGACCGGAGTCAAGTGCATTAAAATGTCAGATTCGTGATTGGAGTCATGAGATCAAAAAAATATTTATATAAAACAAACAATATATATATAATCCCCGATTATCTAGATGTTAAAAGATAAAAAAACACCAATTTATCAAACCTCACTGGTCAAGTCAAAAGGATGGATATTAGGTAAGAGAGAGAAAAAAAATCCAATTTTAAAATTAGCCAAGTGTTGAAAAATAAAATACGAATAAAAAACCAGTTAATTCAGATTAACTCTTAAAATTTACTATCTAAACCACCTAATTATGATAACTTTGTAGTAGAAAAAAGTAAAGAAAGTCATGGATCTTATTATTCAATAAATTTAATGATTAAGAACGAATTTGAGAGGAGAAAAGGTGTTAGGAAGGGATATACAAAAAATTATTAATGTATGATATTTAAACTTGTGAATTTTATTACGAGATTGAGATAATTCAATTGAAAAAAAAAATTACAAATGTCAAAATCAAAATAATTTAACATTCAAGTATAAAATTCAAAAAAATAATAAAATGACTTAAAACAAATAATAGCAATAAAACAAAGGAGAACCAAGTTCAAATCACAGACAGAACGTAGCCCATTTATTTTATTTTATTGCAAATTAACATGAATCTTGAGAGAGAGAGAGAGAGTAAAGAAAAAAAAAAGAGTCGTCACATGCCACTAAGGCACTAACAACAAAACTCGTCGCACCACGCAACAAACCTCATCGCACCATCCCCAGCATCATCTAGGAAGCTCGTGTTATGACATATTTAATATTGTGTATTAAAAATATTTTTAAAAAATAATATTTTGAAATTTTATTTTAAATTAATTTTTTTGATGTTTTTAGATTATTTTTATGTGATGATATTAAAAATATATTTTTAAAAGATATAAAAAAACTATTAATTTGATCATGTCAAGGATAATTTTTTAAAAAATAAAAATAAAAATATTATTTTAATATATATCTAAATAAAAAATACTTTAAAAACAACCACACTCATATCATAGAAGTTGCACACGCCACTAGAACACGATGATTTGCCTTAAGAAGTTGCGTCTGTGATGCACATACCACTAAAATTATCACGAGCATCCACCATAGTCCACCCTGTTTATTAATGTTCAACTTTTCCTTTAAAGACTTGATTGTTACATATCAACACACACATATATTTATCTTGCCAGACCAAGGATCAATCAAGTGCCAAAATCTTGTTTCAACATTGCAAACACCCCGTATTTAGGCAACAAAAATAAAACACCAAATAGAATTCTACTTAAACACAGAGCACGAGAATCAAATTAAAAAAATGAATAATTGAAATAAACAACTTAACGCCCCTACTGGCCGTGCTAATCAGTCCCCTGTTTATAATTATATATAAAAAAGACTGAACATCTAATTAAGATCCAAATCAATTCTCAAAACTCTAATTATTTTAAATGATTAAAATTAAAATTTATCTTGCCAAACCAAATATCAACCGAAAAAGAATATATATTCTCAATAGCACGAGATTCCGTAAGAGGGAAAAAATATTAGAAATAATTTAAAATCGATACAATACTAGAAAAACTAAATAAAAGAAAAAAAATACAGGGCCGATGTGAAAAAATTACAGGGATAAAAATAGAGAGGAATCGTTGCTGTAATCCACGCTGAATCCTCCCATTGGTCCCAGTGAATCACCGAGCCGTCCTAATTTTTTAATAACGATAATTTTAATTTAAAATCCAATCTGCGATTAACAGCGGGGCAAGCCGCCGCCACTCGGTGCCTTTACGATACATGTCAGACCGTCTCTTGTCAAAATCTACTTGCTTGTTTTTTTTATTCGATCAAGTGGAAATTAATGCAAATTGAAAAATGCTATGCAGGATGCATGACGTAGTTCGTGTTTTCGAATGAACGGTGGAGAATAAAAAATGAGATAAAATATGGTTCGCCAACAAGGAACGACTAGTTTCATGGGATTGGATATCGATCCTCATTTTGCAGTCGTATCTTAGTAATTCTCCGGTGGACAAGACACCTATTTTCAAAATTGCTTCGAACTTCTTAAGGATGTCGCCGGCACGTGGCTGCCATCTTCTGTATCACGTTTTCAGAGAGCCGTTGACGTGGGGCTCAAAACATTTATTTACACCACGTGATGGTATGTGATTAGGAACCGCGCGATTATGATTATCACTCTACCTTGCCGCAGAGAGCGTGGCCATAAAGAGAGGTGCGCCGTCACGGGACTATAATACGCAGTGTGTTTTTAATATTATTTTTAAAAATATTTTTATTTATAAATATATTAAAATAATATTATTTATTTTAAAAAAAATTATTTTTGATATCATCATATTTAAATATATTAAAAAAATTAATTTAAAATAAAAAATAAATTAATTTGTTTTAAAACACATCAATAGGGTCGGCTATGGTCGCCACCGGCCAAATGATGGATAAATCTCCACGTCACGTCAAGAAAGAACATAAAATATAAAAAACCGGGTTAAAAAATCCAATGTGTATTAAAACTATGGAAAAGAAATAGTACATGTTCAAGGTTATATTTAGTATGATTTTGTAAATTAATTTAAATTAATTTTGATATATATAAAATTCTAAATATATTTAGTTATAAATAAGTAACGTTTAATTCACATAAAACTTATTGAATCGATTTAAAATGTATATTCAATCTAAAATAAAAAAATACTTGAATATATTATTTGTTTTAAAAAATATTTTAGCCATTTTTATTAACAAAGACTTCTAGCTTTTTTTTATCATGAATTATTTATAAAAAAAATTCTAAATCATAATTCAATATCAAATATTTTACAGATTCATACGAAACGGAATGTAAATAAGCAGAGTTTTGAGAGATGGTACATGATATATCCAAACAGGGCCTAAGGGGTTAGCAGGCACATGATATGATGGATATAATATAATCAACACAGTAAAATTTATTTAAGTCTTGATGTCAAGGATATATCCCAGTTTCTATTTATATTTATATAGTGTTTGTTTTTGCAATTAAATTATGTAATAACAATTTATTTAAGTCTTGTTTTTGCACTTAAACTATGTTTTTGAAAATTTATTTATTTATTATGTATTAATATTAACAAATAAACTTTTTTTAAAAATAAATAGAATATTTTTATTATTATTATTATTCTATATATATATATATTTAAAAAACAATTTTTTGAAAAATTATGCTACTGCAATTATAAACATTATAATAATTCAATTTGAAAATGATGTCGAGGACCGTCTGCGAGGCACTATTAATTGAGTACTTCCAATTTAAAGGTTAAGAAGCAGCCTTTATTGATCACCGGAGGCCCCCGGTGACGGACCACGTCTGGTTTATTAGCAGGAGAGAGTTAAGCTATAAACTTTAAGCAGTGGCCTTTCAATCGCACCAAAAAAGAAAAAGACTTGTTGATAGTCACTTTGCAAAAATTAAGTTCAATTTTCAATTTTTTTTATAAAAAAAATCATGAAAATGGTTTTGATGGCAAAAATAAACACCCCCGAATAACTCCTCGTAATCTCGTAATCAACCCCACATGAGTATCCCATTTCTTCCCATGAAAAATGGTTTTTATGGCAAAAATTATATCTTTTGCATGTGGAAGTTGACCTGATCCGCCCAAAAAAAAAAGACCAAAAACAGCAGTCACTTCCCGGTTAATCCAAATACTTGTCGCAAAATATTACCATTTAATCGCTTATATGGCTAGCACACTCAGATATGATCTGTTCAAAATTTCCCCTCTCAATAAAACAAACTCCATCACACTTTAATGTTTGTTTTTTATTTGAAAAGTATTTTATTAAAAAAATATTTTTTAAATTATTTTGATGTATCAATATCAAAAATAAATTTTAAAAAATAAAAATATATATTATTTGAAGGTATTTTTTAAATAAAACATAATTACTATTACAATATGAATCGTTATCCTGATATTATATTTATATAATTAAAGAGGATGTTTGTTAGTGTAATATTAATTATTTTTTATATTTTTTGCTTGAATATATATATATATATATATATATATTATTTTTTAAAATTTTATTAATATATATACATATACATAAGATAATTTGAAAATATAAACAAAAATATTATTATTTGTTTAACAAATATTTATTTATAAATTTTAGACTGGCCGCACTCCCATATGGTTTTAAAATACACCTGGGTGTACTCGAAGATAAATTCCCTTCCTTCCTCTTTTCGCGTCTGGTTCAAACAACCAAACTGACGGTTAATGCCAAAAACACCATCCTCTTTCTCTTCAAGTCTGTGCTCTAATTGCTATATGAGCACGAGATGACCCTCTTCTATTCTAGACAACAAAAGGACAATATAGAAACTCCAAAATTTCTGATCACTAAGATTTAAAAGGCAGAGCAAGGAGTAAATGCTGCGCCGCGAAGGAGAAGAAATGACAGACTCCGGTGGCAGTACGGTGATTGTAGGAGTAAAGCTTGACTCAATGAGTAGAGAGTTGTTGACTTGGGCTTTAGTCAAAGCGGCTCAACCTGGAGATACTGTTATTGCTCTTCATGTTCTGGGTAGTAATGGTAAGTGAAACTTTGAACTTGTACTGATATTGTTTCTGGTTATTTATATTGGTGGTCTAATTTTGGTGAAATAGAAATTGTGGACCGTGAAGGGAAATCTTCGCTTCTCTCGCTTGTTAAAGCTTTTGACTCTGTTCTTGATGTTTATGAAGGATTCTGTAACTTGAAACAGGTTGGTTTTTGGTTTACTACATTAATTTAAACTTGTATTCTTTCATTTGCTATATATATGGCATGCGTGTTTTTGCTACTTTAAGTGCTGTGATTTTATTGCGATCTGTTTAGCTGATGAGAAGTTGAAATTTTTTGAGTAAATGTTCGTTGACTTTCGTTTTAAAGTTAGAAAAATTGGGTTTTTTTGACGGGATGTGTGTTGCAGGTGGATCTCAAGCTCAAGATGTGCAGAGGTTCTTCAACTCGAAAAATTATAGTCAGGGAAGTAAAATCTTATGCAGCAACGAAGGTTATAGTTGGAGCTGCCAAGAATCATCCTTCAATTTGGTCATCATCATCCGTGGCGAAGTATTGTGCTAAAAAGCTACCAAAGGATTGTTCTGTTCTTGCTGTCAATAACGGGAAAATTGTGTTCCAAAGGGAGCGCTCCCCTAATACTACTGGTAACTTTTTATGGCTTATTGGAGCTTTATCCCATTTTAGTTTCTCTCGTATGGTTTTTCCCTCAATTTTCTGGGTACAGCAGTAACCAGTTATCTAATAGTTGCAGGATCAAAAGATCATAGTAAGAGTTTGCTTAGTGTCGTTCACGGGATGATTTCCTTTGAGAAGAATTCCAGAGTATTGAATGAAAGTGGTGCCAATGAGGTCTCTAAGGACGATCAGTACAATGACCAGATTTTAAAGAAGGCCTTAATGAAAGCTCGTTCGAATAGTCTGGAAAGTATCATGAAAGAGAATTGCTCAGTTTGTGGATCGGCTACGATATTTGCTGATGATTCCTGCAATGAATCTGCAGGAGCATCTTTCAGTGACAATGGAGGTGATGACAAGTCTCTAGCTCTAGTTCCAGTGCCAAGGGTAGTGGAACCCACGAGTTCAATTCCCACATTAATTAGACAAGTGCCTGCATTAAAACCTAGCTGGCCATTCTGTGGCACAGTTTTACCGGATCAAAAGGCATCAAACGTATCTGTGGTTCAATGGGAAATGACGTTGCCCAGCGGGCAACTCTCATTATCCTCTGTCAATTCCATTCATAAACCGGATGACTCTGATAAGGGTGAAGATAAATTGAATTTAGATGGAGAAAGTGGTGCAATTGTTGCAGTTGGAATGGAGACAGCGACAGCCCCGCATACTCCTGACCACAATTCAAGAAGTCCACCGAAAGAATTGGAGGGTCTTCATGAGAGATACTCAGCAGCTTGCAGACTGTTTCAGTACCAAGAACTTCTCTCAGCCACATCCAATTTCTCGGCTGGTCTGTTTCCTTGTACAATTAGAAATTCAAAGCAACTTCAGTTTCTTTTTTGCCATCATGTGATTGACCCATCTTTTTATTTTGTCTTTCAGAAAACTTGATTGGTAAAGGTGGCAGCAGTCAGGTTTATAAAGGCTGCCTTCCTGATGGCAAGGAACTTGCTGTGAAAATCTTAAAGCCATCCGAAAATGTGTTGAAGGAGTTTGTTCTGGAAATTGAGATCATCACTACCTTACATCATAAGAACATCATTTCTCTCCTGGGGTTCTGTTTTGAGGGGAAAAATCTTCTCTTAGTTTACGATTTTCTATCGAGAGGAAGTCTTGAAGAGAACCTTTATGGTAATTGATTAAAAATCCTCTCTTGATCAAAGAATAGTCAGTCCCTTAATTACTTTCTAAAAACACTTTTTTTTTTAATCTTTCCTGTGCTTATTTATTTAGGTAATAAGAAGGACCCACTTGCATTTGGTTGGAATGAAAGATACAAGGTGGCTTTAGGAGTCGCAGAGGCCTTGGATTATCTCCATAGCTGCAGCGCTCAACCTGTGATCCACAGAGATGTTAAATCATCAAATATACTATTATCTGATGATTTCGAGCCACAGGTGATCGATGCATTTTCAACTCTTCATCTTCTCTTACAATAGTTTGTTCTCTGGGTTTGTAAGTTCTGAAGCTCTTATGGTATTCTCAGCTCTCTGATTTTGGACTAGCTAAATGGGCACCAACCTCTTCGTCTCATATAATCTGCACTGATGTTGCTGGGACTTTTGGGTATGTTATTTCTACCGCCACACCATTGACGCTAGTATTAAGTTATATCTTTCTTGTCTTTTCATTTCAAAGAGTTAGTATTATTATTTTGATTGTTAATTTTGATGGACTAAATAATAAGAAAAGGTTGGTGTAACGTTTTTTTAATCCACCAGCTGGTTACTAAGAATAGATAACTGTTGCAGGTACCTGGCTCCTGAATACTTCATGTATGGCAAAGTTAACAACAAGATTGATGTCTATGCATTTGGTGTTGTACTCCTTGAGCTTCTTTCGGGGAAAATGCCACTAAGCAATGATCTTCCAAAAGGCCAAGAGAGCCTAGTTATGTGGGTATGCCCCTTGCCACTCGTTGAATTTACTTAGCACTGAATTTATTACATCTGGATTTCGTCCCTGAAAATCACATGCATTTGCTTGTCCAGGCAAAACCGATCTTAAACGGTGGAAAGGTTTCCCAATTGCTAGACTCGAGCTTGGGTGACAGCTATGATCGTGATCAGATGGAGAGGGTGGTTTTAGCTGCCACTCTCTGTGTAAAACGTGCCCCCCGAGCCAGGCCTCAAATGAGCCTTGTAAGGCCTTTTTGTACTATCTTAGTTCCGATTCTTTCTGGTTATCACGATATGCCTTCTTATCTCTCGCCACTCTCGATGCATTACCTAAATTACAACCTCATTAGCTCCGGAGCGAGTGTAATTGTGAAACATGAACGGTTTACCTGCTGCATTTCGCGGTGCCTTGTTCATGAAAATAACAAAGACCATGTTTTTTTCTGGTTTAATAAAGGTTGTGAAGCTCCTCCAAGGTGACGCGGAAGTGGCCAAGTGGGCCAGGTTGCAAGTTAACGCTGCAGAAGAATCTGACGTGCTGGATGGTGAAGAATGTCTGCGTTCTAGTCTCCGGTCCCACCTTAACCTTGCATTGCTCGATGTCGAGGATGATTCGCTCTCCTTGAGCAGCATTGAGCACAGTATATCATTAGAGGATTACTTACAAGTCAGGTGGAGCCGCCGATCAAGCTTAGACTAGCCAACACCATTACTGACAGGTGAAATGCAAGTCCCTGCAATTCTTTTGTACATACATCCTTTTGGTTTTTTTCCTTTCTTGTTCAATTAGGCTCGTGTTCTTCTTTGGGTTGCTGACAGACGGGTTTTGGATGAGAGGTTGTTTCCGGTAGGCCCTCATCCTTCCCTTTAGTGGGGACGGTTCTTTCCTTCTGACCTCCAAGGTATCGGTGATTGATCTAAATGGATCAAGATTGTATTTTTTTTTTGTGATGGCTGGTGATTTTACTGTAACACTGAACGTTTTCTGGTAAAGTGAAACAGTGAGCACAGAAAAAAGTCGTTGCTCCTGGTGTCTTAGAAAGGTTAACAAGAATAGATTTTGATCGAGATGCTTGTGTGTTCCGTGATTTGCTTATGTTTGTATCTGCTGTCTAGCCAGTCCAGGCTGGCTAGATCGATAGTCTTTTGTTCTGCGACCTCGTGACTCACAAAATGCTTACGTGGTCCATCCACTTGAACTTCAGGACACGAAATGTTCACGTGGGATTGGGTCCTCGAGAGTCTTTATCATCCCCGCCAGTGCGCCATTGCATGGCCTCTGTTGTTATGCCTTTCCTTCTCAGTTTTTTGCCGTGTAGAGTGCGGATGAAGTTATTTTTCAAATTGTTTTTTATTTATAAATATATTAAATAATGTTTTTTAAATCTACTTTTAATATTAATATATTAAAAAAACAGTTTAAATAAAAATAAAATCCCAAATTAGTTTAATAATTTTATTATTATAATTATTAAATATTTAAAAAACAATATATATATATATATATATACACACACACACACACATATATATATTACTTGAAAGTAATTTTACAAGTTGAAAGTAATATGAAAAGTTTAGTAACCAAATACTTGAAACTGTTTTTAATTAACCTCGAATTTAACCATATTTTTAACCAAATATTTTGAAAATTATTTTGAATCGTAGCTAAAGTGCTTTTCATGAAATTGCTTTTTTTTTAAATCTTAACCACAAAAGCAATAATAGTACCAAACACACCATTAATTATTTTATATTGTTTAACGGCGTCATTAAAAACAAGTTAAAAAACATGTTTTAATGCACAACTAATTCATAAAAAATAATTAAGAAATAACTTATTAATATAAATTATAACTTCATAACTAGGAAATGGATGGTACTAATTTGTCAAAATCCAAGAGATGTGTAAATATGATCCATGGAATGAAAGGTTCTAGTTAATGCAAAATCAGGCAAACAAGATGATAACATGTTGAATATTTACTTATTTAATTTTAAAGTTAGGGATATCGTTATAAAATGTTTAATATTCTGATATTTTTTATAATTATAGTTTAAAAGTTAACAAGTTTCATTAAAAATTACAAATTATAGTTCTTTTTTCAAACCTAATTTTTTAACACATTTTGAATTGAAAAAACAAGTTTAAATAACAACAACCAATCAATTTTTAAAGTTA
The DNA here is from genome assembly GCA_027405865.1 of Salix purpurea. Lineage (NCBI taxonomy): Eukaryota > Viridiplantae > Streptophyta > Magnoliopsida > Malpighiales > Salicaceae > Salix > Salix purpurea. The sequence continues at coordinate 4,545,832 of CM050329.1, read as the reverse complement.
TGGTCAACCTAAAATTATCCTCAGCCATGTCATATCATGATACCAAACGATACTTCTTACTTCAAGACCAACAATTAATTTTTTACTTGTTCTAGAGTTTAATTATAGCTGTAATATTTGATTAATATGTGGGATTAAAAGTGGATTTCTATCGAGAATGATTTTTCTAACTTTCTTTTAAGGATAAATTGGAAAATGTACTCATCTATTGAAAATAAAGATGATTTTTCTAAAAAACAAAATACACAAAGATCACAAATATCTTCATGAAAAATTTAGTTGCAGAATATTTATTTTATTTTATTGAAATCATGAACAATTTATATTGTTAACTGATTTTTTATATATTAAATTCATAATAAAAATTAAATTTATCACACCAATAAAATATAAAAACATAGAAAAATAATATCAATATTTTAAATTACTAGAAAAATGCCAATATATGAAATCCATAATAAAAATTAAATCTACCACACTAAAAAAATATAAAATATATAAAAATAACTTCAATATTTTACATTGCTAAAAAATAGAAAGAAGTTTGCAATTTCTGTTTTTTTCTCTTCAAAAGTAAAAAAAAAAAAAAAAAAAAAAAAAAAAAAACAGGAAATAATCAACCACGCGTAGAAAGCCGGCTGACAGCGTAACAAAGAGAGATCACACCCTCTTTCTTTTCTTTCATAACATGTTCCAGACGCGCCCACACGCAGATACGGCACAGATCAAAGAATAGCTACCGCCGCCATGGATCCTCGATCTTCCTATTTCCATCACACAAAGTACGCCAATCCTCCTTCTCCTACTCTTCCTCCCCCGCCTCCTCTTTACCCTAACAGCCTTAATTTTCATCACCATATCAACTTCCTTGCACCGCCGCCGCCTCAGCAACAACCCCGTCCACCACAAACACCTCAATTCTCCCCTCGAAACCTTCAATTCTCCTATAACCATAGCCCTAATCACCCCCAAACTCACGATAACTATCACCGCCAGCTGTCGCACCATGACCTCCCTCATTTCACTCAATTGCCTAGGGTTTCTCACCAATTCAACGATGAGCGTCAGCCGCCGCGTCGTTTACCCGAATTCGACCACCGTGCTCATGAACCCCGACCTGATTTTAGGGTTTTTCGCAATGATCAGCAAACCAGGCATGAATTGGAAGGTAATCCTAATCCTAATCCTAATTCTAGACTCGTCCAGGATCGTAATATCTTGATTGAACGTGAGAGTGAGCATTATCATATTCGTGGCGGATTTGGATCGAATTCTGATAGATCTTATGCTGGCGATTTTCGAACTGTAGCGAATCAAGTGAGAGGTTTTGAGTCAAATTCGGGGAATTATGAGAATAGGCGCCGTTTGAATTATGATTATCATGAGAAGGGGAGTGAGAATCAGAGATGGTTTCGTGATAGAGAGGTCATGATAGACCAGCGTGATTCATCGACTGAATTTGGTAGCAATGAGATTGGTGATGGTGAGACTAGGATTGCTACTGGGAAACGTGAGCATTATAGGAGTAGAGAAGGGAATTTGGAGGTGGAAAGGCATGGTAGTAAAAGAAGTAGAGAGGGTAGTTATGAGTTCAACAGGACTCCTAGGAAGCAGGTACAGAAAAAGAGTGCTCTACTTAGGCTTCAACAGCCTAATTATAGAAATAGAGAGGACGAGAGAGTGCCTTACTCAGGTTATGTTGATGATACCAAATCTAGTTCTTTTAGAGGTAAAGATCAGGAATCTGTTTTTTTTAGAGGTAAAGATAAGGTTATACACACAGATTGTGAGATGGGAGAGGGAGAAAGAGAGGGAAGCCCAGTAGAGCTTGATGTGTCTTTTAAGTCTAATTCATTGGTAGCCAAGGCAATTTTGACGCCTTCTTCAAGTTCAGTGGGTGCTTTTGAAACAATTTTGACACCTAGGAATAGTAAAGTCAGGAAAGTGCTGGACCTTGCTGAGGATAAGGACAGTAATAATTCATCAATGAATAAACCCAACAAGGTTGCAGTAGAAGTGGGCAAAGGTGTAAGTGTTGCAAGTAAAGCTTCCAGTTCTGACAAGGACCTAAAGAAGTCCAGAGAGGGAGTTATAGCTTCTGGTATTACTAATGTGCGAGATAGTAGTTCACTGCCTTTAAAGAATAGAGTGGAGATGCCTATGAAGAGGACAGTGTCTGTTAGAATTGGATCGTCTGGTAAAACATCTCCTCTCAATGGAAAGAAGAAAAAAGTTGTCAAGAGAGTAGTGAAGAAAGTTGTAAGCCATAGTTCAACTTTATCAAGTTCACAACCAACAAAAATTCGTGATGAACCTGTGAAAGCAGATAGCTCTGCTCATTCTCCAGCTGAACCCCTTGACATTGACAGGGCTGCAACTGTGGCTGATCTTGTTGATTCACAGCCTTGTCCAATTGAAGATACAGTGATACCTGAGAATGACAGGGTGGAGCGATTTGAAAAGTTTATGGAATCAGGGCAGGCTGGCTCCAGAGCTGATTCTGGCAATAGCAGTGGAAAGAAGAACTGCTCACGTTCACCCCCGGGCTCTTCAAATCATAACAAAACCAAATTTGGTGAGAGTTTTGTAAATGGTGATTGTGCCAAAGGCTTGCATGCTATCTCAAATATTGACAACAGTTTAACAAAACCACTAGATGAAATTATTAGCTCTGATATTGGCGGTGTTGAAGATTTCAGCAAGCAGCCTTGTCAGAATGGAGATTCTTGCTCACTTGAGAACAGTGCAGTTAGGGGATCTCTCAAGGTTATGGATTCTATTGAGGGCAATACTGATTTTGGTTTATTAAGTTTAGAAAAAACAATAATTCATGAGGATCCTCCGAATTCATGTATCCCTATGATTGGGTTAGATGTGTCTTCAATCAACTCACAACAGAGAATTACGGTTTCTGACAAGGGGACATCTGATGTTGGTGGCAATGAGCCCTGTAGAAATCAGGGCAGTTCATTAGCTGAGAGTGGCATCACCGATTTACTTCAGCGTCCTAGTTTCCCTGTTGGAAGCAATGAAATTTTCTCTGTACCCATTTCAGGGGAAACAGGAAATCAGAATGCTGTCATACAACTCAATCAGGGAGCAGGGACCATTTTGGGTTCACCAAACAGCTTTACTAACTTAGAAGAAATTAATATCTCCGGCCATGGAACTGGTGATGGTATCGGTGAGGAGCTATCTCAAGATGGGGTTGCTAAAACATTGAATAGCGTTCCCATCAGAGGTTCTCTAGACACCAAGGTTTCTACAGGTGGCAGTGAGGAGGATGCAAATGAAATTACGAAGAACGATAAAAAAATTGAAATGCCTCAGTTAGATTTGTCAAGAACAGATGTACCTGACATGCATTTGGAGCCTGCAAATATGGTCACCAGTACCACTGCACATTGGGTGAACACAACTTTGAGATTATGTTTTGAAAACGATGCTACAGATCAGTGTACATTTTCTGGCGCTCAATTTGTGGATGCTGGCTCACAATCTTGTAGTAATGTAGTCAGTGCTCTTCATGAGGGCAGTTTAACAGATGTTTCAGCAGCTAAGGTTTCTGTCAGGAGTAGTGCGGATGTTGGTCAAAGTGGGGTATCCCGATGGAATGAAAAGAATAGAAAGTCCTCTGTTCCTCAGCTGGAATTGTGTTCTCCAGTGGAATCTGATGATGATGAGGGACCTGTATTTGCAGGTAACTCTACATCAGGTATGGAAGTGCCATCCAATTCTTGTAGTAGTCCAACACTGCCAAAAGGGGAAGTTGTAGTGTCTGATATGGATTCTTTGTGCTCTTCTGATTTGCTATTGGCGCAGAAGGGGATCACTGCATTGCTTGAAAATGGTTCAGCAGGGGAGCATTTCAGCCCTGTGGCTTCTATCGAAGATGTATTTGAAGTTGATGGTCTAAAAGATGTTCAATCTCACTTGACTGTTGAGGATCTGGCAGTTAAAAAAGTGTCATCACGTGGTCTATTTGTATCGGGAGTCAAGGACATCATAAACACCACTCCAGTTGTGATTGGAGGCAGGAATCAAAATGATTCCATGGATATTGATGCTGTTGAGGGAGCCAAAGTGGACATTAATGTTGCAGAAGTGCAAGTCGGTATTGAGAATGTGAGTGATCATTGCCAAATCCCTTCAAAACCTCAGACACAGTACATGGATCAAATTTTGCCCAGTATAGATGCGGATGATGATGGGTTTCCCGGTGCGAAGAATGATTCGCCTTGTATGTCAAACAATCCATCTTCATTTGGAGATGGATTTGGAGTTTCTTCTACCAATTCCGGTGATGAACTTATGGAGATTGTACCCGAGACACTGTGTGATAAGGATTCTCCAGAAACTTTGCCTGATGTCATGGTCACATCCCTCAGCAAAAATTCAGTTGAAAAGATTCATGAGAATGATGATACAATTCCGGTTGAGAGGGCTGTAATTAATTTCAGCTCTAACTCATCTACGAGTGTGTCAAGTTCACAAAAAGCTAAAGTTGTCTTAAATTTGGATCATACAGTGGAACGTGATCAGTTGTTGACTGGGAAGACAGGGCATTTGCCTTCACAGGATTCCAAAATTACATCTCAGATGCCGTTTATCAAGAATGGAGAGTTATATGGAAAGAAGAACCATGATAGTCATGCTGTTTCTAAGATTTATTCAGGCCGCTCATCTTTTGTTTTTACTGGTTCAAAGAGTTCAGCCTCTTCATCTCGTATCTCAAAAACTCGAACATGGCATCGAACTGATAATTGTTCTGATTCTGCTCCGCCAGCAAACAAGGCTTTCTTGAGCACTGTTCCTGCACTAAGGCAATTTCCTAGAAAAGCTGATAGGTCCCAGCGCACCTCTTACATCCGCAAGGGTAACAGTCTTGTCAGAAAACCTACTTCAGTTGCTCAATCCCCGGGTCTCCATGGTTTAAGCTCTTCTGTATATCAGCTCAACTCTTCTGGTATCGATGAACCAAAGAAGAGTGCTGGCTCTAATAGTAGAATTGATCTTGCTGATCCTCCCAATGCTGTGAGAACAGGAGGCATGGATGCTTCTTTTGAGAAACCAAGAACACCTTCACTGTCTAGTGTCTCAAAAATATCAAATCGAGCAAGCAACTCTTTGGGGGGTCGTGCATCTTCACCATTAGCTGAGCATCTTCACTCTCTTTGTACTGAAACCGTAACAATCCCAGCAAAATTGTTGGAAAGCAATGATATTCCTAAGTCTTCTGATAAAGTGCTGAAAATTTCAGAATCTCCAATAATTCAAAATAGCCAAATTAGTAATTTAGAATGTCACAGCGATCTAAATGATGTGAATAACATGGTTTTAGCAAATGGTAAGAGCCTAACATATGTTAAGCGGAAATCAAATCAGTTGGTTGCAGCTTCAAATCCATGTGCGTCTTCTGCTCAAAACGCCCATAACACATCATCATCTGATAGCTATTACAAGAGGAGGAAAAATCAGCTAATTAGGACTTCACTGGAAAGTCAGGTCAAGCAGATAGCCCCTGAGGAAAGTTTAAATTCAGAGGAACAAACTGCTCTTAACTCTTTCAGCAGAAATTTTAGTAAGAGACGACTTCGTAAAGGTGTGTTTGATCAACTTCCCTCTCTCTCTCTCTCTCTCACACACACACACACACACACACACCGCATACTCATGTTTTAATCGATTGAAGATCAATATAAATGAACTGGTTGATTATATGAGGCATATGTATCTTATGACTTATAATACCATAGGTCAAAAGCACTTTCACAACAGGAAACTTTTAGGTGTTATATAATATCATAGCCATGCAAGGAGCCTTTTTTGAGGGGGTGGGGTAATGTGGTCCAGGTGCAGAGTAGTGAGATTCAATATTAGCCACTGGAAAAAAAAAACAGAATTTGGTTCCATGTTTAAGGTTTTGGAAGACCACCTAAAACAGCTGACATGTTTTGTGCAAAATCTGCAGAGCAGCTTTCATTGACTATACCTTTATTATCATTTACTTGATGAAGATAGAAATATATGTTTCTCACTTTAAGTTCTTTTTTGTGATAAAAATCTCTCACCTTACATTCCATTCCACATTTTCTGTGTTTCTACTGAATGTGTGCACGCCTAAGCTATTTAATTGTGCTATCAGTTTAGTTACTCTGAGGGAGGCAAATTGAGAGTGCTTTGCTATGAGCCCTCCAACTATTAACATCTTGGCCAATGAATTGGCCAATAGTTTGAAGATCCAAGTATTCTAATATCCTTTGAACATTATATTGAAATTAAAGTTCCAGCTAAACATTTTGCTTAGCATAGACATTCATTGCTTTTTGTACCCATTTATAATGTCAGCTGTAGCAAATTTAAGTAATTGTTACTCTGTTCAGCAGTAGCCCACAGTGAATGAAGCCATAATATACTCCTAGGTATAACGTGGAAATATTGCTGGAATAGCTTTTCATCATTTTGTGGGTTCTAGCTAATCTTAATCGTTAAATGGCTTCTGCTTATGAACAAAACTTTTTTTTAAGCGAAGACATTCTCTCCATATCTTTCATTCTGTATTTTAATTTCAGTTGCAGCGGTTCTGCCCCCCTCCCCCCAGCCTTGGTGTGTTTCTGCAAGTTACATATTGTGATTGAGATCATGATTTACTTCCAATGGACTAGCTTCCAGATATTGTTGGAATAGCTTTTCTCTATCATTTTATTTTGACATATCAATAGTCATTAGAAAATAAACTGAATTTGGCTATCATTGCAGTTGCGATGAAGACTTGTAAACCTTCTAAGTTGTCTTTAGTCTGGACACTGCATGGTGCACAGCTATCAAAGAATGATGGTGACTCATTGCGTTGTGGGAAGGTCTTGCCTCATTTGTTTCCATGGAAAAGAGCAACCTATAGGAGAAGTTCCCTGCCAAATTCATCTTCCATTTCTGATCATAGTTCCTTATCTACAATTGGGTACAATAACTTTTTGGTCTTTTTTTGTAGGTTTCTGCAACTAATTTCACTGTTTTTTGTGTATTTTTCCATCAAAAATAAAAAAAAAAGTTGCCAATCTTTCTTAGCAGGAAATTGCTACTTTTGAGAAAGAGGAATACAGTTTACACAAGGTCAAAACATGGATTTTCACTTCGAAAATCCAAGGTATTAAGTGTTGGGGGGTCTAGTTTAAAATGGTCAAAATCCATTGAAAAGCACTCAAAGAAAGCCAATGAGGTCAGTTAGGCTGGATTGCAGGAAAATATTTTGATTTACTTTTCCTATTTAAACATATTTGATGTCTAATTATGTCCACTTTACAATACAAGAGTTTCATCTTTCTCAATAATATTCATTTTTGCTTCTATGCAGGAAGCTACCCTGGCTGTTGCTGCAGCAGAGAGAAAGAAAAGAGAACAGAGAGGTGCTGTATCCATTGCCTGTCCAACAAAGAGTAGAAACAGTTCTCGTGAGTTAACTCAAAGTATGGAGCTGTGCTGAATATGCAGTGATTCTGCAGATGTTCTCCATGGTGTTTAATTATAATCTGTTTGTATGGGATTGTAGTGTCCATTCATCCATGTAGTTTCTTGAATGATGCTTTAAATGATTGTCTTGTAGATCTATAATATAATGGATTTGAAAATATACTTACAATTGTTTTGCAAGGAGAACGCATTTTCCGTATTGGTTCAGTGCGCTACAAAATGGATTCTTCAAGGCGGACTCTTCAAAGGATATCAGGTGGTCCTTTATTGATCCTTTCATTGTTCATTTTGTTGGTTATTTATTATGTTGGGTGTTTGATAGCTTGGGCCAATGCCACTAAATTGGTTTCTAATAAGTGAAGAAAATGATTTGTAGATGATGAATCAAGCTCTGGAGCCCTTCAAAAAGAAAAGGATGCCAAGAAGATGTATATTCCGAGGAGATTAATGATTGGGAAAGATGAGTATGTCTTTGAATACCTTTAATTTCTAGTTGAGAGCACAGTGGATTGTTAATTGCCTGCTATTTTAGAAATTTATGATTTATGTTTCTGGTTACCGGGTTATAAAAGTGGCTGCTTACAAACAAATTTCAAAACTGGCAGATACGTTCGAATTGGCAATGGTAACCAGCTTGTAAGAGATCCCAAGAAGCGAACTCGCATTTTGGCCAGTGAAAAAGTACGATGGAGTTTGCACACTGCCAGATCGCGATTGGCCAGAAAGCGAAAGTACTGCCAGTTTTTCACAAGATTCGGAAAATGCAACAAAGATGATGGGAAATGTCCTTTTATTCATGATTCCTCCAAAATTGCTGTCTGCACAAAGTTTTTGAATGGCTTATGTTTCAATCCTGACTGCAAATTGACTCATAAGGTTTCTAGTCAAAAGAACTCGACACCCTTGTTTCAAATGGCTGATTTGCCTTTATTGACATTCTTCCATGATTTTATTTCTTTTGCAGGTCATTCCTGAAAGGATGCCTGATTGTTCTTACTTTTTGCAAGGTGCTCCTGCTCCTCCCCCCTTCTTATTATGCTTCTGTATAATCTATTGGTGATACTGCAGGATTCTAAAGAGTTTTTCTGGCAGGCCTTTGTACCAATAAAAACTGCCCTTATAGACATGTGCATGTCAACCCAAATGCTTCTACCTGTGAAGGATTTCTCAGGGGCTATTGTGCTGATGGGAATGAGGTATTGACATGTTCTTTATATTTGAGGAGCATGTTTTTGATTGACTTTTGTTGACTAGATATTGAATTTCATCAAAAGGAGAAAAATATTTGCTAGGATCTCCAAAAATGATTTGCATTACTACATACAGTAAAATTACAGGGACATTATTACTTGTAGGATTGCCCGCCCACCTGACCTTCCTCTCCTTAAACTGCTGGCTGACACAAGCTGCCCCTGGCAATTGCTATAAGATTATCCAATTGATTGGGTTTTGAGATGCTGTTTTGCCCCTGAAACAAGTCTTTTGAAATGTTTGATTTTATTCCTGATTGATCTTTTCTGTTTTACCTTTAGAGATATCTATTGTTTTTTCAATGCATGACTCTCTTTCTCTGTCTACACACATCACAAACCTTGAACATGTAAATGCAATATAAATCTACTATGCAGTGTCCGAAGAAGCACAGCTATGTCTGTCCCACCTTTGAAGCAACAGGCTCCTGTCCTCAAGGATCCAAATGCAAGCTACACCACCCCAAAAACAGGACGAAGGAAAAGAAATGCAAGCGATCACAAGAGAACAATGCTCATGGGCGATATTTTGGCTTGATGCACATCAATGCCACTAAGATGAGAAATGCAGTGCCTGGAAAGCTCTATGTGCAAGATAATGATACCATTTGTTTTAAAGGAACTACTGATTATATCAGCCTTGATGTTAGTGATGAAGAAATGGTAGAAAATAACTATCCTAGTGATCTGCATACAGCATTCGGTGACAGTGATCCCTTGAACTTGCAATTAGGTGATCTTGATGAGTTAATTAAACCAGTCCGAATAATGAACATCTAGCGCCAAGATCTCTTGCAGCTCAATTGTTAAGCACCAAGCTTGTGCCACAGGAAGTGTGTTTGATGTACACGAGGTAAATCAGGTTTTATCGCTCTGATTTGTTTTGTTGCAAATGCCTTTCAGTCAGTAGAATAGCGTGGATAAGGATGGAACGATTTTGTTGAGCTTGCAACCTTCATTGGTTGTGCATAGGTATATGTTAGTTCTTAATTAGGATTAGGAATAGGGATAGGAACAGGAACAGGAACAGGAACAGGAACAGGAACAGGAACAGGAACAGGAGTACAGATGCCTTGATGCCTTGTGTATTCATTTCTTTCTTTCATTTATAGATTTTATAGGAAAACATTCTGTGGCTTCCGTTGTGTACATGATACATTGTAATAATTCATAAATGAAATGAAATGATGCTGCCAAGCTTTCGTCGTGAACTTTGCATGGCCTTGAATGAGTCTTAAGTCTTTCTTCAAGTTTAATTTCTGGAATACTGAAGAGAATTGAGAATCGATTCCAGTTCTTCTGGCAGAGCCAAGAGCGCGCTGTGCAAAAAAAGATATTGGGAGTTATTGAACGTCAGGCATTTTCAGGCCAGGAATATGAGATTATATCGAGCCTTTGCATTGCAGAAGGGAACAAGAAGATTCAGAGTAAAAGTTACTGCAAATTTGGAGTTGCTAACCATTATTTAATATCTTCGTAAACTCCACTGATGCAAATGGACAATACGATCCTTGAAGTACAAGCACAATTTAGAGTGCCCAAAAATATACATATAGAAAAGGAAATAGAACCCCTACATTAAGCTCAAAACTCGAAGCCGGGCGATTCAGAACTATAAGAGAGTGCCTTAGCTAAATTCGTGGCAGCCCATTTTCTGTTTTTCTTCACCACACAAGACCTTCGTACCGTCAATAATATTAAGTCTTATCTTATCCAGAAAATAAATGGACTTCAATCTACATGCTTTTTTAAGAATTTCCCCAAATCTCAAGCACTGGACAACAAATCTCGAACAAGCTAGGAAGCAAAAAGTTCATAGAATTTGAAGACCAGTGCCAAATGCCATAGCGCATTAGATTTTTAGCAATGGCAGCAACTTCCTCTTACATAGCTTGTGCAAAATTCTCTATGCTGGGTTGGCTTGGCGGCAGAAGGGAAATGAGAAGGAGACGCGTAATCTCTGTTTCAGCTCAGCAGCAAACTGAAGTCCAAGAATCACAGGAAGTGGGTGCACAAGAAGAAAAGGAGGTAGAACAGGAGAAAGTGAAGCAACCAACGCAACCAAGACCAGTGGAACCACAAGTGAACGTGAAGAGCAAGAACATGGGCAGGGAATATGGAGGGCAGTGGCTCAGCAGCGTCACACGACACGTGAGGATCTATGCTGCTTACATTGACCCAGAAACTTGTGAGTTCGACCAGACTCAGACGGATAAGCTCACCCTTATCCTTGATCCTACAGATGAGTTCGTGTGGACAGAAGAGAGTTGCCATAAGGTTTACTCCTACTTTCAGGAGCTCGTGGATCACTACGAGGTAAGTCTGCCATAAAAATCATACTTTTTTATATTGGCTAGATTGAAGATTTAATCTTGAGAGAACTTAAAATTTTTCAAATTGCTGGAGTTCTACTCCATCTTTTGGTTAGATATGCAAACCCTCTTACAAAGAAACACAGGTTGAATTATTATCGGACATGATTTAATGTCGGCCTTTTTTTATTCGTTTTTCATTGTAAAACAAGAGCACCTGGATTAATTAGCTGTCTTTATATTATATCAACTCCTCCATGAAAGTCCCGTATCACACCTAAAACAAATGGAACTGCATCGGTAAATACATGCTTACCCCTGATCTTTGCATCATGATAAAGAGCTGGGGTCAGGGAAACAGCCGGCTTCCTTTACTCCCTTACAAACACATGTTTAATCCAACCACACCTTTCTTCATCCCGACAGCACAAAAAAATCCATTCCAGAAAGCATCAACTTGAAACTTTTTTTTCCGGCTTCAACTTTAGGACTGAAATCACCTTCTTTCCATCCAATCGGCACTGACACTGCTGAAGCATCTTCATACCGCATTTTGTCCTACAACAGCTTTGATTTGAGTAAAAGGATGTGATTTGAATATAAGGATGCCGGGGAACCTAGAAATTACCAAGCATCTGTGTCAATCTTGAATGGAAGACGTGTTCAGTAAAGTTCAGTCTGGGTGATCAGTGGATCCCTGTTATGCCTTGTTGAATTCTCACGTATTATGTGCAAACAGGGTGCCCCGTTGACAGAATACACACTGCGACTGATTGGTTCGGATATAGAGCACTACATAAGGAAGCTGCTGTATGATGGAGAAATCAAATACAACATGAATGCAAGGGTCCTAAATTTCAGTATGGGGAAACCACGCATTCTATTTAACAACGACGGCCAGCTGGAAGATGTACAATCATAAGATACAGATAGGGTGTCGAGACAAAACATAGAAGAATGCATCGAGTTGAGACGTGGAATGTTTAAATATGGTTTCATACTGACGGCTCATCTCCATGAGCTTCTAAAAGTTGCATCAGTATTTAGCTTTCTACATTGGCACCTTTTACCTGCTATACCTTTTGGCAGTACAACCTTTGCATCTACCAACCTTGATTATATTTCATGATCTGATTCAGTCACTCTTAAGACATCATCTAATTCTGATGTCGTGGCCGCACTTTCAAACATGAAGAGTCCAGCCAGGGTCGAAGTGCTCGAGATCCAGCATGCGATGCATTCTGGACAACAGAGTAGCAACCATATAAATTAGAAATTGTCATATTTGTGCTTACAAGAATTAAAACAATGATTAATACGTTTAAGCACACAAATAAAACTCAGGTCCATAAATTATTTCGTGTTATGAGGCAAATATGGAAAGTCAAGGTCACAACAGCCTACCTAGGGCCAAAACTAGCAATTTTAATAAATATCTATGTGAAACCAAAGACAGTAGTGCTCTTCCCTGTTGAATTGAAAAGAAAGATGATTTTCAATTTGGTTTGTTCATTGATTAAATGCATTACTGAAACAGATTGATGTTAACACACAAACAGTTTTGAAAAGAAAACACAATAGAAGTTTATACTCACCATCAACCAATAGAAAAAACCACGCATGAGATTCAAAATTTCTGGCTGATTACTCTGAGCTGATTGGATCTTTGCTTCAAGATCTACAAGAACAAATAAAATTTTTTGCTAGTAAGTTACGAACAAAAATTAATCAAAAATCATAAAAATGGTAAATCAACCACGGCCATGCATAAATACTGAGAGAAGGAGAGTAACAGAGGAGTAGCAAAAATTCAATTCAGATGGCATGCATTTGTAAACTGAAAAACACTGCTGATGATAAAATCACCTGCATGATGGTCGAGATAAGATTTTCCGATAGCTGTTGTCTTAAATCTTATACACCCACTCCGCAAGTTTATATCACGGTTCACATGACTTCGGTGAGATATTCTTTGCCATAGATCTTCAAACTCCCTTTCATCATAAGGCTTTTCAAGGATTTTCAAAAGCTCCTCTCTAAATTTACTGGAAACTCGATTGTCCATCCAACCTTCATCCTTAATTTGCCAAAACATAAATCCAAAACAGACTTCAGCTGTTATAATTATAGCCAACATAATTCATTTGAAAGCACAGAAACATGATATATAAGGGAAAGAAAGAATTGGAGTGTGAGAGGATAAATTACCTCCACAATGTATGCTTTTGCACTCACAAATGGAGTATCCTTTCCATCAAAAAATTGATCCTTGTCCATGACAATCACCTCAGAATCAGAGGAACCATGTTCCTCCTCTCCAAACAAAACTCCTTTTCCACTTTGAGGAGCAAATACTGCATATCTACCATCTTTTTTAAGTGAATTCAAAAATATTTGGTAACTATGATCCACCATATCCAGATTCATCTTACATTCGCATTTGCAATTTGTAGAGCTAGGAGCTTGTGACCTAGGCTTTTTGCTTGCATGCCCATCAGCTCTGTTTGGAACTGCATTCGAGGACTGCTTTTCAAACTTCCTTACAACTGCCAAATTTCCCCTTTCTTTGGCTGGAACATCCTTTATATTTTGTAGAGTTTCCCTCCTACAATTCTCCATATCCAGATGCATGAGTTTGCACTTGCATTTATTCATACCAGTAGCTTCTTGTCCAGATTTTTTCCTTGCACATACATTTTTTCTGCAAGAGACAGGATTCGAAGGTTCCTCTCTCACCTTACTTTTAACTGCTGAAATCTTTCTCTCTCTGGATGGAGCAGCCCTTGATTTGATTTGATTCTCTGTTATATGATTTACCATTTCCATTTTCACCTTGTGTTTGCACTCGAAATTAGTCAAACTAAGAGTTTCTGGACTATGCCTTTTACTTACACCTTCATTTGCTCTAGAAGAAGTAAGATCCACAGTTTCCACGTTCAGATTCCTTTCAACTGCTGAAAACTTTCTTACTCGGGCTGGGACATCCCTCAATATTCTCTGGGTCATATCCAATTTCATTTCAGGTTTGCTCTTGCAATTAGTTGGACAAAGGGCTTCTGAACTAGGCCTTTTGCCAGCATGTCCATCTCCTCTACAAGAAATAGGATTCATATATTCTGTTTTCTTCTTGCTTTCAGCTTCTGAAATCTCTATTGCTCTTGCTGTAACACCCCTCAATTTTCTCGAAGCTACCACTCTCTCTTTCCTTGTATCACTCATTGTTTCCATTCTCTCAATTCTAGAATCAATCTTCAACAATTTTGTGGTTCCTTTGTTCTGTGTCTTTGGACAGTCCTTCTCAGTGTCTGGTTTTTCCATGTCACACCCATCATATGTGCCATCTTGTGAGTGATACCTAACAGTTATTGATATCTCATTAGTCAGTGGAATCTCAAGAATGCATGATTTCCCATCCTGTCTAAATTTATCCAAGAACATCTTATAGTCAGGATCATCATTAGTGTCGGCACCGTCACCTACAAAACCATCATATTTATTATTACCATCATCCAAAGCCCCATTAGTACCAACACTATTCTCTACAAACCCATTAACAAGGTCAACATTGACTTTACCATTATCAGTTGACCTAATATTTCTCTTGGACGAAGTCTTATCCGAATAAGCATCACAGTCGCTATCAACATACAGCCCTCCATCTAAGTCCTTTGAAACCTTCTTGCAATGTTCATCCACCTCGTAACTATAACAATCATCATCAAGTAGAATACAGCTTCTGCTTGAAACCTTCTTGCAATGTTCACCAACCTCGTAACTATAACAATCATCATCAAGTAGAATACAGCTTCTGCTCCTGGATGTATTATATTTAACACCACTGTATTTTGCATTATTTTTCTTGGATGAAGAAGACTTCGTGTCGAGATGAGCATCACTGTCAATAAACAGCCCTCTAACTGAACCATCATAATACTTCCTGCAATCTTCATTACCAACATCTCTGTCATGGCCATCCTTCTGAATACATAAAATTTCAGAGCTACCCTTCAAAGCTGCAATGCCTTTACAGTTTTTGTTTTTTCCATTAGAATCGAATTTGAAACGTCGTGTGCCAATATTCCTTCTCTTTAACCTCCGATCCAACCTCTCATCATGCATAAAATCAAACCCTTCACTTTTGACAACAACAGGAACTACTTCCACCATTTTTCTTTTGATAGACCCGGTCATCTCCCCTCAAAAGAGTTCCTTGCTTCATATAATTCAATAAATTAATCACCCCTGTTTTCAAAGCATAAAACAATATATGTATATATAATATAATAATCAGTTCACTACTAAAAAATCAAAAGTTTCCAGCATGTCAAAAAAAGAAAAAAAAATAATAACAAACTGCAAAATAAACCAGTTACAAGGATGGGGAAAAAATTAAAAAAGGTCTAGACTTTAAAAAAAAAAAAAAAAAAAAAAAAAAAAAAAAAAAAAACTTTAAAAAAATTTTATGCAAGAAGATTTCTAGACTAAGAAACCCTACATTTTTATTTTCACAAAATATCCTCCTTTTCTCTCTCGTTTTCTCCTAAACCACAGAAAACACTATAATTACAGAAGAGGGAGAAGAGATACTCACCTGATCAGCAAAAAACCCGATGCTTTGATGACATTGTTGAAGCTCAATATTATATTTGGAAATTGTTTTGGAGAGAGAGCTTTGAAGTGAATCAGAAACGGAAGACAGCAAGCGAATCAAACGAGACTGAGAGCCGGGAGAGGGAGGGAATGAGCCAGTGAGTGACTTGTGTTTGTTAATCAAAGACGGACATGGTGAACAAGCCGTTGCCTATTTATAAGACCCGGCTTGGTTTGAAGGGTTAACCTATAACCTGTTTTTTTATATCTTCTTCAGTTTTTATTTTTTATTTTTTCACCCGGTCAATCTCGACCTGATATTATTATGGGTCAGCTCCGAGTTATTTGATGCGACTTTGGGTTGTTGTGAGGCGCGCAGATCTGGTTTCGGTTTGGTTTGTATAAAAAACGAACCAAACCTGAATATCTTTTTAAAATTATTAACCCAACTGAACCGACTGGCTTCGGGGTTTTTCCTTAAAACCGGCTAAGCCAATGGGCTAATAAATTGGGTTTTTTATGCTTTTTGTAATGGACCTGGGCGCTTCTAGCTTGTTTTGAGTGATTTTACAATGAGACTGGGATGTTTAGGCCTGTTTTATGGGTTTTCTATATGGGCCCTTGTCTTGGGCTTTGTTGTGACACCTATGCAATACATTGATTGATCGTGCCTTTCGATTTTTATATGGGCCCTTTTCGTGGGCTTTGTTGTAACACCTTTGCAATACATTGATTGGTCGCGCCTTTCGATTTTTATGCAGGGAAGGGAGAGAGAGAAATATACAAGGAATAGAGGAAGCTGATATGAGAACCACAGTTTACCGAGACATGATCCATGCCAGGGAAGCAACTCCCATCGCCGCCATGGAATTGATTTCAAGAGGCAGATATCAAGCCAGCCATGAATAGAGCCGAAGTCGCAGTTCAACGTTAAAAAAAAAAAAGCCAAGATAACGCGTGTTTTATTTTTTTATAAAAATTATCTTGAGATTTCAAGAAGCTTCTTTAATTTAAATAGTATAAATAAATAAATAAATAAAAATATGATAACAATGTAAAAAAAATCAAAAATATTTTTTAAAATGTTAAATAGTTTCTGAACATGACTTTATCGTATTTATTATTTTTTTAGTTTTTAATCACATAAAAATTATGAACATGCTATCTTAATTATATTTTTTTAATCTAATGTAACAATCATAGAATATTTTTTAAGAAAAATAAAAACAATTATTTCAATTATAAAATCTTTATTTATTAAACAAGAGATATGTTGATAAAAAAAAATTTATATTAACAGAAAAAAAATCGCAACTATTATATTTATTTCGAGTCTAATAGCAGTCCCTAAAAAATCCTTATATTTACGTTTAAAAGAATTGTGTTCCTCCAATAGCATACAGACGAGTAATGTCTAAACATAGGACGACCCATGAGTTATACTAATATCAGATTATTATTTTCTAAATATAAGAATCTGAGGGTGTCTTATTGCCTGTTGCGATACAACTATTGTTGCTTTAAAATTGTTTTTTTTTTTTTAAATATATTTTTTTGATATTTTTAAATTATTTTAATGTGCTGATGTCAAAAATAATTTTTTAAAAATAAAAATATTTTTAAAAAATAACCGCAACCGCTCTCCAAAATATACTTTTATAATGCTCGCGAGTGAGAAGGGGCATAATTATTTAGTTGAGAATATTCTGGAAGTGGGGCTGGTGACTGAAGAGAGAGAAATAATAATCACCCTTTTTATGACAGCTCACCAGATAACTACTTTTCCTAAAAGGCTAATCATCTTCTTAAACGTCCATAAAAAGCATAAGTGCGAGTGCAGAAGACAAGTCTACTTAGATTAGCATGATATGACGTGATTAGCCTCCATGAGTGCAGAGGGGTTAAATGTGGTATCTAGTATTTTTTTTTTTGAAGGTTTGTTTGTTTTTGTATTTAAAAAATATTTTTATTTTTTATTTATTTTAAAATGCTTTTTTAATGCTTTTTTAATATGCTAATATTATAATTAATTTTTTCATAGAAAAAAAGCATCATAAATTCAACTACGCTCCAATTATGTTTTTAAAATTAAACTGCATGAATTTTATTAAGAACTCTAGAAAATAAAAACAAAACAAAGTTAAATTACCGAAAGAGATCCAGCAAAGAGACATCACTCACATCGTTGCTACACAATCAACTTTTTGCACATGCTTATGTTTTTTTTTATCATGTGATTAACAAAAAAATAGTATAGAATATAAAATCATTAGACAGCCAAGCTTCGTGACTTGAGTTGTGATGTCAACGAGTTAATTTTACCGGTCTTGAATTAATTCAAAATTTCATCGATAAAATATTTAAAAAAAATACTAGAACCACACTATCTTTATATGTTTTTTGGTCAAATTATGTTTCAAGGTGTATAATTAATTTATTTAGATTGATTTTTTTATTAACACAATGTTCAGATAAACTTATATATATTTCAACTATTTAAAAATTTTAAAATTAATAAATATATAAATATTCAATAACCATAATATTAGCAAAGATTGAATTTTGGTTTCGAGTCCGCTGCCGAGTGGAGAAGGGGCAAGAATATTTAATTGAGAATATTCCTTCTGGATAGATGAGCCGGGGCAGATGCCTTATTCCTTTCCGGGGGATACTTTTCCTCTCAAGTAACTACTTTTCCTAAAAGTATCTAGGGATCTTATATTAAGCAACAGATGGTCTACCTGGATTAACATGAAATGACGTGATTAGTCTCCATAAATGCAGAAGGGTTAATATTATTTGTTTTTATATTTAAATAATATTTTTATTTTTTAATATTTTGAATCTTTGTAATATGCTGATATTAAAAATAAAAAACAATCATAAATTGAACTATGCCTTTTAAAGTTATACCTTACATAAATTTTATTAAAATCTCTAAAAAATAAAAGAAAAACAGAGTGAAATTACGCTCGCATCATTGATCAAGGGACAGCAGCTAATCAGACCCCTACCTTTCTTGCATCCCACGAGTCAATACCTGGATTAATGTTATACCTTACATTCGTTGAAATCTCATCAAATCTTAAACCAGAAGCAAGGGCTATGAAATTATCTCGAAGACACTTGATTTTCACTTGAGATTTAACGAATACCATTCTCTTAAAATTGCGATAGGCTGAGTGTGCTCTAGAACACATAAAGGACTCGATCGAGAAGCTAACAGTAGTTGGGGGCCTGATTTGCAACTATCCCATTAACTATATATATTTATGGTAGATATTGGCGATTTGGTTTTCGGTTCTATTTACGGAACTCCAGCTCAACCTCCCTTGTATATCAATTACCGTGTCACCGGTCTTCTTCTTCTTCCTCCTTATTAATCCGCAAGACAAAACAAACTCGCTATTCTTCGGCATGGAAGCAGCTGTAGCGACGGAATCTCTCTCGAAGCTCAATATCAATGGTGATTTTGCTTCCTCTCTTCCCAATCTCCACAAAAACCTTCACCTCCTCTCCCCTCAACAGGTACATGTCTGTTTTTTTATATATCCACACAGGCGTGTGTTATGCGAACATCATCGTGCATTTCATTTTGATTGTAATTGGTGGTGGTGGTGCTGCTGACATGGCAGGTTGAGTTGGCGAAGATGTTAGTGGAGAAAGGACAGTCTCATTTATTTGAGCATTGGCCAGAGCCCGGTGTTGATGATGGCGAGAAGAAAGCGTTTTTTGATCAGGTTTTTTTCATTTTCATTTGGAATTCAGTTGAAATTTCCTTTTTGGGTGGATCTATTGACAGGAAATTGCGAATTGTCTAACTGTTTGCGACGTGGATTTGGATTTAGAATTGAATTATAATTTTAATATTTTCTGGTGAGTTAAATCATCAGTTGCAATGACACTGTGAATGAACAATGTTGAATTTGGTATAATTTGATCTGAGAATAAATCTAGTTTCCGTGAAAGAAAAAATTGAAAGTCAGATATTTTGTTGAGAATAAATTAATCTGGACAGCCTTTTGGATGTGGATCTGTTACACTTTACTGTCTTTTTTATACATGTTTTACTGTCTATTAATGTAAACTATGAGCTTGCAGTTTTGTCTTCTACGAACAATTTGACTGCGCAGTAACGTTCAGGTCATGTGGTTGCAGGTGGCTCGGCTCAATTCTAGCTATCCTGGAGGCTTGGCATCATATATTAAGATTGCTAGAGAGCTTTTAGCAGATTCTAAAGCAGGAAAAAACCCTTTTGATGGCTTTACCCCCTCGGTAAGTTAATAGATATTTCAACTTTTCAATTTCCGACCTACTCATTTGTGCTCCGTAAATTTCGTTTAGGTTTCAAATTTATTTAAATTTCAATGCATTGGTTCAAGTTGAATTTCGTTTAAGTAATTGGTCAATTGATTAAAAGATGAAAATTTTGAAATACTTGGAGCACACTAGCTATTCCATGCAATCATCGATAAATTATCCCAAAAGGGGAAACAGAAATACAAAAATTCTAGACATCTGTTGCACATAAGTTATGGCCTTTTGAATGTGCCTCTTTAGCAAAATATAAATAAGTAGAACTTTGGTTGATATGAAAGCAAAAATGCTACAGGTTCCTACTGGTGAAAATCTGAGTCATGGTGATGAAAACTTTATCAAATTTGAAGAGGCAGGTGTAAGAGAAGCCCAGAATGCTGCATTTGTTCTTGTTGCTGGTGGGCTTGGTGAGCGTCTTGGATATAATGGAATAAAGGTGCTAAATGATACTGCTACCTTATTTACTTTATGTTGTTCTGAATTAGTTAAAAAATCTTTGAATTTCCTTTTCCCCTTTCAGGTGGCTCTTCCATTTGAGACCATAACAGGAACATGCTTCTTACAGAACTATATTGAGTCTGTTCTGGCTCTTCAGGAAGCTAGCTATAGAATGACACAGGGTTTGTCACCCAAAGCCTATTACCTCACCTTGTCTTTTGAGTATCTTTTAGTCAAAGCTAGCTACTTTTGACCTTCCTTTTTCAAAAAGTAAAAGATCATGGTTATCATGTTAAATAGTTCTAGCATTTCCAAGTAACCTATGCTTTTGTAAATTATAGGTGGACAGAAAAAAGAGATTCCTTTTGTTATCATGACATCAGATGATACACATGCACGCACATTGGAGCTTTTAGAATCACATTCTTATTTTGGAATGAAACCTACACAAGTAAAACTTCTCAAGCAGGTAACATTTTAGCCATTGATGCCTCATTGGAGAGCTAGTTCAAAATGCAAAATATGCACACGGATATGTTATTTTTTACTTATTTTAGGAAAAAGTTGCATGCTTAGAGGATAATGATGCCAGGCTTGCTTTGGATCCGCAGAACAAATTTCGAGTTCAGGTAGCTATTATGTAAATACCAGAAACTTGAGGCTGTTAAAAAATGCTTGTGATCATTTTGTGTTCTCTTAACCCTTTTCTTTTTGCTGTAGACAAAACCTCATGGGCACGGCGATGTGCACTCACTTCTCTACTCAAGTGGCCTTCTTTATGAATGGTATACCTCAATGGTTATTTAGGTTTCTTCGGCCCCCCCCCCCCTCTCTATGTGTGTGTTTAATGCATGGCCATAAGAACTTGCACATGATTTGATTGTGCCTCTTTCAGAAAGTCCGTTGAAACCTTTAAAATGATTATGCTGCTATATAAAAATAAGATCCTGGAATATCCTCATCTTTTTGAAGGATGTTCGTGTTAAGAGTATATATTCTGGTTTTTGCATGACAATCTTTGGTTAACAAGGAGGATTTCTTAAGCTCTGTTGATTATTTGTTTTGTTTTCTATTTTTCAAAGTAGTACAAATTGAAGTTTTTTGATCCTACACATGGAATGACTGGTGACCCCTGATGCCTTGTTATTAGAATTTCTGGCCTTACTAATTAGTAAAGTAAAATAAGAGTATAAAGGCATCATCAGGAACATATACTTGTCCATGCACATATAGGAATAGACATAGTCACTATGTTACATGACTTGCTTGCATATGAGTTTTTGTTTAGCAGTTTGTAGGTCCTGAATGTGTTTTCATCACCTTTTTAGGCGTGATGCTGGTTTGAGATGGGTTCTATTTTTCCAAGATACAAATGGACTTCTATTCAAGGTTTGGTTACTTCAATGCCTTATGATTTTGTCTATGCAAGCACATTTTATTTCACTGTTATATTTGGATGAAAATTCCTAATTTATGTTTCTACATGATTGTGTGTAGGCAATTCCAGCTTCAATTGGTGTAAGTGCCACTAAGGGATACCATGTTAACTCTCTCGCTGTCCCTCGCAAAGCTAAAGAAGCTATAGGAGGCATCACCAAGCTTACTCATACTGATGGTATGCAAGAGGATTTCATTCTTCCAAACATTCATGGAATACACATGCTTTATCTTATAAAAAAGGATACATGTACTTCAGCGTTCTTCTCTACTTTGCAAATTAGATACACACACCTGGCCTCTCTTTTTTTCCAAGGCATTCTCCATACTCAATGGGCTCTCTTCCTTTTTGACGGGGGGTGGAGGGTGGAGTGGGGTGTTAGATGCTTCATTGCTTTGGACTCACATGTGATATATGCTGCCGAGGGAAGGTTGTGCATGTAATTTTTGTGAAGTCCAAGCAAATATCCTTTCAAACATTTTTTTTGTCAACCCGTCAGATAGAAACTCTATATAATGACTGATATATCTTATGCTTTTGTGTAAGTTCTTAATGTCCGAGTGAAATTAATTTTCCAGGAAGGTCCATGGTGATTAATGTGGAATACAATCAACTTGATCCTCTGCTTAGAGCAACTGGGTTTCCTGATGGAGATGTCAATTGTGAGACAGGCTATTCTCCTTTCCCAGGAAATATAAACCAAGTAAACTTCGTACAGAATTCCATCATACAACAAACAACTTGTGCTAATTTTCTCCAATTGCGATTTCAGACACATACTCTTTGGAAGTGCTAATATTTAAATGTGCATTGTCTCCACATGTTGGGCCACAATGTTAATGGAATGAAATTGCCGAGATGAACCAAAAATGATCCTTCAGAAAGCAGACATGTTTTGTATTTGTTCATGACCCTAAAAGATTTAACAATATGAAATTGTCATTTCCTTTTAGAAATACACACTATTTTTGGTATAACATATATGAGATATCATTGGAATCGGTGTAGTTTTTCATCTCTTTTTTGGTGATTATATTATATATTCTGATGTCCATTGAATATTTCATGCTTATGCTTGCTTTCTGCATCGTAATTTCACAGTTAATTCTGGAACTTGATGCTTATATTGAGGAGCTCAAAAAAACAGGAGGTGGAATAAAGGAGTTTGTTAACCCAAAGTAATTCTTGCTTCTTGTATCTGCCAGCCTTTTTTTATCTTAGTTCTGAAACATGATGCTACTGCATAAAAAGGAATCTCAGAATTCTATATCAGCCCATTTGTTTTATACATTCTTCATGCAGATACAAAGATGCCAGCAAAACTTCATTTAAATCTTCAACTAGACTGGAATGCATGATGCAAGATTATCCAAAAACACTGCCTCCATCAGCAAGAGTTGGATTTACGGTAACCATTTTTACCTTTGTAAGAGCACGGATTTTCAGTCTAATTGATATTCCTGCCCTAGTACTTGAGCCCTTGTGTCTGTTGTTGGACTCAGTCTTTATGTATTCTCAATTGAAAATTCTTTCCACACTTTGGCAATAGCATCGTTAATTAAGTTAGTGTCATCTTTGTCACGCTC
Organism: Salix purpurea; assembly: GCA_027405865.1. NCBI lineage: Eukaryota > Viridiplantae > Streptophyta > Magnoliopsida > Malpighiales > Salicaceae > Salix > Salix purpurea. Next base: position 4,522,431 of record CM050329.1, on the reverse strand, counting down.
ATTAAACTAGTTCTTATGTGTTTGCTTAGGTGATGGATACATGGCTTGCTTATGCACCTGTGAAAAACAACCCTGAGGATGCCGCTAAGGTAAAAGGTTTGCTGGTCATTGTTAATTGTTTCAGTTGTCAATTTTGTGCCATTTAAAATAGGCCAATGAAGTTGCAATAGTGCAAAAGAAAACTTACCGCGGGCCTTCAGACTATGGAGACAATTTCTGGGGATTGCATACACCTCTTGTTTACTATATATATCCGTAGACAACTTTTAGCTGTCCAGTTTGGTTGGTGGGATTAAGTTTGTATAAATTTTGCTGTTTGAGTGCTTTGGAAGTGATGCTCAAAGGCTGAACTCAGAGTCTTGATAATTACTTTTCTGATTGGTGGTCTTTGTACCTAATACCTCACCCTACTCACACACCTATCCCAACTTGACTTCAAGCCTGAAGGTAAATTCTTGAGTGGTTCTGTACCCTACTCAATTTGCTTGCCTTGGTTGGTACAACAGACATATACACATACACATGCAATGTTTGAGATGCCTTCAGTTAATTGCTTGCGTGCTCCTATTATCCTGCTCCTTCTATCTTCTATCATTGCAAACCCTCTACTAAAACATGCAGAGAGATTAAGAAGCAAGTGGTTTGTTATATTAGAGATGAGATGGCATCTGTTTTTACAGCCACAGAGAGGTAGTAACATAGCATGGCTCTTTGAAATGATGTCCTTATTTATAGAAGAAAAAGGCCAGTTGTTGTCTGGTCAAGAGAGTAAATTCCCAGAAGCATGTGAAAGAGTAGAAAGCATCCCTTGAAGTAAATAATCAGTTGTAGAAGTTGACTGCTTAAGGCTTTCATTATAATCTGAGAAAGTAGTTTCCAGATTGTCTTTAATTCCAATTTCAAGGTCCTTGCGCTCATCTCTGTATTATGTTGCATGAAAAGCTTTCTGAATGGGGATTCCAGGTCCTGAACAGCATTTATTACAATTTTTTTCTTATTAAAATTAATGAAGGTACCAAAGGGGAATCCATATCACAGTGCGACTTCTGGAGAAATGGCCATTTATCGTGCGAACAGCCTCATTCTTAGAAAGGTTTGTTTTTTGCGTGCCTTTTTCATCTAATTTGTGATTTTTAATGTTTAACTTTTCTCTCTCATTCCCCCTTAATATGTGTTTGCTAGGCTGGTGTCCAAGTGGATAATCCAGTTAATGAGGTCTTCAATGGACAAGAGGTGGAGGTGTGGCCTCGCATTGTATGGAAGCCAACATGGGGATTGACATTTGCGGATGTCCGAAGTAAAGTTAGTGGAAATTGCTCCATCACTCAAAGATCTACCTTGGCTATTAAGGGTCAGAATATCTTTGTCAAAGATCTTTTCTTGGATGGAGCACTTATGATTGACTCGATTGATGAAGCAGAGGTATGTTGGTGGATAAATGGGATGGTATGAAAAATGTCAAAAGTCACAAGTTTGCCCAAATATCATCTAAATTGTTAACTCCTTCACCTTGTACTTTAGAGAAAAAAGAAGACAGAGTTCCACCATGCTTCCCCTCCTCTTCCATGACAACCTCTAAATTATGTTACTCACTACATCAACACACCAATCATATAACTGATTATCGAGGGTGTGAAAAAGGCTACTGCTTTGTTATATTTTCTGATAGAACATTGATTTTGCTCAAGATTCATTAATCACTTTTGTAGTACAGCTGGAACGTAGATGTGGTTTCTGATGTTCAGACCTCTGATATATTTGGAAAATGAACTCATGTGTAGTCTCCTCTACTTTTCTAATATGAATATTATGACAGGTTAAAGTGGGAGGTTCAGTGCAGAACAATGGCTGGATCCTGGAAAAAGTTGACTACAAAGATACTTCAGTACCCGAGGAAATACGGATCAGGGGCTTCAGATTCAAAAAGATTGAGCAGCTGGAAAAGCATTGCACTGAGCCTGGAAAGTTCGAATTGAAGGCTTGAAGAAGGCGAACCTGATACAGAAGGACCAAATCATAGTTTTCTTTCTCTGATGCTCAAAAATCATTACTTGACCCATGAATAAGTTTGGGCCGGAAATAGTTTTAAATGGATATGACGAGGTGATGTGAACTGTCAAAATTTTGTTCTCTCGTATTCCTTTTCCAATTCTGGGGAAAGGAATAATAATTTATGCTGAATGTTCTTTCATATCGATGCTCTCTCAACTTTTAACTAAGAGGTTTGTTCCTTTGTTTCGTTGCTTCTGACATCCCTCTAGCATGCAAGCCAATGCGATGGATTAATAAAGCCAAAGCTCGACAGTGCACTTGTGAATATGAAACATTCATGTGAACTTTGCCTTTTTTTCGGGACAAGGAAAGCTCTTGATCAACCACATGCTGAAACCTTACGATACTTAGAGGTAGATGCTGATCCAGGTGATGTGGAGTAATTTTGAAATGTTTAATCAGAGATACAAGAAGACTTCGACCAGATCGATGGAGATCCATGAGGATACTGCTGCTGTCCTTTATCTAGCCATACATGAAACAGTATTTTTTTTTATATAAGAAAATGCGAGTTTACTTTCTGAGAGTTGTGGATGAGGAGTTCATCTTGGGTTGTTCCAAGCCACACCTTTCGCAGTCTTATATTTACATGGACCAATAATGCATACGAAGACGTTTGGTGTTTCTAGTTTACTCGTGACACCGACCAGGAAGGGACAAAGGAGCAGTCTCTTTGTCCCTCGAAACGTCGTGATTCTAACTGAATAAACTCACCAGCGTATCTCGGAAGTTGCTTTGTTAAGATTCAACGCTCCGGAAAGGTCGCCAACGAGTCGTCGTGTCTCTTGCCTTTTTTTATATATTTTTATATTTTATGGTACCAGATAATTGTAATTTCTGATTATTTCAATTTTTTATAAAAAATACATACTCTAACTTGAAATTTAAAACTTATTATACAAATCACAAGTTCTTTATCATTACATTCTTCCCTATTACACTCCCGTGTTTTTTGCGGGAAAGATATCAAAAATAGTGCTGAAACAAACAAGTATTGCCATGCTTATCTGTAATTCTATGATTGTCAGGATGTCGGAACTTTTTCCTTACAGGCCGTGACCGCATTAAATAAAAAGCTGGCTGTGATGGCAGTTATATCACTGTTTCTTTAAAATTTAATTTTTTTTATTTTAAATGAATTTTTTTTTTATATTTTTAAATCATTTTGATATACTAATATCAAAAATATTTTTTTAAAATAAAAAAAATATTATTTTAATATATTTTTAAATAAAAAATACTTTCAAAACAAACACTGAATGTGCTTGAAAAATCTTTTAGCGTTAATACGGGGAAGTTGGTAAAAATAAAAGGGATCTATAAGTTGGTCATTTCCAATTTTCTTGTTCCGAATTGGAAAGAAAGCTGCCACAAAAAAAAGATGATTTTTAAAAAATTAATTTCTGGTCATTGTCATTACGTGTAGAAAACTTAATTAGGAGCAGGAGCAATTTCATGATAGACTATACTTAATTCGGCATTTCCAACCATAAAAACGCGAAAGATAGTCTATATATAATTCTTAAAAGAATAATCAAACTATCCTAATGTTTTCTATGTATATGGCCACACGCACGATCCTTGATTTTGCACCGCTTGTTATTGGTCCAACTGGCGAAATATCTAAATCACACGTTGCAGAGAAAGGGAAAAAATGTAGATTATTTTATTTTTTGTGGAAAAATCATACATGGCCCCCTTTTAAACCACATGTTTGGAGGTCAAATTGTAGAAGGTAGACTGCATCCATATAGAAGCGACTATTAAACCAATGAAATGCTTCCCAGGAAATTCCTTGCAAGCTTCCTTACCATTATTTCACAGAAAAAAAGAAAAAAAGCTTCCGGATTTGCGTCTATATATAAACCTCAGCTTGATGATAGATCAACAATACGAGCAAGTCAGCAAGCTCACGAATCAAACTTCTCATTATCTGTTCTATTTAGCTAGGTATACCATGTGTCCCCTCAACAGAAATGACCTGCACCGGATTTTCCGTGAACTTGACAAAAATGGCGATGGTCTTTTAAGTACAGTGGAGCTCAATTGGCTTCTCGAGAGCATCGGAGTCCATTTTAGCCCAGAGGAGCTCGAGTCTTCGGTGGGGAAGCCGTGCCTCAACTTCGACGAGTTCTTGTTATTTTACGACTCCATAACGAGGCAGAGCGATGATGCCAGCAATGAAGCAGCGCTAGCAGATGATCGGGAAAGCTGCAGCAGGGAGGACCGTGACCTTGTCAAGGCATTTAAGGTGTTCGATTCTAATGGCGACGGGTTCATTTCTTGCGATGAGCTTCAAAGCATGCTGTCAAAACTTGGATTGTGGGATGAGAGGACTGGTAAGGACTGTAGAAGTATGATCTGCCGGTACGATACGAACTCGGACGGGGCTGTTGATTTCGAGGAATTCAAGAAAATGATGCTGCATACCAGTCTGTAATCATTCATTTCTGGGCCGCCACTCTAGAGTGCCGGAGCCTTTTCATACCACGTTTTTCCTTTCATGTTAGTCGTCGTTGTTTTGTCACAGATATGTATATAGAGCTGAGTTTTTCACCGAGTTGTATGATCAGAACTGAGTCCCAGAAGCCACTCTGGGCACTGCTCTCCATATTATTCTTTCGCATCCTGCAGGCTCTCATACCTATAACTCCATTGAATCTTCTAATTCTGTCCTTCATTTGAATTTTACAGACAATACACCAGAAAATACATTACATTTTAAAGACGAGCAAAATCAATAAAGAAGATGCGTCATTTGTAAGGAAATGATTTTCTAATGGATATATATAATAAAGATGAATCACGAACATCCTGCTGGTTTCCCCCCCAGTATATTATGATAAAGGAGCCCTAAGTTAATTATGTTGGAACAAGATAATAAGGGTAATATTACAATAATAATTATTTTTTTAAAATATTATACCATAACATAATTGTAGTTTTTTTTTCCAGGATATAAAAAAACAAGTAAACCAAACTTTAAGAGAATGGAGCCTATAGTCATGTTGGACAAAGACAATGAGAGTGATATTACGATAATGATAATTTTTTTTAAAATATATTAAAATAATTATTTTTATTTCTAATAAATTATATCTAAAAAACTATAAGAATACAAAATAATTATTTGACCAACCGGCTTGAATGTATTTATTCTATTTCGGTTATTCATGTTATCAGCAACTTTTTTAAAACAAAAAAACAAAACTCTTATCTTCTCGTGATATTAATTTACTAGTTCAATTGAAATTTCTCAAAAACAGCCATGAAATAGACTATCGCATGCATAACTAAGAATGTCAAAAGTCTTTTTGTTGTATTTGCAATATTAAAAAAAAATACTTTTTAAAACTTATTTTTAATATAACATACCAAGATATTTAAAAAAAATAAAAAAAAAACTTAATTTGAAGCAAATATTTTTTTTTTTGTATTTTTTTAAATCACATAAACAATATATAATAATAAAAATCACTAAACTCTAATTCCAGTTGTGACCAATGGACACTCCATGACTGCTTGAAGTGTGATTGAGATTGTTTTTGAAAGTATATTTTGATTAAAAATATTATTATTGTTTTTTTAAAATTGTTATTGAAGTGTGATTTCGAGGAATTCAAGAAAATGATGCTGCATACCAGTCTGTAATCATTCATTTCTGGGCCGCCACTCTAGAGTGCTGGAGCCTTTTCATACTACGTTTTCGTTTCATGTTAGTCGTCGTTGTTTTGTCACAGATATGTATATAGAGCTGAGTTGTTCACCGAGTAGTATGATCAGAACTGAGTCCCAGAAGCCACTCTGGGCACTGCTCTCCACATTATTCTTTCGCTGATTTTGTCTTTATAACTTTGGTTTATGCCTTCATGCATATATGGCACCGCTTTCCTTTCGCATCCTGCAGGCTCTCATACGTATAGCTCCATTGAATCTTCTAATTATGTCCTTCATTTGAATTTTACAGACAATATACCAGAAAATTATATATATATATAAAGATGCATCACGAACATCGTGCTGGTTTTATCCCCAATATATTATGATAAAGTAGCTTAAAGTTATGTTGGAACAAGATAATAAGGGTAATATTGCAATAATTATTATTTTTTAAAATATTTTTTATTAAAAATATATCATAAAATAATTGTAGTTTTTTTTTTCCAGGATGTTATGATATAAAAAAACAATTAAACCAAACTTTAAGAGAATGGAGCCTATAGTCATGTTGGACAAAGACAATGAGAGTGATATTACGATAATGATAATTTTTTAAAAAATATATTAAAATATTTTTTTTATTTCTAATAAATTATATCAAAAAAATATAAGAATAAAAAATAGATTATGACATTTGACCAACCGGCTTGAATGTATTTATTCTATTTCGATTATTCATGTTATCAGCAACTTTTTTAAAACAAAACTCTTATCTTCTCGTGATATTAATTTACTAGTTCAATTGAAATTTCTCAAAAACAGCCATGAAATAGACTATCGCACAACTACGAATGTCAAAAGTCTTTTCGTTGTATTTGCAATATTAAAAAAAAAAACATTTTTTAAAACTTATTTTTAATATAATATACCAAGATATTAAAAAAAAAAAAAAAACGTAATTTGAAGCAAATATTTTTTTAAACCACAGAAACAAATATAATAATAAAAATCACTAAATTCTAATTCCAATTGTGACCAATGGACACTCCATGACTGCTTAGAGTTTGATTGAGGTTGTGTTTTGAAAGTGTATTTTGATTAAAAATATATTAAAATAATATTCTTATTATTATTTTTTTAAAAATTGTTATTTACATTAGCACTCAAATATGATAAAAAAATTAAAAAAAATATATATTTTTTAAAATATTTTTAAAACTTAATAACAACGGTGCAGGGGAGCAACGCAAGCGCATACAATTCATTCAATGATGATGGGCTGCTACATGGACGGCAAATTGACTCACCCCCTTGATTGATCTGTAAAATTATGAACTCAGCTTGTGGCTCTCATGGAAGCTCACTTTGTTTTTCCCAGTATTCTAATTCCTATTTTTGACCAAATCGACCTTTCCCCGTAATATTCCACTTTGCAGCTTTCAACGGAAAATGACACGTCGTATCGACAACAGCTTAAACGTAAGCAGTGAGAATGGCTTGTCAAGTAATACAACGTTTAACAAATCCTTCAAATCAATAGATTTAAGTTTTCACTGTCCTTTTTTTAAAAAAAAAAATCATCTTTTTTTATTTTAAATTATATATTATACTTATAATTCCAATTTATTTTTAAATAAAAAATATGTTTAAAAACAACTTTAATCGTACCTATAAAGAATTTCCAATAAGTCCGTAATGAATTCCATGAAGAAAATGTATAATTTTTTTATTTCATTATTAAATCAAGTTAAAATATTTTTTTTTTTTACTTTTTCAAGTTGTTTTGGGATTGTTTTTACTTTTTTATGATACCGAAAAATAGAAAGCTAAAGTTTCACATACCCTGAAAAATAGGATTTTAAGGTGTGGAGAAAAAAAAAAGACTTTTCGAAGCTCTAAAATTATAGAAAATTATGATTTGATATATAATAATAATAATAATTTGATAATCTTTAAACAGTAACTAAACTTACCTACGCTAGAATCTCGAAACAAATATGAAAATTAAATTAAACAAATCATCAGAAAAAGAAATAAATCCAAGACTGCATCTTCTAGCTTTAATTCAAACATTTTCCCGACAGCTACTAGTACTAGCTGGCTGATCACATAAGAAACAAGACCAGTAGATCACTCCAAAAATTAAAATTTTCGCTCAGTTCAATAATTAAATAAAAATATTTATTTAATTTTTCTCACTGGGACCTATTTTAATTGTTAGAATATTCAAATATGCACGCGGTTGACAATATTTGGGACAATGAAGTTGTGATGTATCTGATTAAAGCTCATCGGAAACACAAAAAGGAACCCCGGGGCGGCAAGGCACTGCTGCTTGACACACAGTAATGATTCGAATAAATTGGTTTATTGTCCACGTCTTCATTGCGTGTGGATCTGGGAATCTAGCTTGTCATTGTTTTTTTTTTAATATTATCGTGAAGCACAATGCACTGATTTAAAATTAAAAAATGATTGAATTAATTATTTTATTGTATAATAAAATAAATATAAGAACTAACATAGAAAATTAAAATTTAATAAAAATACACACTAAATTATGGAATTGAATTTTTGTTTTATACAAGCATTGCCCAAAAAATCCTGACCTAAATATTTGATTAATACTTAAACAACTTCTCAAAATTCAAGTTATAGACTTCACCAAATTAAATTGTTCTTTATTTTATCATGTGATAAAAATATAAAAATTGATCCATCAACAACTAAATTCTAAAAAATAAAATAAAATAAAATAGTAATTTCACATCATATGATGAAATTGAAAAAAATATATAAAGGCTAAAAATATCCCAACTTCACTCCTTAATTAAAATTTAATTAACTTGTCAAACTTGTTATTCATATTATACTAATATAGACTCTGCAAGTTAAGAAATATGATTGATGTTATTTTTATTTTAAAATAATAGATTTATTTTTTTTTTATAAAAAAAATACTTTAGAAAACCGGGACGGCGTATGATCAACAACGCCGGGCAAAGTTCTCTTTCAATTAATCACTTGTACGGTGAAGTACAATGTTGCTGTGCAGGGAGGAAAATTCAAAGTCAATTTCCTTTGCTTCTCGGCTTTAGTTTTAAGTTTGAACAGAAACGAGTTGTTTTATATTTATAATTTTATTGTCATCATGAGTTTGTCTCACATCAGTCATCGTGAAACATGGCCAAGGGCAGAAATAAATTAAGCTCGTGAATCTTACTCCATCTCCAACAATTGCCATTTTTTTTATTAACAGGTTTTTTTTTATATAATTTGATTGATCCTATAAATTTTAAAATTTTTAATCATATAAATTTTTAATAATTATCATATAGCTACTAGAACTCAAATATAAAATCATATCTTTTAATTCAAATACAAATTGAGCATCAAATTGGCCATAGAAGGATGCAATTGAAAAAACAAAGCTCGAGGGAATTTGAAAAAAAACTTTGGCTCTTCTGTAAATTGCTACTTTAGCGAGGAGCTACGTGGAACATTTATCTCCTTTCACTTTAATGGATTCCTTAACGATTGCCTGCCCCTTGCTTCTCTAATCTCCCGTGTTTTATCTGTTAATCTGCTGTAAGCTCCCCGTTACTGTTACAATTTCATCGTAGAAAATCTGGGAATTTTACTTCTCACCGTAATTGAACAGACTTTGTTCGATAGAAGACCCATTTTACTTTCTAGGCAAATTGTTGTTTTCTTTTTCCGAGCTTGTTTGATAACGAAGGGGGTGAGGTCTGCTTTTTTTTGAGTGCCCATTTGGTGGAATGGATTGCTTTTGAGTTTGAATATGTTGCTGGGCATGTTCTGGTTATTGACAAACTGTTTTTTTGCTTCAATTTCAGGGCTAGTCTTCACAAGAAGAGAAATTTTACTGTTGATATTAGTTATTAAAAATGTCGATTGCAAAGCCTTTGAAGAAGTTAGTATCTGCTGTTATTCTTGATTTGGATGGTACCCTTCTTCATACAGGTCAGCTTTTGCACTTTGGATTCATTTTTCATTTTACTTACGCGGTCGTTTTCGCTATCACATTCTTGTGCGTGGACATAATTGATCTTCGATTTAATGCACAGATGGCATAGTGAGCGATGTTTTGAAAGCTTTCGTTGTCAGGTATGGAAAACAATGGGATGGGAGGGAAACTCAAAAAATACTGGGAAGGACACCTTTGGAAGCTGCTGCTGCTGTGGTGGAAGATTACAAGCTTCCTTGTTCAGCTGATGATTTTCTGACTCAATTCACCCCATTGCTCTATGATCAGTAATTTATCTCCACACTCCTATGCATTATGCATGTGGATCTGGTGACTTGTGTGCATGGTTGATCATGTGACCAGATCATGTGGAAAGCTAGAACAAACAAACTGTTAGATTGCCATTTTGCTGCCTCTATGTTTTTTTCTGTTTATGATTTTCTTTTCCTAAAACATGGAATAGGAGGACTTTCTTATGAAGATATTGAATTTCTGACTGTTGTGTGCTCGCACTCTATCTTACATATTGGAAGTAATTGACACTTGGGTCTTTTATCAATTTGAAGGTGGTGCAAGATTAAGGTTCTTCCTGGTGCCAATCGGTTAATAAAACATTTGAGTGGTCACAATGTGCCTATGGCACTGGCTTCAAACTCTCCAAGGGAAAATATAGAATCCAAAATTTCTTACCAACAGGGTGGGTGTGTTTAGGAAATTTAATGAAACTGGTAATTTTTATTTCCTGTTGCTTCGTTTGAAAACTAGCTAGGGTGGCATAGCAAAGAGTCAAACTTGAACTGCTTTCATACTCTACTTGGTTGCTCATTAAACCTGCTTACAGGCTGGATGGGATCTTTTTCTGTCATCATTGCTGGTGATGAAGTGAGAACAGGAAAGCCATCTCCTGAAATGTAAGATACATTTATAGTATGTTTTTGACTATTTTTTGGATTATCAATCTTGTTTGACTGAAAAGTCACAAATGTTCTTGGATTCTGACTTTGTAAGCTTGTCATTCTAGATTTTTGGAAGCTGCTAAAAGGCTAAATGTCAAACCATCCAGCTGCCTTGTGATTGAAGATTCTTTGTGAGTGATTTTAACACATAAGTTATTATTGTTCTAACTGTGCCTCCTAAGTCTATGAAGAGATACTGTTGAGTGTTGTAGTCCTAAAAAATGATGATGCAAAAGTTAATTGCTGCAAGCAGTCTATTCTGACTGACAGTTTAAGCTGGAGCAGGATATGATCAAGAATCAGAATGTCTTTAGTACTTAACCCCTATTGTATTTGTTTTTATCTTTTCCACTAGGACGGTGTTCCCGCTTCAAATTTTGTTGAAATGACATGAACATTTTTTATAATTATTAAATAAAATATAGGATCAAATATTTAAGTAGCACTTTATGATATGTTCATTAAGATAATCATATGCTTGAAACAAAAACAAGTATAAGAATTGAGGCTGCTAAAATATTATAGATTTATTCTATCGAAAGACAACTCAAACTTTTTTTCTCTAGACCTTTTGCCTCATGATTGTGATGAAGGATATATTCATGTAGTACCGAGCATCAATGCCTAGATCACAAGTCAAATAAGGATGCTCCATGCACCAATATTTTATGATGAAAGTCTAATTTGATCATGAGTACTGGTTTTTTTTTATTAGATTTAGCTTTAGGATTTTTTTTCGTATTTACTGTATATGATTAAAAAATATCAAAGAAGGTTATATTAGTGATGTCAAAAAAAAGTGGAGTGGGAACACCACTACCCACTCCACCATTGTCTCCTTCTGTCTGTGCACTCTAATATTTGAACCGTGTGACATCAAAATGTTGTTCTTTCTCGATAAAATACACTGGAAAGTAGAAATGTGCGCATGCTTTCTATCACAAAGTTCTTTTACTGATTTTGGAAAGGTTCTGGTTATGTCAGGCCAGGTGTTACTGCTGGTAAGGCTGCTGGCATGGAAGTAGTCGCTGTACCATCCATTCCAAAATCTCATCTTTATACAGAAGCAGATGAAGTGATCAATTCTCTGCTGGATTTACAACCTGAATTGTGGGGCCTCCCTCCATTTGAAGATTGTAAATCCCTAAAGACCTGTGTCAATGTTGAAGTTGCCTTTATTGTCTATTCATTCTAGTTCTCGTGAGAAAATTGATCTGTGATTGCAGGGATGGAGGGTGCTTTGCCTATCGAACCTTGGCATATTGGTGGTCCTGTGGTCAAGGGATTTGGTCGTGGCTCAAAGGTTCTTGGAATCCCAACTGGTATGTATCTTCCTATGTGTTCTCTTGCTGAATAACATCATCAGTTTTCTGGGAATCTACTTCACTACTTATCTGACCTTAGTGTCACACTTTGCTTCAATGAATTTGAGCATAAAAATGGGCTATCCATGTTCTATATGATGACTCCTATTTCATTCCATATCTATATATTTTTCAGCTAATTTATCTACCAAAGGTTATTCGGCACTTCTCTCAGAACATCCATCAGGTGTTTATTTTGGCTGGGCTGGATTATCATCGCAAGGGCTTTACAAAATGGTCATGAGTATTGGTTGGAACCCATATTTCAACAACACCGAAAAGACTATAGTAAGTTTGACATTAACACAAGTGATGACCAATGCATGCCTAAATCTATTCCCTTAATCTAATTTGTATTGTAGGAGCCTTGGTTGCTTCATGAATTTGATGGGGATTTTTATGGTGAGGAATTGCGCCTTGTGATAGTTGGTTATATTCGACCAGAGGTATATTCAACTCTCAGGGTATCCTTTCTGCATTCTTTGTCATATCACGCTAATCGGTGTTCTTTCTGCATCCTTTTTTAATCAAGTATTCCCTCTTTCACTAAATTTTGGTTTTGAAAAACTGCAGGCCAATTTTTCATCACTTGAGAGCTTGATAGCAAAGATTCATGAGGATAGAAGAATTGCAGAGAGAGCTCTAGATATTCCAATGTACTCGCAGTATAGGGATGACCCGTATTTGAAAGGTTCTTCCCTGTAACCACTGCAAGCATCCATAAACTTTATGATCCTTAATTTTACCAGAGCTCTTGCTGCAAACTACTTTGGCTCACTACAGAAGGCCTTCATTGTGACCGTATTATTCTCTCTTTTCATGAAATGCTCGGCCTGGCTCGTAAACAGTGCCCCCGATTATTGATACTGATAATTTATCTACCAATTTGCAATCGATAATGTACTTGAATTATAGCTGGGAAGCAGCTATGCAGACTCATGTTTCAGTTTCAGTCGATGTTGAGAGACAAGATTTCTGTTCCCCTGGCATGGCTTCCAATGATATTTAGTCTGTTCCAATTATATCTAGGTGATGTTTGACATTTCTGTCTAGCTATATTAAAACACTATTTTTTTTAATTTAAAATGAAAATAAAAATAAAAAATTTTCAGATTTTTTTAAAAGAACTCTTAAGATGTCTATACAAGACAAGGTTGACCTTCTTGGGAGATTTCGACCTTCGAAACTTAACTGAAATACCGGTGTTCTTCCCGAAGAATATGGGATCCCACTTCTTCTCCGTGCCTGAAAGTTGCTATTCCCTTTTCTTCTCCCAGAAAATTAAGTTTTTGACAAGAATCAAACGATATTTTTTGAAGGGAGAAATAAACATTACAACAGTCTCACAACATAGAAATGGTGGTAAAGATCTAGCAGTGGATAGAAAAAAAACCAGTTTCATTGTTCGCCACTTGATTTGCTTTTTCAATTAACGAAGCAGACCTCCTGGAATCCTGCCATACAGGCAGCTGCATCCCAGGAATTGAGGCGGATGACAAGAAACACGTTAGTCCATGCCGAGCTTTGCCCACAGTAAGCAAGAGTTATCTTCCTGAGCATCAAGGCTTCATTGACGGGCAGAATCAATCAATAGTACAAGTGTTATGGTGATGATTTCATTGTTTCACTAAGATTCTCTTATTATAGTAACTCATTTATGGCCTTTAAATGTTGAGAATTTTAGAAGTATTAGGGTTGTTATTTTTTAAAATATTTTTTTTTTAAATATATTCAAGAAAAATAAAATATATTAGCACATCAAAATTACTTCAAAACACGAAATATTATATAGAAGCGAATAAACAGATAATATTTTTTAAAAATACTTTGAAAATATTCAAAAAATAAAGCTAAAAGAGTACAACTTGCTCCAATCATCATTTATATTCCTCTTCTCAAGAACTTTCTCGTGCTAATAATAATATTATAACCAGAGTTTTCCGAGGTTTTCTTTTCTTCTCTGATCTCATCACAATTCGTGCCGGCCGTTGAATAAAATATGGCGATTTCAAAACCACAATTTTAAATATAATAATGTTTTAGAATCGCGAGGTGTATACACGCGGTAATTCAACAAAACTTTTTTCTGCTTGTTGTAAACAACGTCGATAAACGAAAAGGTGGAGAAAACAGTCAAGACACCCCACCGCCTCACCCGTCACCTTTCGTAAATTCCCCTGCACTAAACCTACGTAACCAGTCGTGGGCTGTCAACTCCACGTTTTTTCTCTTACCAAACACACAAACTCGGAACCACCATGAAACCCTCCTCCACAACCTCCTCCTCCACCGCAACATTAGATGTCGTAAAAACCCCAAACTTCGTCAAAGTCACGGTCATTACCATCTTCTCCTTCTCTGTTATCACCCTTCTCTACCTCTTCCCTTCCTCCCCCTTCCCCTCCTCTATCTCCTTCCCCGTCACCACCCCACAACAAATAAAAAATAACGCGTCCTTGGTTTCACCTCGGCCCAAAAAAACCCTGCCCCCACCACCTCTGACGGTGGGGGAGAGGACGGGGATAGTGGACGAGTACGGCGCAATGACGGAGGATTTTGTAATCGGGGAGTTCGAGCCAAGTGCAATGGATGAATTTAGAAATTTAACTGGTGGCAGAGGGGAGACATCGACGAAAGAAGACGGTAAACTAACCAGGGTTAAGTATGAGAGATTTAGAGTCTGTGAAGAGAGTACGAAAGATTATATACCATGTTTGGATAATGTTGAGGAAATTAAGAGGTTGAATTTGAGTGGAGGTTTGGTGATATATGAGAGGCATTGCCCTGAAGAAGGGAAGGGGTTGGATTGCTTGGTGCCTATGCCTAAAGGGTATAAGAGATCTATACCTTGGCCTAGGAGTCGAGACGAGGTAATTTTGTGAATTTTCGGCTGTTTCTTTTTTTAATTTTTGTACTTGTTTAATGGCCGGCCTGATAAATTTTTTTTTTTCTTGGTTTCGTTTTAAGGTTGGTTGATCTGGAAATTGTAATTTTGTGTAATGCAACTGGGTTGTTTAGTAATTCTGGGAATTTAGTGGATTTGTGGGTTAGTGTTCAAGGGAGTCTAATTGCTGATAAAACTGGAGATTTTCTGGGTGTTTTGGTGTTAGATTGGCGCTAAATTTGCATAACCAAGTTTAAACTATAGGTAGAGTAGTAAGAACTGCTTGGATAATTGATTGCTGTTTAAAATTTATGGCTAACGAGCAGCTAAGAGTACAATAGCTAATTGATTCATAATGATGGCTCTGGCTCACTCCGCCGATTGTATCTTTAAGCTAATAAATAATATTAGTGTAAAGACAACATTTTTATATTATTTTAATGCATTTTTAAATAAAAAATATTTTCAAAACAAAACACTTGAAACACATGAATGTCTACAATAGTACTTATAGTCAGTCACTTGAAACACTTGAATGTCTACAATAGTTCTGTTGCATTGGCAAATAACTGTTCAATCTTCCAGTGAAAAAAAAATTGTTTCTTGGTTTCGTTTTAAGTTTGGTTGATCTGGAAATTGTAATTTTGTGTAATGCAACTGGGCTGTTTAGTAATTCTGGGAATTTAGTGGATTTGTGGGTTAGTGTTCAAGGGAGTCTAATTGCTGATAAAATTGGAGATTTTCTGGGTGTTTTGGTGTTAGATTGGCGCTAAATTTGCATAAACAAGTTTAAACTATAGGTAGAGTAGTTAGAACTGCTTGGATAATTGATTGCTGTTTAAAATTTATGGCTAACGAGCAGCTAAGAGTACAATAGCTAATTGATTCATAATGATGGATCTGGCTCATTCCGCCGATTGTATCTTTAAGCTAATAAAAAATATTAGTGTAAAGACAATATTTTTATATTATATTAATGCATTTTTAAATAAAAAATATTTTGAAAATCAACACAATAGTACTTATAGTCAGTCACTTGAAACACTTGAATGTCTACAATAGTTCTGTTGCATTGGCAAATAACTGTTCAATCTTCCAGTGAAGTTTACTTGGTCTGATAATGAGATCTAATAATAGGTGTGGTTCAGTAATGTGCCACATGCACGTCTGGTCGAAGATAAGGGTGGCCAAAATTGGATAGCATTAAAAAAGGATAAGTTTGTTTTCCCAGGAGGAGGAACTCAATTTATTCACGGAGCAGATCAATATTTAAACCAGATTTCAGAGGTTGGTCAGTGGTTACTTATAAACTCCCGCCACTCATTATTTTTACTCTCGTGGTTTTGATTGCTGCGTCAACTTCGATTTGCAGATGGTTCCTGAAATTGCATTTGGTCAGCATACCCGCATTGCATTGGACATTGGTTGTGGAGTTGCAAGTTTTGGTGCCTTTTTGTTACAGCGTAATGTGACTACCTTGTCGATAGCACCAAAAGATGTCCATGAGAACCAGATTCAGTTTGCACTGGAGCGTGGTGTCCCTGCAATGGCAGCTGTATTTTCAACAAGACGTTTGTTGTACCCAAGCCAAGCTTTTGATTTGATACACTGTTCAAGGTGTAGAATTGATTGGACTCGTGATGGTACATTTTCCCATCCTACTAACAAGTCTGAGACTCGTCATCTTTATATGTTGGACTCAAAAGATTTTTTTATATTCACCGTTTCTGTCTTTCTTTGGCTGAATTGAAGATGGAATTTTGCTTCTTGAGGTGAACAGAATGCTAAGGGCAGGAGGCTACTTTATCTGGGCAGCACAACCTGTATATAAACATGACGAAAATCTTCTAGAAAAATGGAAAGGTGATCCTCATGATTCCAAGAGAAATTGCCTTCTTTTTCTTTCTTGTTTAATTGCTTTTCTGCAGTTCATCAATCTGTTTTGCTGTATATTTAAGATCACAGCCACTCCTTCCTATTTTCTTCCTTTGTTATTAATGTTCTTCTCTGACTCTCTGATTTCCATCTGCCAGATAGTGTTAGAGATGAGGAACTCAAACCTCCTGATCGCTTGAATTGAATTTTTGTTTGTTTTCGTTCAGAAATGCAGGACCTAACTACACGCATTTGTTGGGAATCTGTAAAGAAGGAAGGATATATTGCCATATGGAGGAAACCTTTAAACAACAGCTGCTATCTTAGTCGTGATAGCGGGGCACAACCTCCTCTATGTGATTCCAATGATGACCCAGACAGTGTTTGGTAGGCCCTGGCTCATTCCTTCAAGTTTTGGTGTTAAGTGGAATAGTAAATTTTAAAACGAGTTGGTTTAAACTGTGCGTAGCTGAAGCAGCTTCTATTCGTTCTCATCTATCAGACTTGAACGTTGAATAACTGCAGTTTACCTCCTTGTAGCAAAATATTATGGATTCTTTATCATCATTGTTTTGACAATATATGCGAAGTTTGTAAAATATCTATGTCTTTTGCAGGTATGTCAGTCTGAGGCCATGCATGACTAGATTGCCTGAGAATGGTTATGGGTCTAATGTCACTACATGGCCTGAACGCCTTCATTATCCACCAGATAGACTCCAGAGCATAAGAATGGATGCCACCTTTTCCAGAAAAGAACTTTTCAAGGCAGAGTCAAAATATTGGAATGAGATTATAGAAAGTTATGTCAGAGCTTTCCACTGGAAACAGATGGATTTTCGAAATGTGATGGACATGAGAGCAGGATTTGGAGGGTACCTTCTTTTGGCTATTGCATTTCATAACGTGCAATGGTGAACTCTGGTTTTAATTTCAATATTTGGAGGAATCCATGATATTGTGTAATTTGTGCATCATTTTTGTAATGGCAGGTTTGCAGCAGCATTACATGATCTGGAGATTGATTGCTGGGTTATGAATGTTGTTCCCGTGAGTGAGTTCAATACTTTACCTGTGATTTATGACCGGGGACTTATTGGAGCCATGCATGACTGGTATGGATAGTGCCTGTGTTTTAAAGTGCTTCTTTTTGCCTTCTGTTCTTGGTAGTTTCTTCGAATGTATTCATTCCTATTTCTGACCCTTATTTCATCTGAGAATAGTTGTCCTAGTGCCTTTAGACTCATCAGGGGAGTAAAACGAACATTACTATGGAATAAAGGTTTCTTAAAAAATAACTTTGGCAGTTCATAGTTTTCTTTGGGAAACCTTCACTGAGAATTTAAGATGAGCAGCTAAATGATTTAGAAAAAGTCAATTATATATAGGGGCACCATTTGATGGAATTAGTAGAAGTGGGATATTTTTGAGGCAGGATTTTGCCAAACATTCTAAATCAAATTTCTTAATTTGCTTCTATATCCAAGCAACTAAAAGGCTGTGGCTAAAAAATGCAGATGCTATGATCTCTGTAGCTTTTTATATCACAAGCTCATGTTTCTACAATCTCGATCTGTTGTTACTTGAATGATGCAATAAAGATCCATCAAAGTGGGAACAACAGCGAGTCTGAATGGGTATATGCATAGTCATGAAGCATTCCGAGTATTTGCTTTAGGGATCATTCCTGCTGCTTCCTTTATAGCAGCTATTGCTCCGGTGAAGGTATAGCTCTTGCCTGGTCGTTGTCTTTGAAATCGGAGACCGTTCCAATTTCCTGCTTAGATCAGTGTAGGGAGAACTAGACGTATCTTGCCAGGCAAAGACTGGTTAGAGTGGATAGCTCGCGGATGGACAGGATAGATCACTACTGCAGAAGGAGGTGGAAGAATTAATGCTAGAAAGGTCTCACCCTCTTAGGCACTTGGTTCTAAAGATTCAATCTCAAAGTGGTGCTAAAGATTAGGCAGAAGCAGAACTAGAACTAGAATTATCCACCCCTCCTCCTGTACCATACCAGGAAGTGTAGCTAGCCAACCTGGATTGCTGAAATGACCTGTCAAAATTTCTTAGAAACAGAGCTGCATGAGCACTTTGAAATTTAGAAGTGAAGTGCCATTGGGAACTCTGACTGCAGACCTTGCTGGGCTAGAACTCAAAAGATTTTTCCCGACCTTTACTCTAGAGTCCCCATGTTCCACTTGTGTAATTTTTTAAAGGTTTAATTGTAAAAGTACCTGTTTGTCATTGATTCGTTGTTACCAAGCTCTTGATCTTGATTATGAATTCATAATTCTCAAAAATTTGTTTACCAGGTGCGAAACATTCGATACATACCCGAGAACTTATGACCTATTGCATGCAGCGGGTTTGTTCTCTGCCGAGCAGAGAAGGTATGACCCAATGTTCCTCGTCCTTGTCTTCTTGTTTCTTCTTCTCTTCTTGTTTATTTCTTCATACTTTGCTGGTGGAAAGCATATATAAATTTCTGCAAATTATTGTTGATTGTAGGCACAAATGCAAAATCTCAAGTATCATGCTTGAGATGGATCGAATGCTAAGGCCTGGTGGGACTGTTTATATACGCGACTCCATATCTGTTATGAGCGAGCTTCAAGAGATAGCAACTGCCATGAGATGGGTGTGTGCACTTCGGGACACTGGTGAAGGTCCCCATGCGAGTTGGAAAATTTTAACCTGCGATAAAAGGATACCGTGAGTTGACCATGGTGGTTCTCTGAAGATGGAACTCCTGTCTTATGGCACAATCTTTTTCTTTTGTAGACTGTAATCATTTTTGTACATTAGTCAACTATACCTCTCTGATACAAGTGAGTCCTCAATTCAGCAATCGAAATGTTAGGCGAAAAGATACAGTTGCAAATATCTTGTCATGCTGTAATGGCTACCTTACTGATATATTGTCATCACACGCAGGCGCAGGTCAGGATCAATGATAACAAGTAATTAAAATTTTGTTTTTCGGAGTTAAAATGTTTTACTTTTCTGGTACATCAAGTGACATTTTTTTGTCTATCTTATATCATTAGTTCAATTATAAAGTTCTCGATAAAACAAAAGATGGTTTGGTAAATGGAGAGTACTTTTGTCTTCACTAAGTTGCATTTTAGACCCATTTTCTTTGATACGGTGTTGCGAACAACGTAAAATCGGATAAAATGAGGCTTTGACTTTTACAAGTCAGTTATATAACGATGGTCCGGAGAAGCAACAAAATGAAACCAAACAGAGACTTTAGTAGACTTACTAATTGACGAAGGGCTGAACTGTGGAAATTGCAAAGTACAAGACCGAGCCAATTCAATACAACAATCTAAATCTTGAATGAGATTGCAGGGGAAAAGGGACCCTTGAGGTCCGTAAAATGGAAATTGATGTCAAGAGACCATGTTCATAATCTAATAAAACAATATGATTTCGTGTTCTAGTTACCATGACTGCCAGAGTTCCCATTCCCGCACACTCATACTAATCCCCCGTCATGTCCAACAGGGTTTACCCAAGCCAAAACATGGTCGATAAAAAGAAAAAAAACTAGTTACATGATAAACATTCCATGTGCCAAAAATAAAATGATCCTTGCTTCAGATTTCTCTATGGCTTCATGGATGAAGAATCCTTGTGCGCCGCTGTATTAACCTGTTTGGACAGATATGCTTCATAAATCTCCACGACAAGCCGCGGATCCTTTTCCACAAGCTCCGTGTATTCCTCCCTTTTGGTAAGTTTGTCCATGTTGTCAGTGATCAATGACAACGCTGTTTCAAGCATATGCTTTGCATTATGCTGATGGGCAAAGGCATAGCTCACGACCGAGTTGTCCCAGTTCAGTTTCGACACCAAAAACTTCTCACAATAAGCCTTGAGATGCTTCACCTGATATTTTTCAGCCAGTACTAAAAGGTCACAGGCCATCTGCTCATCAAGGCACGCTTCAGCAGTGTACATATAGTTGACAAAGCTTCGAAGTGCATCATATGATACATCACTAATCTTGATGGTGCCACTCCGGCTTTCTTCCATCTCATTCTCAAGCATGGCTTTGAAGACAGGGGAACGGCTCGCCTGTAGTCAGAAAGAAAACATTTGAGCACTCCCATAACACATCACCAGATCATCTTATCCAGTGTTAAGTGGACATGGAGGGATTCTTTTTGTTTAGATTGATACAGGAACAGCTCGAAAGCAAAACGCAAAACTGTCTCCCGTGGTTCATCGGTTCAAGTTCTGTCTAATTTCTACGAAATAAGCTAAAATCTTAATGGGACGGACCAAATTTAAGGGACACCCATCCAAAAAACACCAACCAGGTATGCATTTGGAAAATACATTGTCTTTGACATGACACAAGTCGATATTTCTTCCTGTTTGACACACCAATTTAACAGTTGCAAAACACAAGTAGTCCGTGCATGCATCAGGGCAGACTACGATAAAGCCTAGACTGATTTCCCCGCATCCTTAAAATAATAGAAACACGCGCATGTGGGTGTATGCTTGATCATTGATCAATCAAGGGACGCTAAAAGACTGGTCAGTATAGAAATTGCAGTAAACAACATTCAGAATTACCCAACTTTAAAAAAGCAAGCCATCTAACTGATCAAGAAATTTGACTAATAGGATTGAGGAATTGGGTATTTACCAAAACAGCCTTGTGAGCAGGAACAGGCACGGATGGGCCAGTCCCGATAAACCCGTCGGAGGAGGAAGCAATCAAAACGACATCGGTGAAGCAAGGGCCAGCAGAGGAGCGATGAGTGATGTGGTGATCAAGAGGAGACCAGAAACGCAAGAAAGCGACCTTAGCTTTCAGATCTTCGATCTCTCTTTTAAGCTCTTCTTCAGTATCGCTTGCTTCCTCGTAACATTCTTTGCAAGTTCCGGCATCGCATCTACCGTAGTACTCCTTACAGGATATGCACCTCATGGTTTCGGAGTCGGAGTCAGTCTCGCCTTCCGTGTCTACCCGGGACGCTGTACTGCGGTGGCCTCTCATCGGGTTTCGTTGAGTTTTACGAAGCAAAGGAAGAGGCGGATTTTAATGAGTTGAGGGTAGAGGAGGAGGGTTTGATTGATCGTGGCGCGGGGGCGGGCTCTACAGTGTAGTCTGCAGAACGGTGGTTTTATTGGGACAGATCGAAACGAAACAAGGGATAATTAAATTAGTGATCACTTTTTTATGGTAAGCTCCGTTACTGTTTTCAACTTTTAATTAGTTTAGTTTATACGAGTTATTTGTCATGAATTTCGTCGTATTGAAAAACAAATTTTTTAAAATATAAAAAAAAATAAAGAGTATAATTTCTTTATGATACTGTATATATGGCCAAAACAATTAGTTTTGGTAGTTCTTGCAAAGTAATGTCAAAAAAATATCTATGTTTGATAATAATGTGAAGTAATATAATTTTATGAAAATAAGATAAAAAAATATTTAAGACAACTGCATTATTAGATTTTTGAGCAGACAATTAATAAATTTCATGAGATTTTTTTTAAAATACTATTATTTTTAAAAAAATAATTTCAAAATTACATTGAATCATGAAAAACAAATTATCATGCCCTTGACTCTTAGCTTAATGAGTTTTTTTGTCAGATGCAAACTTGCTAGAAAACTATTATATTAATTAATGTTCAATGGCTTGTCATTGTTGGTTAAATTCAAAAGATTTTTAGTATAAAAAATATCATGACATTCCTAATGTATTTTCAAGTATAAAAAACATATTGTGTGAGGATTGACTTGACAAATACAAAGAAAACTTGGATGACTAATAAGAACATAACTTGATTCAAAATAAATATTCAATATGATAATTTTTTTATACAAATGTTAAGAATAAGATTGTTTGTGTATTGTTTCCATTATGAAATGAAACTTTATAGAGAAATGGTATGTGTGTGTCGAGAATCAAAATTGTAAACCTTTTTAACCAATTAGTTTAAGGGGTATGTATATCTCATTAATCTTGTAATTTTGATAGAGTGAGGGCATAAACTTATTTTACCCTTGTAATATTAATTAGCGATAAATATCTCTTATACATGCATTAACGTGAGATAAATATTCACGAAACAAACATGAATGAATGAAGAATATTATTTACATGTGTATTAATGAGATGAAAATATAACATGTCATGAAAGACTCTTTTATAGTTAGCGGTGCTCATGGGTGGGATCCAAGTAAAAACGATAAGAATTTGATAAAAAAAAAAATAATTACATAAGAATTTGACAAAAACAATCCATTTAAGAAAAAAAGTGTTGGGTTTGGGCCATAATACTATGTCTAAAAGGAGTTTTGACGTGCATCAAACACAAGATTGTTTGGCAACATGCCTGAGTTTAGGTGTGAGTCTAACTCCATAGTACTTCGAATACACACCCAACACTTAAACTTGGGTGTCACGCTCGAGCTAATGAGGTGTTGAGCACGTCTCATGCTCAGGTAAAGGCTAACACCCAAGCTCACATAGATGTTGGGCATGAGCTTGGCACCTGGACTCGAGTGTGCTGCTCGGGCCCACCTAGCTACTATGCTTATGTTATATTCAAGTTCATATGCGATGATTTATGTCCAATGCCTCATCCAATAACCATGATTGGGTCAAAGAAAATTTCTAAAATTCGTTCAAGACCCATAATGCTATGAAAACATGTTTGAACCAACTAGTTTTTTTATCTAAAAAAATGATAAATCTTATACATCAAATACATATTTTAAAGTCAACAACAGTTTCAATAATAATAATAAAAAGGAATCAATACAAGATGGATGGTTAAATCAATAGGCAAAGATAAAAGAAAGATGGAAGCATATAAAGGAAGGTTGGAGCCATAAAAGGAAAGCCTGGTGGAGCGAGGCAAGGGATGAGGCATCCACTTTGAATCGGGGAGGGACCTACTAGATTCTTGCCTTCCTCACCTAACTCAGGAGAAGGAGTTGATAATCACTTCACAGTCAAGCCCATGCCCTCTGAAAACCTCCACGTGTCTATTAAAGCATGTGGGTAATTCGTGGCCAGATCCGACCCAACTTTTACGACGTCCCGGATTCTTTTTTTTTTTTTTTTCTTTCAAGAAAAATTAGAGAGTAAAAACTAGGATACGAAGACCTGCTACTTGCAGAGCCAAGTCCCCTCCCCCCGCTCTGTCAAAACCAACTCTCTTCATCGTCTTCTTCGTTTTCCTGGTCTCAGATAATCAGGGTCTCGGTTTTCCAAAGACTAAAAAACTCTCTGCCGGTACGGTAGGCTTTCTTTGCACTCTCTCCTATTTTTATTTTCTATTTATTTTGTTTATGTTATCTGTCTGGTAACTGTGCAATGCTAAAGAAAATGAGATAAAAAAAGGATGTTCAGATTATTTTTTGGTGGTCACTCACGTTGAACTCACACGAATTTGCAAGTGTTTCACTTAATTAAGGCTGAGTAACCTAGTGCAAGACTCTTTTCCTTTTCTTTTTTTCCTGGATACCAGACGGAAGCATAGGTTTATTTCTAACATTACAGACTCGGAGTTTTTTTTTTCAATTTATGCTGCTTTTTTTAAAAAAAAAATCTTCTGTTATGTATTCAGTAGTTTCACCCAGATTGGGCTCTTTTTTCTTTTTTCTTGTGGGTGTCACAGTGAAACCCTAATTTTGTGCTGAAAAGCTCGAAATTAGGGTTTGTTTTTTGAACTTTTTAAGAATGGCTGGCGAAGAGGGAATGCGCAATGGTGAGGGTACAGAAGAAATAGTTCAGCCCTTAAAGATTGAAGCAATGGACAATGGGTTTGGAAATGACGGTGGTGAAGCAAGCTCTGGCAGCAGTGAAGGTTTACGAACTTACAAGAGACGCAGAAACATGAGGTCAAATTTGAATGGGAAAGGTCAAGAGGATGGGAAATCTCTTAAGGAAGCTGGTAGTAGATTGGCAGACCAGGTAGCTCACAAACACAGGCTTTACATGCCAGGTTTTCCTTATGCAATCTCATTGTGTATTGACTTGTTGGAAATTACTCTTATTGAGTATGATTTTGTTGAGAAGATACTTGCTCTGGAAGTGTGTGTTGTGTATTTTATTCTTGTTCTCTGCTCTAGCTAAGATGTGGTTTCTTGCAGACCATAAAGAATGATTCACGGGACCATCTTCGGGAGAATCATGCTTCTTTGAATCATTCAAGTGACGTTTCACAGAGACAGTGGAGAAAATTTGTCCTTGACCACATGTATCAATCATCAAGTAATGATGGAGATGGCATACAGAGGTGCATCAGGGATGCACTTATGATGACAGTTAAGATATAAGCAGCTATTAAATTGAATGTGCTAAATACATATAAGATTCATATCCCATTCATGTTTTTTGACTTGTTACTATTTTTTGTACCAATTTTTTTTTTTTTGCAGGAATCTGGTAACTTCAACGCAGATTGGCATAAGTCACCTTCAAAGGGGCAGATGGCTAATGGAACTCCCAGTACAGCTAAAGGGCATGCAAGTTTCACTTCAAATGGAACTTTGGAAGAATCACAGCATCACAGTGTAACTGACTTGTGTCAGAATGCTTTCCTTAACATTTTACTCTCAGAAAAGTTCACCTCTCTTTGTAAGCTGCTGTTCGAAAATTTCAAAGGAATGACGACCGACAGCATTCTTAGCCTGAATTTCATAGACAAAAGGATGAAAGAGGGAGCTTATGACCGCTTGCCTGTGCTTTTCTGCGAGGATATTGAGCAGGTAATTTATTACAATCCTTCTCTACCTTACCTGATTTTGTTATTTACAATGCTTTTTTCTGAAATCATTGATGAGTTAGATTTAGGATTGAATGTCTGGTTTTTCTTGGCACTGCCTTATGTGCCACCAATGTGATTGCAAAAGCCAAGGGATACATCTTCCACTTTAGAAAAGGTTTTAGCACCCCTTGCCTCCGCATGTTGTGTAACCAGCCATTAAATGCAGAAGGGATATATACATTTGTTTTATATGAAAGTTGAAAGGAAAGATACAATGTTTAAGACATCATGCACCAATGAAAGCATTTGTTTGATGTTATGGTGCTTTATGGAGAGTTGTACTTTTAACGTTTCATTTTATCACCGCAGTGTATACGCTATCTTATCGCTTAGATGCAACTGTTTAAATGAATTCCTGCTACACTTGTGCGGCCTCTACCCTCTCTGTTAGTTAACAAGCTTTTGAGCAATTCACTACTGCATGCCACTCATATTATGGAAATCTTTTAGGAGTTGAAAACTATGATGCCTTTATCTTTATTACATATAATTTGACAGGTTAGATTTTTCACATCTCTTATTGCTAACATGTAAGTGACTATATTAGCAA
Source organism: Salix purpurea (assembly GCA_027405865.1). Taxonomy (NCBI): domain Eukaryota; kingdom Viridiplantae; phylum Streptophyta; class Magnoliopsida; order Malpighiales; family Salicaceae; genus Salix; species Salix purpurea. The sequence goes on along the minus strand of CM050329.1, from coordinate 4,496,291 downwards.
TAATGTTTTCCTGTGACTTATACCGTGATCATAGTTTGTTCAATTTATTTGGTTATTCATACTACTACATGTTCAAGTTACTGATCCTGCTCATTGTAATGTCATTCAGCATGTATGGTTCCGTTTCTGTTTACCAGTTCTCAGAATAAAATGCAATTTCTTTTTGTTTTGCTATTCATTTAAACTGAACAACCTTTTCAGTTCTGGAGAAAACTTCAAGGTTTTGGTGTTGAATTAATATCTCTCGCAAAGAGCCTATCAGACATATCAAAGATTTGTTATAATGAACGGGTAAGACAGCCAACGTGTAGAAATCCTTCTGGCAGATTAAGAACTTTAGTGTTAAATGCAGCATTCGCTTCATGTTTCAATTTACTACTGTTTCTTAAAGCCCTTTTATGGTTTTCTTTTCATTAAATCAGAAATGTTTACTTGTGCTTTCCAGGTGGGAGGATTTGTACACTGTACATTTGAAGATAAAAAGCATGAGGTAATGTTTGTGAAACATGGCGTGCATTTCGTTTTGTAATGCTGACATTAAAATATATAACACTGAACTGTAGTAGCAAGCCAAGTGCGTGTTTACTGCAATACTCTTAAGTTATAGTTGGTTCTGATTCCTATCTAAACCTTTGTGCTGCAATACAGTTCTGTACCCAGGATTCTGATTCTCATGGTAAGCCAGAGCAAACAGATGCTTGTTATGTCTACAGAGTCTGCAATTGCAGGCGTTGCGGGGAAAAGGCAGATGGGAGGGATTGCTTAGTTTGTGATTCATGTGAGCAAATGTACCATGTCTCTTGTATTGTGCCTGCTGTCAGAGAGATCCCCCCCAAAAGCTGGTACTGTCACAACTGCACCGCAGGTGGAATGGGTTCCCCTCATAAGAATTGTGTAGCATGCGAGAGATTGAGTTGCTGCAGGACCCAAAATAATCAAGCTAATGATGAAATTGGTTTATCAACTCAAGAACCACCTGGTGGTTTTGAAGAGGCATCAAATTTTAGCCTGAATTATGAGGTAAAATCATCAGAAGGGACTGGAAACATGTGCATCTGTAAAATCTGTGGAAGTCCAGTGGTTAATGGAGAGAAGATAAAGATTTGTGATCACTCTGAATGCCCTGGCAAGTACTTCCATGTGAGATGCTTGACAACGAGGCAGATAGATTCTTGTGGTCCTCGATGGTATTGCCCTTCTTGTTTATGCAGAGTTTGCATCACTGATAGAGATGATGACAAGATTGTTTTATGTGATGGCTGTGATCATGCATACCACCTTTATTGCATGATTCCGCCACGCACTTCTGTACCAAAAGGGAAATGGTTTTGCAGACAGTGTGATGTGAAAATACAGCGATTACGCAGGGTAAGGAGGGCATATGAGAAATCTGAAAATTACCGGAAAAAGAATGGAGAGGGGGTTAAAAAGGAATCTGAAAACCTCAAGAAACTTTACGAGGAAGGTGGAGAAGAATCAGATAAAGGTAGAGGAATGGACATGCTTATAACCGCAGCATTAAACTGTGAAGTTGGCTGCCAATCGAATGAAGAGTTGAAAAGCACGTGACATTTTCAGGAGATTACAAGATAAAAGTCCGTGTTTTTTATCATTTATCATACTGATTTTGGTATGTGTAACTGATGCCAAGAATTTTGACTTTGCCGCTTTACAGGGGGATGGATATTTCATTAGGTTGTAAACTCGTAGGTTTTGCTGACTTGGATACACGACTTCTGGCAGGCTCATGATCTGGAGGCATGTATATTTTCTGGCTGGCAACTAGCAAATAAATGACATGGAGTGACAAGGATCAGGGAACCATAAGATGTGTTGGAGATGATGTTTTTAACAGTGAGCGGCCAACGTTTTGTCCATTCTGTACTCAGTATAGTTCATTCTTTGCAAGGGGAAATCTAATTCTGACAATAATGTTGTAAAATTAGAGACATTAGCATTCAGCCCAGCCCGTAGTCTTTTGGCCAGCTCACGCCTTTGCATTTTAACATCACTGTTCTTGAGTGCCGTGGTGCGCACCGTTTTCGTAATTGACCCCTCTACATGATGTTTACAGACGGTTTAATATAAGGTGTTTAGTGAATTTGTGAGTGAGCGTTACTTTTTAAATTGTTTTTTATTTTAAAAATATCATGATTTTTAAGTGTTTTCAATGTGTTAATATTTTTTAAAAAATATATTATTTTAATATATTTTATAAAAAATAACATTCACAGCAATACCACATATACAATTTGCCTAGCATGTCAACGTGTGTGTCAACGTGTGTGCTGCTGCACAACTGATATCTGTTTTGGCTGTTGACGATCCTTGCTACTGCTTCAACAACAACAAATGAATTGCTAGATTTTGAAGAGTATTATAGTATATATGAGGTTGAGAGAGAGAGAGAAGAAATGATTTTTTTTTTTTAAGAAAAATAAAAACTTGATATTTAACTATTAAGGTTGTTTTAAATCTGTTCATTTTCTTGATTCTTAATCTCAGACCTCGGATTGATTTATAATTATAATTTAAAGTAACACATTTTTATTATTGTAGAGTACTTTGTTTTTTAAAAAAGTTACTATTAGGTGTGTTTGGAGTTCTTTTTTAAAATATAAAAATAATGGAAAATGTATTAATTTTTATTTTTATTTTTTAAAATATTTTTATATTTCTTTCTATTAATAAAACCCAACAATATTTATATATTTTTTCTCTTTTTTGTATCTATTATTTTTGTTCAAGAACATTAACCCAACAAAACCCAATAAAAATTGCCGTTTAGCACATTTAAGATACTTGATTCGGTATTAGATTCTTTGAAATGACTGCATTTCTCTTTCAATGTCTGTTAGAGATTTTCAGAGGCATATGTAAATTTAGTCTTGAAGCACTGTAACAGCGTGGCTCGAATAATTAAAGCTTGAAAAGTTACACTATACAGGCGCATGGACTTTTAATTTTCCTGCACGTTCAAAAGCTGTCCTAACATAAGTGAGTCAGGACAGCTTCTGATTGTCTCAAGACTTCATAGAAATTGAAAGTTGAAAGAAATACTCCCGAATCTACTCACTTTCTTCTTTCTTATTGGCAGCAACCTTGAATGGTTCACTCGCACACAGATTTTTCATTCAGACTTGATGCAAACAAGGACTTTGCTTGACAATTCTATACAGCACATAATGCTTGATTCGGCCATCAGCATATACATGATCTAAAATCCCCCTCAGGAGCTCTCAGTCTTGTCACTGACCAAGTAGCGATTCTCTTTACTACTCAAACCTGACGAATGAAGTTGCTTTCGCTTCTTTACAAGCTGTAATGCACTGTGTCTGTCTTCTTGAGCTTCCTTAGAATCAGGCTGCAGACGGAGCATTTCAGAAACTTGAGCGTGCACGTATTATACAGACATGAAAATGGTTTACAGTCATCCTCTAGAAGCTAAAGCATGTTAATAGGAATGCCACATGTCATGGGAGTACAAAACTAGGACCTGATCATATATCAGTCTCACAATGGAAAAGGTGAAAGAAGCAAATGATGACCAAATATATTTTAGATGTTAGAACAATAATTATGTTTCTATTTCTGTAAAAGAGCGAGAAGACAACTGTGCCACACAATCCTACTAGACTGTTCAACTCAATGAAGGGATGAGAGGAAAAATAAGAACTCGCCCAAGCATTTACATTCAAAGTTAAGATTCTTTTTCAACACAAGCAAATTGCCAAGATATAAGCGAAGTGGACACTATAATTTCAGTAACCTAAGCCCATGTTAAGAATTCCAATTATCTTTTGCAGGGAATTTTCTTGTTTTCATCATTGGATGTCAGTCAGTATCCTTCGATCTATATTATGTTGAAAGCTCAGACAAACAATGATCCTAAAACAGAAGGGTCAAGCCTCCAAAACACAAGAGTTTTTACCTTAATGGTTAATGCTCTGTCAAAGCTTTCAATTGCACTGTCAGGCTCCCCAAAGTTCAACTGTGCTCTGCCAAGGGTGATCCATGCCTAAGAAAGAAAAAAGCGAGAGAAAAAATTTAACACTTTGACAGTTTCTTTGAGTTAACTAGACTTGCACCAAGAGTTTCTTTTAGTTATCTAGAATAGCACTAAGAAATGGATATAGTGATCTATGAAACGATATTTCATGAATGCCATGCTACACCAATAACTGTAATTGCAATTTAGCAAAATCAGCCACATCTGCAAATCAGTTGACATTCTAAATGAGAAGAGTTCTGCTACTACTTGACTTGTGTACAGCAAAGGAAGCACTACATTTACATGGGGGGAAACAAAATTTACCAGCACATTATAAGAAAAGGGATGGGTGGATGAGAATTTCCAAGGAGGAATAAAAGCAGAAACTAGAAGCCTAGAAGGTGTCAGCAGTACAGGAGTCTCAGACATAAAATTGCGCAAACTAGGGTACAATATACGAAGCAGTGAAATATTCAACAAACAAGTTCAATAAAAGGGCTAGTTTATCTAGGATGAATTAGATGCACCATAATAGGATCCTGCTAACAAAACATGAAAGCAGAACAGTAAACACGTTGTAGAGTATGTCATTATCATACCTCCGCCCATGACGATTCCAACTCAGTAGCTCCTGTCAATAAATTCCGAAGTAAATTGAGGTTCCTAGGACTTTATATTTTCAGAAAAATCAAAATACAACACCTATTTCTAGAACACTCAAGGCATTAAACACCGGTTGAAATTCATGAATGGGAGATGAAAAGACATGGAACTCACGAGTTGCTGCCTTCAATGCACTCCAGGCATCTCCAATTTCAAGCAAAACTTGTGCCTTTTGCTCATGTAAGACTGCATTTCCCGGCATCAAATTAAGAGCAGCCTCCCATTTCCCAAGTGCCTCACGATAATTTCCATCCTTCAAAGAGATAGCAGATCAATAAATATATTCCAGCAGTTGCATAAAATGTCATCATTACGTACTTAACAAAACATAGAATAAACTCGAGCCTGTGCTTCCAAATAAAATTTCTTCTACAATTTGTCTTAAACAGAAACAGATGCTAGAAAACAGACACCACACACACATTAGAGACATGCCAACAGAAATAGAAACAAGATAATTCAATAACTTGGCATTATTGGCATAACTGCAGAAATACAAAAGAGAGAGTTGGGAAAACCGGTAGATTAGCATCAAGTAATGCAGTAAACGTTCCTTACCATGAACAAGCACATCATAGAGACTCCTCACTGCCATTCCAAACAAGCAAACAGTGATATCAAAAAGTTCCACATAACCCACATATGTTGTATACGCAATATGTCCGGAAACCCACAAATTTCAAATAACATAAACACTAAACTGTCACAAAAAAAAAAAAAAAAAAAAAAAAAAAAAAAAAACTCAATAATAGCACGGGTTCCGCAATAATATGGTCAAAGTTGCACTTTTCAGGGCAAGAAGAAGAAAAAATAAGAATGAGGGAGAGGGGGAAATACCTCAGCTAGTTTGTTGCCTAGGTTTTGGAAAGAGTCGGCGAGTTGTCTATTGGATGCCTCCGAATCCAAGGACTTGTGGGAGGCACCCAATTGCCAGTTATCGCTATTACTGTCTTCGTCGTCGTTGTGGAGCGTATCTTGTTTATCAAAAGGGAGGTTCGAGTACTTTGATATTGCTGCTAAAGGTCGCTTCTTGCTCTGCTTCTTCCATGTTACTTTCATCTCTCTGATAAAAAAAAATTATGTTGTTGCTTTCGATTTCCTAACAGGACAGGAGAGGAACATAACATACTGCGCTTTTCCTGGGTTTTGTCGGTTAAATTGGGGTTTCTGGACTTGTACTCGAAAGGTAAAGCCCGTTATAAATGGCCAGACGTCGGCCCACATTCAGACCGGCTTGAAAGTAACTCGTGACTGCCTGGAAGAATCATGAGAAGGCCCACCATAATGTAGAAAAGAGAAGAAAGCCTTTGAAAAAAAACATAAGGATTTTCACTCTTTTTTTAGAAGTAGAAGGGTTGAAGGTGGGATCAGGGATAGAGTTTTTTTTTTTTCAAATAGTAGCAAAGGAAAGTTTGGAAAAAAATTTAAAGTAGAATTGCTGCAAAAGGCATTCATTTAATTGTTTGTTTATTTCAAATTTTATTTAGTAGCAAGAAATACACTTTTGGCTATTTTCATGTTTTCCTTCTCTCTCTGCTAATTGCTCAAACTCTTGCTCAACTTCTCCAACTATCCGGGGCAAAACCGCATGTGAAAAACACAAAGACCAAATACTTTGAAATAAAAATTAGTTTGTAATTAAAAAAAAAAAAAAAAAAAACAAGGCCAGGATGGACTTTTTTAAATTACAAGATCTCAAACCTTATCATAAACATTAGTTGACCTTCAAATTAAGGATAGCAATCCCTTTTTTTTTTTCAGATCATCTTTTATCTACTGATTAAACTCTAGACCAATTGTTCTCTTTAATAGAACCCTAGCATATATGTGATTCTCACACTTGCTCCGGTGCCATGTTCTATCTGTATTCACTCGCTCACTCTCCCTCTCCCTCTCTTTTTTCCCCTTTTAATCGATTTTGTCAGCCCTGAACTACTGGGGACAATGATGTTAGCTTGATAGAAGGCTTATAAAGAGCCAAGAATATTATCTTGGGATACTTCCTTATTTCCTTTTGCCCCTGTTTGGGACTGCGGCCAAACCGCAGGTTAGCTGCGGTTGGCAATTTTTATTTATTTATTTTTTCATTTTAAATAACGGCGGTTAAGTGCGTTTATATCATTTTGATGTGCTGATATCAAAAATAATTTTTAAAAAATGAAAAAACATCATTTTGATATATTTCGGCACGAAAAACTTTTTGAAAAGCTACCGCAACCACAATCCCAAACAAGCCCGGTACCGTAGCCCATGCTCTTTATAATTAGTCGTATGTTTTTGTTGTAGGGTGATCCAAATTTGATCTCTCTATTGTAAATTGTACTAACCGCTTAAGCTTTTTATATCAAGCCGCAAAATACCTTAGCTTGGAAAAATAAATAAAAGTAGGTATACTAAAAGACTACAACTATTATTTATGTACAGGATCGGGTCAATTCAAAAGGGCTGGACTGGGAAAAAAGAGGAAAAAACAAGAGAGCTTATTTTCTGTCAGTGCACGTGTTTTGGTTACGAGTCATAGGATGTGGTCAGAAACAGATTTTCTGTCAACGTGTCTTGGCAGTTCCCATTGCCTTACAGTTTAATAGATTTGGTCACCATGTCTGCTGTCATATGGGACCCTTGATTACAAAGTAGCTTAACAATAATAAAATAAAATACATCAGATTTTCCTTCAAGCTTATTTTACAGCTGAGATTCGCACATTAGAAAAGAGATGCCAGACAGAGGCAGCTAGACGGGCACGCTAAGCCCTGGTTGGTACGCGAAGAGAAGGCCGATATATACCGCCAAGCTAGCACCAAATTGCAAATTCTACGGTAATGGCTTATAATTCCTATACATATTTGGATAAGTGAGTTGAAGATATGATTTATAAGAACAGTGGTGTCATTTGACCGTTCAAAATCACTGCCGACCATAAAGATCACGCATGGCTTTCAAAATTCCGCATATTCACAGCAAGGCCCACGGATCTTGACATGGTCCTGAGTGGACAGGATTAAACTCGGACCCCTGAAAATTTCCCATGTTTCAGTTTTTGATTCACACCTTGTCTCTGTTCAAGGTTTTCCTAGAGCGAGTCCTCTCTGACACAGTTTTCAATCATCGCTGAACTTTCTACCACTCATTCCATCGAGAATTAGGGCTGATTGAAGTTTAGTGATGTTTTTTAAAATATTTTTTATTTAATAATATATTAAAATAGTATTTTATATATTTAATAAAGGTCTTTTTTGATATTATTATATTAAAAAATCAAAAAAATAGTTTAAAACAAAACTAAAAATATTTTTTATATATATTTTACAAATACGGTGCCAAATAGACATTTAAAACCTTTGATCCAGGTAGATCACAGTTGTCAACTGCTTGAGACAATAGAGTTACTGTATAATTAACACTAATAACTTCAGATTTTGACCAGTAACCGAGGTCACTCGCCCCTGGTAATTAAGCACGAAAAAATTCTTTAATTTTATAACCGGAATTGAAAATTGTTCGCATTGAACTGATTAATTCTTGCATCATCTGAAACTTTATATTTACAGACGGCTGCTCTCCATACACACGAAGAAGTAACCACTCCTCTGCCTGGATCACTCATACACTGCACTCACTGGACAGTGTTCTTAAACCTCGATCTCCATAAATCTAAACTTGATGAGATGGAAAGAACTGAAAACGGGAATGGAAAGAAAAGAAAAACTAACACTATTTTTTAATCGAGCCCCTCCATTATTGAGTGAATTATAATTCAGTCCATTTATTTTACTGAAACTAATTACTTGGTCCATGTAGTGTAAAAAATGATTAAATAGTCCTTTAGATAGCATTGACATCCTCATTTCAGCGATCTATATTTAAAAATGACTCTTTTTTTTTCTAATTTCTGGAATCACGGAGATTTAAATTAATTCGTGTCATTAAACTAAAAGGACTGAGCTGTAATTAAATCATTCCTCGTTGAAACACTCTACAGTTGCTGTTGTGTTTTGGTGGATGCAAGGATACTTCCTAGGTTTTTCCTATTTCCTTTTCTTTGGCAAATGTTATTCCTCAGAGGCCCCAACAAAGACCCTAGCGGGGTCGCAGTGACTAGATTAGAGGGCAATGATGATCATCATGCTGAAAGCAAGAGATAAAATGTATTTTCGTGATTATTATGATTATGATTGAGATTATTTTTGAAATTGTGTTTTTATTTAGAAATATAATAAAATATATATTTTAAAAAAATTATTTTTGATATAAACACATAAAAATATCTAAAACCAACAAAAAAAAATAATTTTAAATAAAAATAAAAAATTTCATTTTTTTTAAATATTTTTAAAACGCAGTATCAAATACCTTAAAATTACAGTGACGAATCACCCCTTAAAAAATATACACTCCTTGGAATATCACCTTGATTTCTCGATGTCACTGAGGTGCTTAAGCGCAGCATGTTTATCTTTACTGGTTCCATACAGTATCTCGGTATGGACCAACTGCACGAAGAAGCCCTTGCACACTCCCTTCGTTTAATGCCTTCAAAATCTTAGCATGCTATTCAGAGGGGGGAATGGCCGTGTGCCTTGGTGAAGAACCGGGAGCATCAGAAAGGTTGACGATTTTTTTAAAAAAAAAGCAGTCCCGGTCCACCAAAGAGGAGGCTAACTGAGATAATGGTTTTCAATTGCATCGCTCAATAATCTTTATTTTCCCTTTCCGAACCTGTGGCTATTCCTGGTCCGCCAGGGTACTTGCCTTCTGAAGGGTGATGGCTTCGATGATCAATCGGCGGGCGGGCCCATCTCATCCAGAAACAAATTGGAACTGGGTGAATGAGCTCTCATTGATATATCATTAGTCTATTGGCCGGCTCGTTTCATTGGCTCCTTTACTGCCAATCCTTAAAGACACACTCATTGTCTGTCATGCTCTGTAATCCTCTTCGAATTTTTAGTGGGGTGATTTATGCTTTTCATCACAGAGGTAAGAAATTATTTGACTTCAGATTTTATGACCACCTTTTGACTGCATTTGCCTGATTAATTGAGGGAAGGAATATGGCGGGGAATCTTTCCCTGATTGCGTTGGCTTCCTTGATCGAGGAAATGACAGGGAAGCTTCCATCTGGGGTAATATGTAAGGCCCGGCCCACTCTCTCTTGTAGAATATTGTCCGCTATGGCTCAGCCCAAACCCGGCGTCCACGCCTTACGGTTTTGTTCTTGGCAGCCCGCAGGCCCCAAAACGCGTCCTACAAGGTTAGGTACCACTTGCCTTAATATGCCCTGGCTCTGGACACTCTTCTTTCAATGTGGGATATTACATAATATCTAATCAGATGGTCTTCTAATATCAGCTTTTTTATTTAAAAAAATATATCATTTTTTTTCCAATTAATCTGATTGTGGATTACATGAGAATATAAAAGAATTTCTAACGTGTAATTATCTTTTGAACGAAAGGTAACAGAGCTTTCCACCCGGTGTATTCTCTCGATCTGGTCAAAATATTGATAGATTAGACCCAGCATTCGAGTTTTTTATGTTTTTTTTTTTAATATATCTACCTTTTATGAGAGTACATGACTTAAAATCACCCAGGAATTTTTATTTTTATTTTTATTTTTTATTAATGGTAAATGAATCCCATGGGGTTTATATTTCTGAAAACATAATTCATCACAATTCCTAGACCATGCATGGCTGAAAAGGTCAGAGCTCAAGACGACAAGTGGTATGAAAAGCCCCTCCAGGAAGTGAAAGGGGTCGGGATACTTTGAATCCCCGTATTCTTTTCACACTAGCACTACAATTCAATTCAATGGTGCCAGTGGACTGCATCACCCCAACTTTCAAGTCGCGGTGGAGTCGGTTACGTCATTACCCTTGACAATTCTGCTCGGGTTTTTTTTTTATTATTATTGTTGTTGTTATTGCATTTAATAATGTGATTATATGAAATTAAAATTAAAATAGGAAGAAAATACATGGTTCATCCTAAATTCATGACAATCAGCTGCTTGATTACTATTTTTTTATTATGAATATATATATTTTTTTATGTTTTAAAAATATTTTAAAAAACCTTTTTTTTTTATTTTTTATGTTTTAAACGTTAATATCAAAAATATTTTTTTAAAAAAATAAAAAGTAATATTTTAGTTAAAAAAACATTTTTCAAAAAAAAAACAGCTTATGTTAAAATTTATCCAGAAATTGTAAATTCCCTGTCACTCACACAATAAAAAGCCTAGCATTGCACTCAGAGGCTCGAAACCAGAGCTTCGAAAGGCAAAACAGAGAGAAGAAAGAAGAGGAAAAAAGACAGCGATGGAAGTGAAGAGCAGGAACAGCCCAGCTGCCGAGGAGGTGATCAGATCCAAGAAAGGCCCTTGTTTTAAACACAAGAATGATGGTTTGATTCCGAAAAGGAGGAGGTTAGTGAAAAGGATGATGTTTGATTTTATCGCCTCTGCATTTTCTGGCTCCTCTTGTCTCCGTCCTCCTTCTAAACCCCAGGAATACAGCAGTTCTAGTACTTGTTGTATCACAAGAGTCGCGTCCATCTAAAATATCAGATGTTGCTGTTGCTGTTGCATAGTCGTTATTTATTGTTGCTGTTGCTGTTGTTTTATCTGGGAAATTTGTGCTTGATTTAGTGATGTTAATTGTGGGTCAAGGAGAAGGGGGATTTGGCAGAGGAAGGGAGAAGATCAGGGTTGTTTATATTAATTTACTGGGGAGTTGTAATTAATTAGTGTGATATAAAAGTAATCTTGATGATTGATGGTGCATTTTGCTTTTGCTTCTCTTCCTTTTAAAATTTTGGTGGGTGCTCTTCATGTTGTGCTTCCCGGGCTTATCAGAGCCGGCGGCTTAACGCAGGCTACCGGTTTCTGAACTGTTTAAACCCGGCCCGTTTCACAGCAATCAACAATTTTCAAAAGCTGCAGATTCTTATCTCTTCCTGTAAAAGGCTGAGAGCTACATTAGTTAAAAGCGATGTCCAAAATTAAAGATAAAAAAACCACCAACTCTGGGAACGATTCTTGGAAACGACGGTGAATGTTAAAAAACCTGCAGTACTGCAGAAGGTTTGACTGGCCAATGATTTGAGCCAGCTCGGAAAAGGCCTTGAAAGTTAAACTGAAAACAAAAGGTAAAAAGCAGTCTTGCTTTTCAAAATATGGTGACAGAGCAGATAACGCCCTGCACTTGGAAATAAGCAGCTTCCTGCGGGGATTTGCTTTCTAAAGAACTTACTTTAAAGAACTTGTTTTCTAAATAACATTTAAAGAACTTGTTTAGAGCTTTTGTTCTGCCTAAATTAGGCAGCTGTAGATTTGCTTTCCATAAGGATGTACTTTTAAACTTATTTATCGAGGTAAGGTTGTTCTTGTAGGTTACACGAAGGTGCTTCTTTGAACTTTGACTTTTCTTGTTTAAATTTTTTTAATATTTTTATACTCTTGAATTGTTTTTCTGTTTTAAATTTTTTTATATTTAAAACTTATTTATCAACATAAGGTTATTTTTGTAGGTTATATTGGGGTGTTTCTTTAAATTTTGATTTTGTTTAAAATTATATATAAATTAAATTATATTGATGTGTTAATATTAAAAAATATTGTAAAGATATCATTTTAATTCACTCCATAAAAAAAAATCTAAAAAATTATTATTATCACACTCTCAATACTCCTGTAAACAATTTTATTTTAAAAAAAATCAAAATCACGATTTTTCTCGTCATTTCTCGCCCCCTTCCATTTTTTTTATCCCTATAAAACCCAGACTTCTTTTTCTCTCCGGTGATTAAAGACACGACCACATTTTTCAAATTGATAATTGTACATGAAGATGTGTTAAACAACCACGAGAGTTTGTGATTGGAAGTTTTCGATCGATTTTCATAGTTAAAAATATAATTTATTTTTATAATGATAGGATGACACTTGGCTCATGGTTTGTTTTATGGATCCTTTCGTTAGCTAGAAGGTGTTTGTTAAAATGACTAAAAAATAGCTTTCTTTCATATTATTTCATAGGTACATGTTCTTAATTTAAATACCAATTGCAATTTGGATCGGTAATTGAAACTTTTTGAAAATATTTATCATTTTTTATAGATTTATCTTACAAGCATAATTATAATCTATCATTCAAATCATTCACAGAATTTTAGTTTTTATAAGGGAAAATGAATCGCTACAATATAATTTAACATTGTTGTGAACTTTAAAACACATCTCCATGCACTCGTAAGACAATGACGTAAGCCGATCACTCCTTGTGGAGCAAGCTTCTTCTTCTACTGCAGTTTTTTTGGATCTTGCACAAGGCATTCCAATTTCTTTAGGACACGAGGTAGCGACACGGAATCAATGCCTTTGGCGGCTATCTGATGTTATCTGTCAGAGCATCTCCAGCCGAGAAGGTATAAGGTAAGGAGTGCCAAAGATAAAATATTAATTTTTTTAGCATTTTTGTGTTCCTGTTCATACTATAGGTATATGCATAGCCAAAAATGGCACCCCCTCCATGAGCTGCTACACCCCCTCCATGAGCTGCTATTTGTAGCAGCTCATGGAGAGCAAGCTAAAATGGTGGCCCCACGTTGGGGCCACCTTTTTTATGTATTATAATATATATATATTAGAAAATAATATGTATATATCAAAAATATTTATTTTTATTTACAAATACCTTAACAAGAGAGTAAAAATTTATATATAAAATTAATAATTATAGTGTTGGAGGGTTTTTTAAAAACAATTATTGAATTATATAACTTACTCCTATTAATTGTATAATCAATGTAATATATATATTAGAAAATAATATAATTATATCAAAAATATTTATTTTTATTTACAAATACCTTAACAAGAAATATATAAAATTAATAATTATATTGTTGGAGGGTTTTTTAAAAGCAATTATTTAATTATATAATTTATTCTTATTAATTGTATAATTAATTGCATGATTAAACTACATACAAAATAATTGCACTATATTTAAAATAATATAAAAATAAATGACTCTCCAAAATGACTTTTACCACTAGAGCACACATCAATAAAAATACCATTTTTACACTATTCAAAGTGCTATTTTGGAGATTTAGCTCTTTAAAATGACACTCCCCACTGGAGATGTTCTCACGCGACAACGCTCGGCCGGAATTCCACGGCCACATGATTTTCATCTTGACGGAAAAAGTAAGAGAATAGGCCAGTCGGACCGAGGCCCAGGTGAACGACTAGTCATCAAAGAGTTAGGAAATTAATAAATAAAATTAAAAAGGAAAGCAATTGTTTTCTCTCCCATTATTTAAATAGGAGAGAGAGTCTAGACCGACCTTTTTTTTCCTTTTCCGTTCTGAGTTTGTCTCGAGTAGATGATCAAGGACAACGACGGCAGTGCTTGAGTGACACTGCGTCCACTCTTAGAAATTATACTCCCCCCCCCCCCCCCCCCCCGTTAAAATTGCAGTAATAATCTAATACGATGATTCTTCTTCTCTCGAATCCAAGTTCTTCAGTGTGGAAATTGTCTCGAGTCCCAACGCACATACATTAATCGCTTGGATGATTAACGATACGGTGCCGTGGAGACGGGTTCGAAATTGTGGGCGAGGATAAACCACCTCTTCATAGAGTTTGGGCCCACCCCGGGAGATCACTTTCATTTCGAATTAATACAATTCTCTTGGTTGTAAGATTCTTTGACTGCCGAAAAAAGGTCCAAGTTTAATTACTTTCTAATTGTATTTTCTATTCGGAAGATCACGCCTGCCGACTGAGTCTTGTTGATTGTTTATAAATGTGTTTATAGTTATTTTTAAAAAATATTTTCTGTTTAAAAATGTATTAAAATGATTAAAAAAATATTTTTTATATAAAATAATTGAATTTAAAAAAAACATTCATTTTTTTATAAAAAAAAACATTACTTAATCGAGAAGAACTGTTCCCAAGTCTCGGCACAAATGGTTCATTTCCCTGCAATGGCGTCCGTGAAGGATTAGATTGTGAGTGATCACCAGCTTAATTATTGAAAACTTTGTTTTGTGATTAATTTAAGAGGGCGCCATTTAATAACTACTTCATTTATTAAAATCATTTGTTGTGAATTGATTTTTTTTAATACACCGGTTCACACCATATTCTTATAATGTGCTTCCCGGCTAAGAAAGAAGTCAAAGCCCCTGGCTTCCCTCTACTCTGCATTTATCAAAGCGTCATAAATCTATCGAATTCTTCCCCAGCAAGTAACTCTCTCATTCGTGGATTTTCAGCACCAGAAGATTATTAAAATATATTCCATTATTTAAAGTCTATATTTATATAATTTTAAAAGTCACATCAATAATTTAGTTTTTCAAAATATTTTTGTCATTGAAAATGCTATCAAAAATATCACATGCCTCCTGAATCTTGTTGTTGTTAACTATTATTATTATTATTATCGTTACTAATTGGATTACCATTATTAATAGTATTTATTATTATTATTATTATTAATTTTACCATTATTATTATTATTAGTTGTAGTAGCAACATTATTAGTATTACTCTCATTATTATTATTATTATTATTATTATTATTATAAATAAAATATCAACATTACTATTACCGGTATCATCATCATCATCATTAGTATTATTGTTGTTATTATTTATATTATAGTCATTTTTATTACTATTATCAATATCATTTTTAGTACTATTATCAATATCATTTTTACTACTATTTAAAAAACAAAACCCTTGAAATTGACTTTAAGGATTAAATCAACAACCATACAAACCCTGGTAAAAGATCCAAGAAAAAAAAAACAAAAGAATTCATAAGAATTTTTACAGAAGAGAGAAGAAAAGAAAAATAAAAGTACAAAAGGATTGAACTGAAAAACATTATATAAATAAATTATAAGTGAAAGATTAAATTGAAAATATATAAAACATCAACAAGATTTTTTTGATAAGAATCAAAACTAAAACGACTAAATCTAACACATTGCAAACGAGAACCAAAATGTTTTTCTCCAAGTAATAGAGAAAACTCAAAGGAGAAAAAAGAATTACCAGGGATAAACTTATCGTTTTACCAGGACACAAGATATCTGTAAGAGAAGAGAAAACAAAACAGAGTAAAATGAATTGGAAAAAACATATTGACAATCATCCAGAGTCAGCATGTTCCACTTAATATGCTCATTTACATAATTACCCTTGACCTAACAAAAAAAACAAAATGACCAAAATAACAGGTCCTGATATCCCTGGTTTAAATGACTTAAAATTCTTGGGTCCAATGACATGTTTATTATTATACTATGAATAAAAAAATAAAATCTTAAATATGCTTGTCCGACAATGTTAATTTTTATTCGTATAATCTTTTGGTTGTTTTACTATGCACTAAAACTATATATAAAAAACAAAATACCCCATACAAATCTATGATAATTGATGCATCATGCTAAAAACACAAAAACACTCCTAATTTTACAGCACTTTTCTCAATGAAGATCATAAAAGTTATTTCATTATTGTAATGAATAACGAATTGTGTCTACATGGAAAATCACCTTTCTTTGTTCCGCTCTCCCTTGCATGACACGCCTCTTGAAAAGATCATGGAAGCTCTTTTCCTTGAGGGTGAAAAGGATAGCGTTTGCTACCTGTGACGTGGCAGTCTTTGAAAATCAAACAGCGAGAACCAACGTAAAACTTCCTTTTCCAATAGGAATCAGGGGTAGAAACTTCGTTTAAAAAGAATTTTGAAAAAAAATGTTTTTTATTTCAAAATAAATATTTTTAATATTTTAAAATTATTTTCATATATTAATATCAATAATATTTAAAAAAATTAAAAAAAATATATTACTTTAATACAATTCTAAAGTACAAAGTTAAAAACTCCATGTTTTTGGAGACGGACAGGTCTTCGAAAGTTAAAAACTCTCTATTTTTCTTTTATTAAAATATTTGTTTCGTGTTTTAAAAAAACTTGATATTTTCTTAATTTAAATTATTTTTAAATGTTTTGTATATATGAAAATAATTTTATATACAAAAATTATTTTAATATAATCTTAAAATATTAAAAATATTTATTAAAAATAAATGTTACCGTAATACTAATCACCTTTACAAATTAAAGTTTATTGTCTAAAATATATAAAAATAATATTTTGTTATTTTTAAAAATTATTTTTTATATGAATATATTAAAATATTTAAAAATATAAAAAATAAAATACTTTCTTACAAAAATATTCAAAATTTTCTAAAACATTTATCCGCGAGATAGCGGCGTCGTGGAGCACAAGATTTATACTTGGCGGGAAGTTTTGTGGCCAGATCATAGGGAGTGTGTCTTGAATTTCCTGCCACGTGTAGAGTAAATCATCTTGTTTACGTGTCGCCATCGCTTGAATCTTTTCTAGGAAATTATACTGTCTGGCGAGTTTTATAAATTAAAAGAAAAATAAAAGGGGAAAATGAAACTCCTCTCTATTAAACGCAGACTTGGTAGCCGAAGCTCTGCTCCACTCAAATCAAAGCTCACATAGGTACAGGCCAAACAATTCACAAACGCCACGATTTCTGGAGATGGAGACGAAGCTAAATTCAGTTGAGGACCGAACCAAGACAGGATCATGGTTCAAACCCAAGAAAGGAAGTGTTTTACCCGGAAAGAAGATGTCCGTAAAGAGAATGATGTTTGGATATTTGGTTCGATCTGCCAGTTCTCCATGCTCTTCCTGTTTCTTTCCCCCCCGGCCTGGAGCCCCCCCTCAAGCAAACAATGAATATCCTCGCAGCTGGAAGATCCTTTCATCCTCAAAAGTATCAAACGCCGACTGTCTTTGACGAGTCCCATGTTTGTTTTTTTTATATATTTTTTCTTGTTTTCCTTGCTTTACAATCTGGTATTGTTGTAGTACATGGTTAGGGGATTTGTTGCCAAATATATCTGTGTTTAATTAATGACCCACTGATGAGTGATGTGCTTTCTCTACGGCACACAATAACATGTTTCTTTGCTTCTTGCGGGCTCATTAATTATCTTGATGTGCGTTAATTGCTGGTTGTTGCCATCGGTGACCATCTCTTCGACAGGGGAAAACTAATTCCTCTGCAATTCTCCGACGAAACCCAGCCTCACCTTTCAAGCCTCAGTGCTAATGTTTCTTAACCATGTACCTGATCTGAAGTTGAATTTTTTTTTAAAGCAGCAGAAACCCAGGTTCATAAAAATTCTGAAAGCATCTCCGAGAAATGTCGAGGAATTGAACTGAAAAGCGTCTCGTCAAGTTCCAGCAATAAAAACACGAAACCACGACTGGTAACTTTTCGCTTTAATTGAGGTTGAGTAACTCAATCTTCGAAAACAAAATTAAGAAAATCTCGGATTCTTGATGTAGAAAGAGGGTGGTAACCAATTCGAATCAGAAAAAATCTTCAATTAGAGGGCGGGCCCCAACACCACCGGTACCATAAATTAATTCCCAGCCGGCAGTGTCATGGATCTCCCACAGTAAATTGATACTATCCTCCATTTATTTAATTTATTTTCAAGGAAGAGACGAACGTGTGCTACTGTTATATGGTTAATTTTAATTAAATTTGTAGCCAGGTTACTCTGTTCTATCCAGTGACAGCCTCAAATGGCAGGACTTCTTTCTCCTCGAGGTGGCTTCATTCATTTAAAGAACTTGTTTAACGTTTTTCTTCTTCCTAAATTAGGCAGCTGTAGAATTGCTTTCCATAAGAATGTGCTTTTCAACTTGTTTGTCGAGGTAAGGTTGTTCTTGTAGGTTACACGAAGGTGTTTATTTGAATTTTGACTTTTCTTGTTTAAAATAATTATTTTATATTTTTAAATTATGTTTTTACTCTTAAATTTTTTTGATGCTTTTAATTTTTTTTATATTTAAAACTTATTTATCAAAATAAGGTTATTTTTGGAGGTTATATTGGGGTGTTTCTTAAAAAAAAATACTTTTTTGTTTTGAGTTTGTGATTGGAAGTTTTGGATTTTATATAGTTAAAAATATATTTTATATTTATCATAATTGGATGACTTTTGGCTTATGGTTTGTTTTATGGATTCTTTCGTCTGCTTGGAGGTGTTTGTTAAAATGATTAAAAAATATCTTCTCTTTTATATCTTTCATAGGTACGTATTTCTTAATTTAAAATACCAAGTGTAATTTAAAAATTTACAATTGTTCAAACAAAATCAGAAATTAATGGATGTCCATACCCTCCAAACAAAAAATACTTTTTTATGAGAAAAAAAAATACTTTTTTATGAGAAAAAAAAAATAAGAAAGGAAAGGTGACTACCGACTACGGAGGCATTCACCAGGAACCCTTCAGCAAAACGACAGAAAAAGCAAATGACGCAATGCTCTCGATAGACAATGACATAAGTCCACCACTCCTTGTCAAGCAATCTTCTTCTTCTTCTGTTTTTTGCATCTTACATAAGGAATTCTAATCTCTTTATGACACGTGGCGGGGACACGGAATCAATGATTTGGCGTCTCTCTGATTTTATCTGTCATGTGACATCGGTCGGCCGGAATTCCACGGCCACATAATTTTCATCTGGACGGAAAAAGAAAAAGACTTCGCCAGTTGGACCAAGATTTTACCCGTTCACTACATCAACAAAATGTATTTTTTTAGAAGTGGGATTTCTCATATAAAAAAAGAAGTTAACCGGGGACAACAACATCGATGGACACTCACGTCCACTCTTAGAAATCATCTCGAATTTTGAGATAAAAGGTTACTTTCTAATTATATTTTTTATTTCTAAGACCACGCCTCAATGGTGTGAGGGACACCCTCCTAGAAATTATCTCGAATTTGATTCTTATTCTCACACGCGCATGAATCGAGAAACCGAACACGTAATTCTTACATGTTTTTTATTGAAGACTTTGAGCTTTGTGGAGAAGCTTCGCTTTCGTTCGAATTTCCTCAACTGCCAAGCCTACGTAATATTGCGTTGAAGTTATTTTTAAAGTGATTTTAGTTTAAAAATTATATTAAAATTATATTTTTAATAAAAAATAATTTTTGATATTAATATATTAAAATAATCTAAAAATATTAATTTTTAATTTAAATAAAAGTAAAAAACATTCAAATTAATCTTGTAAAACACAACGCTAAGCAGCACCTATAGAGACCAGCGGTGGTCAAAATTGTGGGTGAGGACCTCTCACGAGCTGCTCTATGTATCCTACCCCTTCTTTGAGCGGGGCCACCCCGGGAGGTCCCTTTCATTTCTAATTAATATAATAAGATTCTTGGACTACGCAATGGACTAGATTGTGAGTGATCATCAGCTTGATTATTGAAAAACTTTTTTTTTTAGATTAATCTTTATAGGTTTCCAGTTAATAACTACTTCATTTATTATAATCATTTTGTTGTTGAATTTAATATTTTTTTAATATATTCGTCGATACCATATTCTTACAATGTGCTGCCAATTGGAGGGGGGGGGGGATCAAAGCTCCTGGCTTCCCTCTATTCTGCATTTATCAGGGCGTCATGAATCTATCCAATTCTTCTCCTGCAAGTAACTCTCTCATTGGTGGATTTTCAACTCCAGAAGATTATTAAATTATACTCCATTATTTACAGCTCAGCATGCATGCGTCAGCTTATACGAATATATTAGCTATTCCGTTAACGATTCGCCGATCATATATTTTTAAATAAATAAAAAAAGTAGACATGTAGTTTTTCTGTAGTGATTTTTATATATAAAAATGAAATTATGCAAGTGTCTTGTTAATAAGTTAAATAATTACACACACACACGCATATATATAAATTAAAGATATTGACAATCACTAAAATTGAAACTGAAAAAAATATAGATATAAATAAAAATATTTGATCTTGATATTTACCCGGTAGTTTTTAATGAAACTATTTATAAAATTATTTTTTATCCAGTCAAATAATAATATAAATAAATATACACATGAGACCAATTGAATAAAGTAAAAAAATAAAATAAAATAAAATGTAAGGCTACATATATTAGAGATATTATCTCAGGATAAATATTTTTATTGTTAAAAGTAAAATTCATTTATATAAAAAAAATATATTTATATATGGATCATGAAAATATCTTAAAAAATTAAAGACATACAAAATAATAATAAAAACTCTAATCAAAATAAGGTAAATTAGCAATAAACAATAATCATAAAGAAGATATATTAATTAAAACATAAATTTAAAAATAATTCTTTAAAAAAGTAATCATCTGGGAAAGAAATAGTCAAAGATGATAAGTGGATAAAAGTTTCATACAAAAACAATTATGATAAAAAAATAAAAATAAAGAATTCAATAAAAAAAAGAGGAAGGATTTAGGTAGACCCGAATTAACATTAAATTTTATAATCTATGCTATGAGAATTGCGAGTTTTAATGAAAAAGAAATTGAAAAAAATAATAAAGATATTTAAAAAAAAAATGTCAAAAAAGAAATTGAGCAAAAAATAAGAAGATGTTAACTTGCGTTAATTTTCAAATACGTAAATTGGTTCAAGAGGAAAAAAAAAATCCTAAGAAGTCCACCAAAAAATAATCAATTGCAAAAAAAAAAAAAAAAAAACTGAAATAAAAAAAATAAAATAAAAAATAAAAATAAGTTTAGAGGAGAGTGGGTTGAGACTGTCGGCATGAATGGACGCACTGGTTGAAAACGATTGTAGAACCAGGACTTGGACCCTCTCTCCCAGTTGATGGCGAAAAATAACCCATCTAATTACTATCAACGAAAACTAATAATGAAAGAACCCATCTAAGTTTTTTTTTTTTTTCCTTTCTTCTTGTTGACAGCAATATGGTTTTATAAATAGAACTACAAAGAACAACCCACTTTTTTTATAAAAAAAATATAACGTTTTCAAACTAAATTTCCATTGTAATTGTATGTATTTTGAAACATATTGTACTGTTAAACACTATATCTTAAAAATATTTTAAAATAAATTGAAATATTTTTATTTTTATTTTTTATTTTAAATTATTTTTTGGTGTTTGCATATCATTTTAAAAAATAATCACAATCAAACTATCAAATAAACAGATAATTGTTAAATTCACGATTTGATCCAGGGATCAATTTCTTTTACGATCTTGGATCTTATTTTGATTTTCAAGAAAAATGATATTTCTTTATCAAATTCAACCAACTTGTAAATTAATGTTGAATATAATATAAATTATACCATATTATTTTGTTAAATGAATTTGAGTTGATATGATTACTTATGGTTAACCTGAATTTGAATCAAACTCTTAAAATATTTTCACAAGAAGAACTGATTAGACAAAAATAATATAAAATGAATGAGAGCTTTCCCCTTACCAAAGCAAACCCTATTTTACAGAGAAGGGAGTGACTATGTCATTGATATTAACATATTAAAATAATTAAAAAATATTAATTAAAAAAAATATATTTTTGAAATAATAACGTGACAGTCTTCGAGAATCAAAGGGAAGAACCGTTACCAACGGGGGCGTGGGTGGACTGGTAGGGGGTCCTCCCAGCTTAACCAAGGTCTCGAGTTCGAGCCTTGGGTATGCAACTGCTTTAAAACTCGCTTGGGAGAGCTTTGCCGCCCTTAAGGGTCCTACCCGGCTCGAATCCGGATTAGTCGGCAATGGCCGGATTACCGGATGGTTTCTACCAAAAAAAAAAAAAAAAGGGAAGAACCGTTTAAAATAGGAAGGCAAAGTTCACCGTTTTGCTGTTGTATGGTCACAAATTCTCATCGAGTTCTTCTAAAATATGAACATGTTGTGCATGTTCGTGGCACTGACCAAATTATTTTTCATTCATGAACAGCCCCGTACAGTGAAATTAATCCCAGTCGCAGCTATGCTTTTTTTACCCCTATATTTCTTCTATTAAAACGATTTTGTTTTTATTATATATTTTTTTAATTCTTTTAAATATGCTCATATGAAAATTAATTTTATATAGAAACTATTTTAATATATTTTTAAATAAAAAATAAAATGTTATAGTAATACTAGTAATCGACCTGGAAAATTATCATATATTGTTTAAGTGCCCATTTTCAAATGTAGTTATACCTGTTTTTTAAAATATTTTTGTTAAAACTTATATAAAAATAATATTATTTATTTTTTTAAAATTATTTTTAATATCAACACATCAAAATATATATTTACAAAAACAAATTCAAATTTCTCTAAAAACATTTTTTTCTGTAAACCTCATACCCGCGAGATAGCGTCCAGCTACTTGGAGCACAAGATTTATACTTGGCGGGAAGTTTTGTGGCCAGATCATAGGGACGGTGTCTTGAATTTCCTGCCACGTTTGGAGTAAACCATCTTCCTTCACTTGTCGCCATCGATGGAATGTTTTCGAGGAAATTATCTTTTGAGAGTTCTATAAATTAAAAGAAAATAAAAGGGGGAAATTAAACTACTCTCTATTAAACGCAGCCTTAGAAGCCGCAGCTCTGCTCCCCTCAAATCAAAGCTCACATAGGTACAGGCCAAACAATTCACAAACGCCACGATTTCTGGAGATGGAGACGAAGCTGAATTCAGTTGAGGACCGAACCGAGACAGGATCATGGTTCAAACCCAAGAAAGGAAGTGTTTTAACCGGAAAGAAGATGTCCGTAAAGAGAATGATGTTTGGATATTTGGTTCGATCTGTAAGTTCTCCATGCTCTTCCTGTTTCTTTCCCCCCCGGCCTGGTGCCCCCCCTCAAGCAAACAATGAATATTCTCGCAGCTGGAAGATCCTTTCATCCTCAAAAGTATCAAACGCCGACTGTATGTGACGAGTCCCATGTTTGTTTTTTTATCTATTTTTTCTTGTTTTCCTTACTTTACAATCTGGTATTGTTTTAGTACATGGTTAGGGGATTTGTTGGCAAATATATCTGTGTTTAATTAATGACCCACTGGTGAGTGATGTGCTTTCTCTAGGGTACACAATAACATGTTTCTTTGCTTCTTGCGGGCTCATTAATTATCTTGATGGGCGTTAATTGCTGGTTGTTGCCATCGGTGACCATCTCTTCGACAGGGGAGAACTAATTCCTCTGCAATTCTCCGACGAAACCCAGCCTCAACTTTCAAGCCTCAGTGCTAAAATGTTTCTTAACCATGTACCTGATCTGAAGTTGAATTTTGTTTTTAAAGCACCAGAAACCCAGGTTCATAAAAATTCTGAAAGCATCTCCGAGAAATGTCGAGGAATAGAGCTGAAAAGCCTCTCGTCAAGTTCCAGCAATAAAAACACGAAACCACGACTGGTAACTTTTCGCTTTAATTGAGGTTGAGTAACTCAATTTTCGAAAACAAAATTAAGAGAATCTCGGATTCTTGATGTAGAAAGAGGGTGGTAACCAGTTCGAATCAGGAAAAATCTTCAATTAGAGGGCGGGCCCCAACACCATAAATTAATTCCCAGCCGGCAGTGTCATGGATCTCCCACAGTAAATTGATACTATCCTCTTCGTTTATTTAATTTATTTTCATGGAAGAGACGAACGTGTGCTACTGTTATATGGTTAATTTTAATTAAATTTGTAGCCAGGTTCTGCCTATACTCTCTTCTATCCAGTGACAGCCTCAAATGGCAGGACTTCTTTCTCCTCGAGGTGGCTTCATTCATTTAAAGAACTTGTTTAACGTTTTTCTTCTTCCTAAATTAGGCAGATGTAGAATTTCTTTCCATAAGAATGTGCTTTTCAACTTGTTTGTCGAGGTAAGGTTGTTCTTGTAGGTTACACGAAGGTGTTTCTTTGAATTTTGACTTTTCTTGTTTAAAATATTTTTTTATATATTTTTAAATTATTTTTTATACTCTTAAATTGTTTTGATGCTTTTAATTTTTTTATATTTCAAACTTATCGATCAAAATAAGGTTATTTTTGTAGGTTATATTGGGGTGTTTTGCTGGTCAAACAAGATGTAGAATTTCTCCAACGAGTTTTTTTTATCTATCACCATGTTTTGCTCAATTTATTATATAATCGATCCGTCTATGGAGTATATTACTCGTTAACCTCTTGTTTTGACCCCACGACGCATTGGGAAATGTACTCGAAGAAAGCATAGGAAGATTGAGGTGATTGTGTTTTCCACGAAGTAGACCATCATCATGTCATAAAAAACAATGTCGATTTTCAATTCATGGCTGGGTTTTCGCTCTATTGGTGGAAGCTTATGGAGGAGCCGGTGAGGCGTGAACGGTCAGAAAAACATCTTCGAAGCTGCAATGATACTCCATCCCAATCAGACGGCCAAGAGTTTCCTGGTATTAAAAAAAAACCATGGTTCATGCCATTGCCACTCGAGTCAAAAAGATAGCAACGTACATTTTGTATCTATTCGAGACCTTCCCACGGCGGGGCATACACGAATCACCCATGAGCTGGATCCAGCCTGCGAACCTATTTGCTTGACTTCGAATATTTTTCATTAAGAAATAGATGCACATAATTTCATATTAACTAAATTGCTATAATTTTTTCTCCTCACAAAACATTTTTAATGTCAAACTCATCTATTTGTAGAGTACGATTTGTTTTTTCAATTTAAATTTTAAAATAGCTTTTAAAATAATTTCAACAATTTTATTTTGAAAAAGTCACAAATCCAATGTACATCATGAGTCGTAGATATTATTTTTGGCTTACTAAACTATATTATTATTATATAGAAGTTTTAAATATGTACTTTTTTATTTTTCTACTATGGTACTTGAAAACAAAAAAGAGCTTTACAGATGTCGCAATGTTAAGCTAACATGTTATTCTGTGTTTATTGATTGGCCCGAATTAGCTGATTTTGGTAGTGGAAGAAGTACGCTAACTGGAAAGAGGATAAGATCTAAATCACTGTTCTATGCTGTATTTCAAAAAATTAAATTATTTTTATTTTAAATTAAATTATTTTTATTTTAAATTAAATTATATTAATAATCACAAAATCATCAATATCAAAAATATTTTTTAAAAATAAAACAAACTACAATTATAAATATGAAACTAGTGGTATACAGGGAACGACATGGGTATAACTTTTTTCCGTGAGGAAGAAGCCGTAATTCAGTGGACCCTCTATGATTGGACCTAGGAGTATCCGTACGTTGTCTCTCTCCAGATTGATTCGCCATCCGAGTCTGAAACACGCGAATCTAGGTGGGCTGTCCTTTTCGAGTAAGAGATCTTACCACTGTAATGAATTACTTACTATAGATTATAGGGGGGTTCAAAGAAAACAACTTTTTTATCTATAATATTTTCACTGATATTAAATATAATTTATGAGGGCCAAGCCTAGATACATCGAGTGCAGATTTTACGTGGAGAAAGAGAACATGGTTGGCCGGGAAGTATATCTATCAAACTTGTTTGATTTCTACTGATTGACCCATAAATGTAGACTCGTGTTGGTTTATAATTAAATTAATTAAAAAATAGATATGCTTTACGCGATTATAATCTAATTGATATATTCAATTTGGGGGTCAAATGGGTGGGTCAAGTACTTATTAAAAAAATTAATTCATGTTGTCCTAGTTATTTGTTTGTTTTTGTAATAAAATATAAGAGTTGGTAGAGTCATCTATATTGACTTAGATGACCAAACTCCTTGTCAAATCAAAACCTTAAGTCAGTTTCTTAGCTATACTGAGATGAACCCGTTATTTTTTATTGTTTTTTTACTCGTAAAAGGACACAAGCAGCCGGCCTTGCTCTGAAAATGTGGACCTTCCAAGTTTCTTCCGCTAGGTAATTAATTTGGTTCTACCATTTTTATCTTGAAAAATAAAAACTTACTTATAGGTAAAACCATCATCTCCACAAATCTGAAAAATATTATATATCAACTATATATATATATATATATAAATAAATAAAGCATTTTATTTATTATTAAAATATGGAAAACTGCATCATATTTTTCGCTGAGCAACTTGGACAGTCACCACGTGTCACAACATTAATTATTAAGAAAAAATCAATTCCTTCGAAGCTTGCATTTATTTCATTGGCTGCTCTCAAGACAAACGTGCACCAGCTTATAACATCTCTTTATAAAGCACGAGGATGAGATTCATAGCCTTTACAATACGGTGAAGAGGAACACAAGCTGATGAGACAGCAGGCCGGACCGAACATGACAGTGAAGCTGAATCCAACCGAAGCAGCTGGAGCCAAGACAGAAACTGAACAGGTAAATGGAGTTACCGAGAAGACAGAGCCATGGTTCAATCAAAAGAAAGGGAGTGTGTTTCCAAAGAAGAAGAGGTCGGTCAAGTCCATGATGCTAGGTTACATCGGCCGATCTATTGCTTCTCCGGCAGCTCTCTCCTATCCATCCAAAAAGGCTGCTCGCTGCACAAATTAATCTCAGAAAGGAGCATTTCCATACCCATTAGCTTGTGCCATCGTTTCGTGCCCGGAGATTTGCCTCTCCGCCACTCTATTTGCATGTAGTTTATGTAATTATATCGTCAAACGTTGTGTTGTTCTTGCTGGCTCATATTTCTGTCTTGCAGTAATGATCAAAACCACTTGTCATAATCATAGGATAAAACCTGTTCATTGCAATAACTATACATCAAACAGAAGCACAATTCAGACTGATGAAATGAAGAAAGAATTCACAATATATGGAAGTTTGAGTCTAAAAAATGAAATGAATCCAATTAGCTGAAGAGATTGAACAGTGAGAGACGTGGAGGATAAATTTAAGAGTAAAGAAAGGACCTTCCCGTGAAATTGAAAAACTAAAAAATGGAATTGTGACTTTCCCATTTCCAAGAAACCCTTTTTGGGATTAACTTGCAAGGATGGTCCATGTAATTGATTAGGACATTCGTACGATCGATTAATTAGCCAATAGCTTGAAATAATTTATAATGAAAGCAAAACCCTATAAATTCTTCACGCGTTTTGGTACGAGATGTCGCATCGACCACAACTTCTTTTGGCTAGAGGTTCATCGTTGCACTAAACAGTCGCTCGTGAGCATCCCAATAAAAAAACTATTTAAAAAAACCAAATTATTTTTTAGTAGTATAAATATTATATTTTTTTATATTTAGAGAAATCAATTTTATTTTAATATATAGAATATTGATATAATTATTTATTAATAATAAATAATTAAGACAAATACAATCAAAATTATTTTTTTAAGTAGAAATAATATATATATTTTTTTAATAAACAGTCTTTAACTTTTGCTTCAACTCTTCTAGTAGAGTTTCTCTAAGTGCTTGAAAGCGGAAAGCCCGAATCTGCCTGGAAAATGACAGATATAGGATAGGATATTGTATTTTATATTTTTAATTCAGAAAAAAAAAAAGAGCAGCTGTAACCAGCTTATGAAAATAGTAAAGAAAGCTTCCTTCGAGATTTGATTCGGCCATAATAAAGAGGGTTTTCTTTGTCTTGTGGATGGGCCAGATCGGAGCTAATCGGACACTGGACACGTCATCAACGCCACTCCATTTGAGCTTTAATTGTATATTTATTACAGAACCAATAGCAATATGCTCTCGCAGGAGATGCCGATATTAACCTTACAAAATTTAATGCCTTAACACCACGGAAATTAACACTTGAATAAAACCGAGCTGATGTGAAGGGCATTGGAGAAGGTCTACATAGTAAATAAAAAATAAAAGAGCAACGCAATTAAAACATGATATATTACCATGGGTAAACTTTAAAATTAATTCTCATAGCGTTACGAAATAAATTAAATCGATCCTTTAATTCAAAAATAAATAATCAGCTCACGTGTTTTTTAATATAACATTAAAACCTCTTGGCATTGGCAATAAAATTAAAGGCCCCTCATGTGGCTAAACTTAGTGCGTTGCCACGTGTTGTTTATCATGAGCTTCTAGTTCTTACTTCTTATTATTGCCGTGCTATTTCGTTTCGATGGTATACAGCTAAGTTACGGCTGCTTCGATTCAGGACAGCAATTCCATTTATCAACGTTTGGCAGAGACTGAGATCTGTTGTGCCAGGTGTCGAAACTAAAGGCATGTGGGCCAACAATCTAAGAAAATAAATTTCTTGTCTGTATTCAAATTATATATAAAAAAATTAAGCTGTTTTTAGTCTTATAAAAATACTTTTAATAAAATTTGTGTATATATAGAAAACAATAAATATCATTTTTTTCTTAATAATTTAATTTTAAGCGAGAGTAACGTTATACCAGTAAGTTATGCCGTCTTCACCAGCGGTAACCTCTTGATTTATTTATTGTTATTTAATAGATTGTGTTATTGAGAATATTATAATTGAATTTATTGTGTTTTTTATATTATTTTTTAAACTATGATTATAAAAAAAAAACCACAGAACCACGCATTACCTGAAAGAAAAGTCAAGTAATAGATAAGTGCGCACAGATGGACATCATGTTTTAAAAAAATATCTTACTTCTAGAAAAAAAAAAAAAAAAAAACAGACTCACGAAGTGATGGAAATATCTTGGTGGACGTAGAGCCGTCAACTTATTTACCAAAAAGTGGAACCAAAATTATCATCAACACCGTTGGATCCTCGTCATACCCAACCAGCACAGGTTCCAAGAAGCATGCGCGTTTCGTTTGCACGCGATGATCTCTGAAAGACTCGTCCGAGGACTTTGCCTTGTTGGGTCAATTTTACTACCAAGCAAGGATAAACAATTCATTCACATCCACGCTTTTATTTATTAAGGCATAAGTTATACCGTTACGTGTTTTTAAATGTACCAGTAAACATGGTCATGATATAATTATTGTCTTGTCCATCAGTGTCAGTGCATAAATATATAATATTATATATATATTCACTTTTAGCATTCAATTAGTTCTTTATTGAACTGATGTTTGTCCCTTTCTTTTCCTGAAATCCTCTGAATGAACTTTTGTCCCTTCCATTTTTGTTCTTTCATCGTAGACAATTTATAATGAAAATAAAACCCATAATTTTTTTTTTATAATTGTTCAATATTGCATTAGAGAGACCATTTATCCGAGATCAATCACTAGCGATTTGGCGAGGAGTAATTTAGTATCACCCAGAGAACATGTGACTTTGAAATCGCAATGCAAAATATAGTATTCGAGATGAACCCTAACAAATTAGCGAGAGACCCTTAAACATTATCTAGATAATATGATTCTAAGAATCAGTTAAAGAATGAGAGATCTGAAATCACCCCTTAATAAATTAGCGAGAGATTCTTAGACATCATTTGAAGAGTTTTATTGCACTAGAAAGACCAAGTTAGTCCCCTTCAAAGTTGATCTTTCGTGGTTTTTCTGA
Organism: Salix purpurea; assembly: GCA_027405865.1. Lineage (NCBI taxonomy): Eukaryota > Viridiplantae > Streptophyta > Magnoliopsida > Malpighiales > Salicaceae > Salix > Salix purpurea. The sequence continues at coordinate 4,466,240 of CM050329.1, read as the reverse complement.
TAATGATTTGAATGGAAGGTCCTTTATACTGGTATAACCCATTCCGACCACCTTTTTCTACCTTGTGCCCTACCTCGTTTGCTATCATGAATTCATCGGATATTTTCTTTCCTGCTAAGAAAGCTGTTTGACTTGGACTGATAGCACCTGGCGTTACCTTTTTCAGCCCGAGGAGAGCACTTTACCACCGATTTTGTACAGGCCACGAACCAAGCTAAGTGATCTATAATCCGAGAATTTATATGTAGAACCAATGTCACGTTAGTAGTGTTAATTCCGTTCGGTAATTTCCCATTTTTGAAGAATTCTGAAACCATGCCAGTTAACAACAATGCTTTCTTGTAAAATGTGAATGTGAATCCATCTGGGCCTGGTGCTTTCGAGCCGTCACAGTCCCGCACCGCTTGTCTAACTTCATCCATGGTGATGTCCTGTTGCAGTTCACGAATCTGTAATGAAGACAAAGTTTCAAGCCCTTCAGGCCCCATTCTTGCCCTGACCCGGCCATTCTGCTTTGTTGAACAGGTCTGAGAAGTATGAAACCACAGTAGCATTGACGTCCGTTCGATTATTGCAGGTGACTCCATTGTGACATATCTTTATGATATTTTTTTGGCTGCGCGCTTTACCAAATGAAAGAACTGGGTGTTCTTATCACCCAGCTTGCACCACCCATTCTGTCTTGACTTTTCCATCCAAATTACCTCAGCACATTCGCTAATTTTCCACTGTTCCGCCTGTAAGATACTAATCTCAACCTTGAAATTACCTTCATTCCACATTACTAAAATTCCACCAGCAATATTAACAGAGTCCACCGAGTACCACCTGACACTATAATCATTCCACATCGCATGACCTAAACCCGCCCAACAATTTCTCCTCTTTTTTCTACATCGCATGAATTGATATTAAACAGCTAATACTAATATTTTGGATCTTCTTATTCACATTATAATTAAAGGAATAGAAAAAAACATGACCTCAATCTTATATAAGCCAAAAGTTTTAGCTCTCCTTGACGACAGGATATGGGACGAGGGTTATCCTCAGGAAGTTAGGGACCCTCTACAAGTGTCAGATACCCCGCAGTTTTCTTATTAATGGAAGTTTACGGTCCACACGAAGTAACGATTGCTTTCCAGGGTAGTGTTTGATTGTTTTCTCCGCCGACATGGTTAAAACTTTGGGAAACACAAACAAAGAGGGGTGCACCAAAAATAGAGTTTAAAAATGTTGTTTCAAGGGGAAAATCTACGGCTGGGATTTCCACTAAAAGTTTGTAAATAAGGGCCACTTCATAAAAATTATTCAGGGGAAATTGGAAAGGAATCAAATTAACCGAAAGCCACTAAAATAATTTACTTTTTGGAGGCCAAACACATAACTATTCTGGTATTTTTCTAAATCCATGGATTCAATTAGAAATCCACAAAACCTTAGAAGTGCCATATCCCAAGAAGTACTAAGCCTTGGATTTGAAGATCGCTGAAAGTCTTGAGAAAATGCGGGGTGCACTTTATGGTTTATGGTACGGGAGAGGAGTAACTTTTTCGAAAAATGACACAGGTTGGTAAAATTTTCAGGAGAATGACATGAAAATGAAAAAACTATTCGAAAATATTACAGTTCGAACACAATCTTGTTTTTCAATATCAATTTTGTGCATAATTGAACAACGGTTGATCACACCTGTATTTTTTTGTAAAATAGTTAATACTATCAAAAGTCAACTAAAACATTTATGGTAAAAGATAAGTTCAAGATTCAATGATTAAAGGGATGGGGTGATGTGTCCCGAGAGAGATAAATGAAAGAAGAAGACAAAATGGGTTAATGAAGAGGATGAATAACCATGACCATGAGTCGAGGTCGAGGATTGGTCCGAAGGGGCTGCTTACGTAGTTATGGGGAAATCATCGAGATTTTGTTCAAAACTGCGCAGACTCAGTAAACTGTATTGATTGATACTTCCAATCAATCTCGCTTCTGATGGACACGTGTCTTAGACCACAAAAACAGACGTCCCTAAGACTTCAATCATAACTAAGGTTACAATTCATGTTTGCGTTAAATTAAATTAAAGATTTAAATTACAAGTTTTTCATTTTGAATATTTTTTTATGTTCTTAAATTATTTAACAGATTTTTTTTTAATTTTAAAATATTCTTAAGTAAAAGAAAACTTTAAATAATAATTTTACCTCACGACTTAACCTAACTCCTTTTAATAAAATATTTTAAAAAATAAATATTAATATTTTAATAACAAAGTGTGGTACCGACCCGCACCTGACTGGGGCAGGACTTGCCTTTCTATTTTCTGGCGTGTATATCTGTCTCTCCTTCCCCTCTAATATATATATTTTTTCGAGGAAGCTCTTATCACTTCACTTCCAAAACTTTTTAATTTGTGACAGCAAATACGAGATCGGATTATCTAAGCAGAGATCGGCGGGATGAGTGAAGTCAGCAGCAATCAAAAGAACAGCAATAATGCCGCCGCTAACACTGGTGAAGCTCCACGAGAAAGGGGATTTGGGCAGCCTTCACCGCCGATGGCACCGCCCAAGAGAGGTGGTGTGATGAAGAAGATGTTGGAGGAGGTTTTTGGTAAACCCTCCTCGTCCAACCCTCCAACTGGTACTAATTAAATGGAGTTTGAAATAATATTTTCCTTGCTTGCTGTACATGTACATATGCTTCTCCTTTAATTATTTGGGGTTTCTGCGCTTCTCTTTTCTTGAAGTAACTGCCGTGATCTTCAGCTCAGCTTAATAAAGTAACCGCGCTTCTCTTTTTTTAACTTGATCTAATGTCACATCTCTTGGTGAAGATGACCGGCTAACTTCACCGGAGCAATTTCACGACGACTCTGCGACCTCTCTTTTAATGTACTTTCCAGCTGCCATGCGAATTTAATCCGCATCTTATTTTCATTTTTTTAAAATATATTTTATCGAAAGAACTCTTTGATTTCCGAACAATTAAATTAATATATGTCTTCATGATAATCATGAATGACATTATTTTTAAATTACTTTTGTTTGAAAATTAATCACTTTTTTACTATCTGAAAACATAAATAAATAAATAAAACATCACCTGGAACTCAATTTCAAAAAATACCGATGTCTATCAAGTTTAGCATCAAGCAGTGTTTGGTATAACTTGGGAGGGAGGGAGGGAGGGGGGATTTTTCCTTCCTGTTGGCCAAGGACATTGTTCAGTTACCTGGCCTCAACCACACAAAAAGACTCAATAATTGGTTAACTTAGCAGAAGGGCACTTTTGGAAAGAGAAACCTGGGACGCCACAATCTACAGTGTACACTGCCACCACGGTTAAAAATATAAGTGGTTTGGGTACAAAGTTTTTCACCATGTGTTAATTTTGAAAATCTAGTTCATTTTTTTTAAGGTGGATTGATGCTAGTTTTTGATACCTGCAGAAAAAAAAAATTACTCGGTGAATTTAAGGTTTCTTCGTTGACTAGTCAATGATGTTTTTAAAGAGAATATTCAATAATATTATAAAAATATATTTTAAAAATAAATATACAATGACGAATGAAGATTTTAAATATTTTGTTTAAAGAATTCATGATCTATAGCTACTAAGTCTTTTAATAGAGGAGAGATTAAAATATAAAATTATGGATTGAAGAGAAAAATAACAATATTGCTAATATATATTAATATTAATAGAGAGAGAGAGAGAGAGAGAGAGAGTGGGATCCATAAAAATATAATCGTGCAAAAAAAAAAACGGGAGCATAGTCACTCAAATTCCACAGCAGAGGGCCTAATAGTAAATAATTAAAATGGGTCCAGTGGTACGGGCAAGCCCATCAGTATAGGAATAAACACACACAGCTAGGAGTCCTAGATTTGCGGCACTTGGAAGACCTGATTTTAGATGCATTCACCCTGGCCCAGCTGAATAAGCCTAACCCTTTTCTAAGCTTTTATAATTTGATCGGAAAACCTTCAATCTGACTTCGAGGTTCGTAAGTTTTCTGTAAAATATTTATTCATAAAATATTTTTTAATAATTGTAATGAAGTAAGTGTATTATTATTTATAAAAAAACAAAATGATTAAATAATAATATTGTATTATTATTTATAAAATATTTTTTTTTCTATACCAAGGCTCCGGCAACCACAATCTAGTGTATATCAGTAAACCATGAATTGTAGTCGTTAACGGGGTGGAGAGTGAAGAGAATATGTCCTCACTTTTCATTGGAAACTTAAAATAAATAAAGATAGATGTTTGTATTGCATGAAATGTTTTACAAAACAACTTATTTCCTGTATTTATTTTCTTTATAATATTCTTCATATTAAAATTAAGTAATAATAGAATGTTTTACAATCAATTTGTTGAAGAATATTTCCACATCCACACCCTCCCCTCATATCCCACAATCACACATTATCATCATTCAATCATCACTTTGTTTTTTCATATCAAAATATTTTATGTAAAACAAATGCTCCTTTTAAGTCTTATGTTGGGTTTATTTATGCTTTTTAGATGCTTTTTAAAAATGATTTTAGTTTGAAAAAAACATCAAATTAATGTTATTCTTAGTTATTTTTAATGATTTTGATATGCTGATATAAAAAATTATAAAAAATATATAAAATTCATATTAATGTGTTTTCAAGAAAAAAACTATTTTGAAAAGAACCCCACACCATAATTTTAAATACTAGTATTGATATTGAGATAATAATTGTTTTTTAAAATATTTTTTGCTTAAAAATACATTAAAATAATATATATATATATATATATATATCAAAACAATTAAAAAATAATTTGAAATAAAAAAACATATTAATTTTATTAAAAACATGGTTAAATCCATAGACAAGTCTCTTAATGTAGTGGGTGCATGAGGAAAGCTTTGGAGGCATATTATAAAGCAACCACCATCATTCTCTACATATAACCGTTAGCCAACGGAATCAATCCCCGGCAACCGAATTCAAAATCTTGAAAAGCAAAAATTAACAAAAGCAAAAGCCAGCCATCACCTTCCCTTCATCTTTTCAGATTCAACTTCCTGGACTGTATAAAAATGCCATACCATGTTCTTCAGTCCTAATCTTAGTTGCCTCCATCCATTTCAAATCTAACAAAATGGGTTGCTGCATTAGTAAATGCAGAACCAAGAAACGCTCCATTGATCAAGAATGTCATGATAACAATGTCGAAGACAAGCTCGTGATCTCACAGGCTCCAAAAACTCCTAAAATTCCTGTTCCTGTATCAAACAAAATCTCCCCGTCTCCTCCCTCACCTACCACATCTATATCTTCTTCTGGTTCTGCTTTCACTTGTGCCAACAGCAGCACCACCGCAATTAGTTCATGCTCATCGCTCTCTAGTGGATCTTCGATCTTGAGCTCAAAAGATCGATCGTTCTCCAACGAGTTTTTGTGGTCATGTGTCAAGGAAAATCCGCACATAACCCGGATCAATTCAATCAAGGAACGATCACAATTGCTAGCATCACCAAATGTGTATGCCAGAATATTGGACTCATCAGCACAACAAGCTGCGGCACCAGTGAAGCAATCAACGCCAGAAAAGGTAAACACATCTACACCGCATAAAAGAGTCCGATCAAACTCACCAGCAGCACTAACACGACAGAAGAGCTTTCGTAGAGAGCCAGATAGGTTTAATCCGTCACATTCTCTACCGATCAGTAGAACTTTGAGGTCACCATCTCCTAGCAGGCGATTTAATGGAGATAGTGGCAGGGGAATCTTAACAATTACACCGAAGGAAAGTTGCTCAGCTCGTACGGTTGGTGCCAAGGTAAATCCAGCTAATTCCTTTTCTTCAAGTTTAAGAAAGGAAAACTCCAGGCTGGCTAGTCCATACATCAATTCGAGTCAGCTTCGTTCTAGTCTAAGAAATAGAGAGACCTGCATTCATCGTATAAGCTCTAAAATAGATGAAGATGCAGTCAAGGAAGCACTAGCTCAACAGGAGAGTGACTCTATTCCCATGGAAGACATCGACAATCCTCTCATTTCCTTGGATTGTTTTATATTTCTGTGAAATTGTGTGTGCATGCCTCCTTGAATTGTTGTGCTGCTCATAACAATCTTCCCCCTACTTTTCTCTTCTCTTCAAGATTATTCATTATTAATTGGTGTCTTTTTTCTGTTTTTATTTGAATCAGTTTTCATGGATTGTTTTCAGAATGATCATCTAGATCAAAATTTCTGTATCGATTGTAAAAAAGAAAAGAAAAAAGGGATCTGTATCGACATACATATGTGCTCTGAATAAATCTGTTTGTTGCCTTATATATAGTGGATTGTTTTTATTTTATTTTAATGATTTGGTTAGAAATCATCGGAATTCCTAGCTGTATAATTTTGTCCAATCAATTCCTGTACAATGAACTCAATGTTTTTCTTCTTCTTTAAACGGCCTGCACCGTTGATTTGTAGTGCTAAATTGTCAGTTCATAATAATAATAATAATAATAATAATAATGACTGCATTGACTGTACCAAACCCATCACATTACACCAACGGGGTGTGGGTCGACTAGTAGAGGGTCGTCCCAGCTTAACCAAGGTCTCGAGTTCGAGCCTTGGGTATGCAGCTGCTTTAAAACTCGCTTGGGAAAGCTTTGCCGTCCTTAAAGGTCCTACCCGGCTCGAATCCGGATTAGTCGGCAGTGACTGGATTGCCGGATGGTTTATACAAAAAAAAAAAAAACATCACATTACATAAGCTAGTTACAACAGTCAATTATATTTACTTAAAAATCTGGATTTTCAAAAAATATTTTTTATCATTTTAAAATTCTGTATATTCAAATAGCTTTTTCCCCTCATGTCTGCTACGCTTTACATAACAAGTAGTCGGGGGGGGGAATCTATGATGCCCGAAAGAAAAGCACTTCCAAGAAAAGGCAGCATCGCATGGAGTCTAAGTGCCTGTTTGGCATTGCGATCTTACTGGTTTTTAGCTGAAATTTGAATTTTTATTTTATTTTAAATGAATATATTTTTGTGTATTTTAGATCATTTTGATGTGCTGATTTTAAAAATTATTTAAAAAAATAAAAAAACATCATTTTGATATATTTTGACATGATAAATACTTTAAAAAACTACCGCAACCACTCTCCCAAACAGACGTTTACATTCGACCTAATTTATTCTTCAATACGAAAAAACAAGCTCCCACCGAGTAGTGTGTCAGCACAAAAGCCCACCCAGCACAAAAGCCCACTTTAATTAGACATACGTTATTGTTTGTTTTTGTGTTTTGTTTTTAAATAATATTTTTTCTGTTATAAATTAATATTTTTAAATTGTTTTTATATATTGGTGTTAAAAATATTTGTTTAAAATATTATTTTAATTCATTTTTAAATAAAAAGTACTTTAAAAAATAATTATAGGAGGTTATAGGAGTGCTTTTAGATATCTCCTGGTCAAAATATGTTAAAAATTATATTTTAAGGTGAAAAATCATTATCCAAATATCTAGCCACTTCTGCTGGACAGATTCCTGACACACAAATATATCATCCTCCATTGAAAAATATAAAAATAAAGGCGACTCTTTCTTCCACCGATTGATATCCACTTTATTTTAAATTAAATTATTTAAATAATAATATCTATAAGGCCGAACTCCATTCCTCGCGGACCGGCTTCGCGTAAGCGGAAGTGGTCTTACCATAGCAGTGTATTTGTGGCGCCGTCATCTCTGAGACGGTCTTCTACGGCCTCTTATGTTATCGTAGATGACTTAGAATTCAGAATACAAATATAAAACGCGTTTTTGCCCGACTCTGCCCGCAGTTAAAGTAATAAATGCATGCCAATTGTGTTATAAAGCAACAACCATATTGAATTCAGATTTTTGAACAGCAAAGATTCCTCTTCGGGTACCTAATAAACAGCTACTAAACCATGGATCCGAAGGAAAATCTTGTTCTGCTAGCTGCTGCCTTGTTATGGATGGTGATATCTTCTGAAACATCCCAAGCAACTCACCTGCCTGGCTGCCAAGACAAGTGTGGTGATGTTAGCATTCCATACCCATTCGGCACAAGCGAAGGCTGTTACTTCAATGAATATTTCCGAATAACCTGTGATACCAAAATCACTCCACCCTTACCATATCTATGGTCGTCAAATCTTCAGGTCCTAAGCATATCCCTTGATGGCCACATGCGCATTCTAACATACGTTGGAGCAGATTGCTACAGCAAAAGTGGGGCGAGGGAATCACCTACAGGATCCTATGCTGTCTTACCAGCATTTCCTTTCTCCAACACTCGCAACAAATTCTTTGGTATCGGGTGCGATACCATTGCATTAATTAGAGGGGTTGATCTTCATGGACAAACATATAGTACAGGGTGTTTGTCCCTGTGCAATGATACTGGTAGTGTCACGAATGGATCTTGCAATGGGATAGGCTGTTGCCAGATTCCTATCCCTGGAAATCTTTTGAGATATAGCGCGACTGTTACTAGTTTTAAAAACCATACCGATATATGGGAATCCAATCCTTGTGGCTTTTCTTTCTTGGCGGAAGAAGAATCTTTCAACTTTACTATAGCCAATCTTACCAATATAAAGAACACAACACGTCTTCCCTCGTCTATTGACTGGGCGATTGGGAATCAAACGTGTGAAGAAGCTAAAAAGGATCTGACTGGTTACGTTTGCAAGGCAAATAGCGGCTGTTACGACTCAAGCAATGCCCCGGGGTATCTTTGCAATTGTTCATCAGGTTATATTGGGAATCCGTATCTCCCTGACGGATGCCAAGGTGCGTGCTAATTAATCGTTTTGTATCTGATGTTGATTAGAGGAACGATTATTTATTTCTTTTGCTGATGCTTGTCTTATTAGATTTTGATGAGTGCAATGATTCAAACCGCAACAAATGCCTAAAAAAGTGCCATAACACAATCGGGAATTATACATGTCCTTGCCCGAAGGGATACCATGGAGATGGAAGAAAAGATGGAGAAGGGTGCAGTGCTGACCAGCTAATTGTTGTTAAGATCTTTGTTGGTAAGCAATCATCAACATTAAATGTCTCCCACGAGTCAAGTCCACCCATTACATTTTTCTCGGAGATTTTCGCACTCTTGCTTATAATGATGCTATCCATATCTGACAATGATGAGAGAAAATGTTTTATCAAAGTATGTATGTTGCTCAATTGACTAGACCCGTATTTCAACGCAAGCTCATCAAATGCATAAAAGGTTACGTTACTGCACAATGCGATTCCTATTCATCAAGATTTACTTCTTTGACTAAAGGCATAATCTACTTGGTAGTCACGTCTATTAGTTTAAATAAATTTATTCTTCGAAACCACGCATACACAAGAGCTTTTATTTTCAGTAGTATGGTTTCCACTAACTTATTTCTAATGCAGGCGTCGGTACTAGTGTGATAGTACTTGTAGCTGTTAGTGGCCTAATGTACTTCGGACACGAGAAAAGAAAGCTCATCAAGCTGAAAGAGAGATACTTCCAACAGAATGGTGGTCTAATGTTGCAACAGAGACTAGCTGGACGAGAAGAACCCACTTCTGCTGCCAAAATCTACACTGCAGAAGAGCTCGAGAAGGCTACCGATAACTTCGACGAGAGCAATATTATTGGCAGGGGAGGATACGGCATTGTTTATAAAGGCATTTTTGCTGATAACACTGTCGTAGCCATAAAGAAGTCCAGGACAGTCGACAATAGCCAAATCGAGCAATTCATTAACGAAGTGGTTGTTCTCTCCCAAATAAACCATAGGAATGTGGTAATACTCTTAGGTTGTTGTTTGGAGACAGAGGTTCCTCTACTAGTTTATGAATGCGTCAGCAACGGCACTCTTTCCAGTTATATTCATGATAGAAACAAAGCGGCTACCTTCACCTGGGAAACCCGTTTAAGAATCGCTGCAGAAACTGCTGGAGTGCTTTCATATTTGCACTCTGCTGCTTCTATGCCCATCATCCATAGAGATGTGAAGTCCAACAACATACTCTTAGACGAAAACCATACAGCAAAAGTCTCTGATTTCGGTTCTTCAAGGCTGGTTCCTCTTGATCAAGCTCAAATATCTACCATGGTTCAAGGAACCCTTGGATACCTGGACCCTGAATACCTGCTCACAAGTCAGCTTACAGAGAAAAGCGATGTTTACAGCTTTGGCGTTGTGCTTGTAGAGCTACTAACAGGAAAAAAACCACTTTCTTTTGAAAGGCCAGAGGAGGAGAGAAGCCTAGCTATGCTTTTTCTTTCTGCATTGAAAGAAGATCGTTTATTTCAGATACTGGAAGATTGTATTGCGAAGGAGGGAAATGTGGAGCAAGTTGATAAAGTAGCCAGACTGGGTAAGACGTGCTTGAGAGTAAAGGGAGAAGAAAGACCTACCATGAAGGAAGTGGCGATGGAACTAGAGAGATTACGAATGATGGGAAAGCATCCATGGACCAACGTTGAATCCAATTATGAACAGACAGAGTACCTGGTCGGTAAACAAATTGACGCTTTTGGTCATGGTAAAAGTGGCGAATCAAGTGCCGGGAATCAAGTTCTCGGTTCGGTGCTCTTACCGAGCGGAGGAAGATGACCTGACATTTTCTTGTTTGGACTAATTTCAGACATCATCTCGAAGCCAACTTTTGTTCAAGTAGACATTTTCAAGGGATTTGTATCGACATACATATGCTCTGATTAAATCTGCTTGTTGGTTTATATAGTGGATTGTTCCATGTTTGCGGCTGGAGCTTTTATTTTATTTTAATGATGTAGTTAGAAATCATCGGAATTCCTGTGCTTTGTCGAATCAATTCCTGTACAATGAACTCAATGTTTTTTTCTCCTTTAAACGGCCTGCATCGTTAATTTGTCGTGCTAAATTGCCAGTTCATAATAATAATAATAATAATAATAATTGTTGGTGCTGAACCAAAACATTAGTGCGTGATAGAAGAATTATATTTTAACCAAAAAATACTGCATGGACTGCACCAAACCAATCACATTACATAAGCTAATCACAATATTTACTTAAAAATCTATACTTTATATCGACTACAGACCGGCTTTTCAAAAAAATATTTTTCATCATTTTAAGATTCTATATATTCAAATAGTTTTTTTCTCATGTCTGCGACGCTTGTATAACAAGTAGTCGGGGGGGGGGGGGGGGGGGGTTGGAATCTATAATGACTGACTTCCAAGAAAAGGCAGCATCGCATGGAGTCTAACACTCGGCCCTATCGATTCTTCAATACGAAAAAAAGGCTCGCACCAAGTAGAGCGTCTTATGAAAGCCCACCCATCACAAAAACCCACTTTAAGTAGACATCCGTTATTGTTTTTTTTGTTTTGGTTTTTTTTTTCTGTTACAAATTAATATTTTTAAATTGTTTTTATATGTTGGTGTAAAAAATATTTTTTTAATATATATATATATATATATATATATAAAATACTTTAAAAAATAATTACTACCACAATACCAAACAATAATTTAATTTAATATTTTGATTAGCTTATCTACACTTTTTTTCTTATGAATTAAAACTAATCAGAACCCTTGAACGTGAAACGCCATCGTCTCTTCAAATTGAGGAGGTAATCTCGGATTCATCTACAAGTACAACAGCTGGTTCATATAGAAGACAGATGATCAATAAAAAAAACTTAATTACTAATTATATATATATAATTCAATCCTTCTGTTCCTAGTTTTCTTGTTATTCTAAAGAATAAAAAATCATTTCACTCGTCCAGGCAATTTCCTCGCCTGGAATCATTGGATTTTTTCTCATAAAACAAAAATAAATCAATGATTCTTCAAACTCTGGCCTGTACTGGTGGTGGATGGATTTGACTTTTTTGAAAGAGAGAGATGCTTATTTAAACATGATTCATCGCTACTGACGTTTATCTTGTGATGGAGATCACCGTGGACATAAATTGTGTCGTGTTCGGAGAGGGATAAATTAAGGAACAAGTAGCAAATACATTTATTCACCTTATAATCTAAATTTGTTTCGTGTGAAGTTTTAGTTTTGGTAGGTGAAACCATATAGTAATGTTATTGCTGCAAATTTCAAGCTAATATTTTACAGAAAAAAGAGAATAAAAGGATTCTATATATTAAAAAATAAAACAGGAGGCCCCAACATTTTATTACGGTCTATAAACACCGTGGATTCAAAAAATGTTATATTTTTATTTATTTTTAGCTTTACTATTTTTTATTCTTTTTCAATCTCATACTTCATTATTCTATTAATTGATGTTTCACATTACTATCTCTGATATTATCGTAGCCTCTATAAAATATATATTCATAGGTTGATTCTTGATTTTGCAAGAATTTATGCATTTTTGTTATTTGTGAGAAATTTACAACGAGGGACCAAAATTAAAACCTTGGTAAGATAGAAGCTCTTCTTAAGAAATAAAAATGGTGCCAACGTCTCTTAGGCTTAAAATTCTATTCATTTTCCACTCTAGCCCCTTGAGTTTTAAAATCATACAGTTTAGTACATGTTTCGATCCTTGAATTTGAGGAGAAGAGAGAAAGAGAGAGTCATCCAAAAACAGTGAAGAAGAGATAAATGTTGGCTGTTCTAATTTAAAATAGTCGAAGTATTTATTTTGATAAAAAATGTTTTTGATCTTTTTTATTGCATGAAAATAAGATATATATTCGTGTTTTCTTAATTGATCTAGAGATTTATTTAGTTGTTGAATTTTCTTTGAGGTTATAGGAGTGCTTTTAGATAATTATAGGTCAAAATATATTAAAAATTAGATTTTTAGGTGAAAAATCACTATCCAAATTTCTAGGCACTTCTGGTGGACAGATTCTTGACACAAATATCTCGTCCTACATTGAAAAATATAAAAATAAAGGCCATGTCATGCAGTTGACATGTCCCTCTTCCCCCCATTGATATCCACTTTCTTATAAATTAAATTATTTAAAATATAATATCTTTAAGCCCAAACGCCATCCCTCGCGTAAGCAGAATCGCTCTCACCACCAGTGTATTTGTGGCGCAATCATCTGTGAGTCGGTCTTACACTGCCTCTTATATTATCGTAGATGACTTTGAGTTCAGAATTCATATATAAAACACGTTTTTGAATTTAGATTTTTGAACAACAAAGATTCCTCTTCGGCAACCCAATAAAGAGCTACTAAACCATGGACCGGAAGGAAAATCTTGTTCTGCTAGCTGCTGCCTTGTTATGGATGATGATATCTGCTGAAACATCCCAAGCAACTCACCTGCCTGGCTGCCAAGACCAGTGTGGTGATGTTAGCATTCCATACCCATTCGGCACAAGCGAAGGCTGTTACTTCGATGAGTATTTCCAAATAACCTGTACTACCACAGTCAGTACTCCACCCATACCATATCTACGGTCGTCAAATTTTGAGGTCCTAAACATATCCCTTGATGGCCACATGCGCGTTCTAACATACGTTGGAACAGATTGCTACAACAAAAATAGGGTGAGAGAATCACATATAGAATCCAGTTCTTTCTTACTAGCATTTCCTTTCTCCAACACTCGCAACAAATTCTTTGGTATCGGGTGCGATACCATTGCATATATTGATGGGGTTGATATTCGTGGACAAACATATAGTACAGGGTGTTTGTCCATGTGCAGTGATATTGGTAGTGTCACGAATGGATCTTGCAATGGGATAGGCTGTTGCCAGATTCCTATCCCTGGAAATCTTTTGGAATATAACGTGAGTGTTGGCAGTTTTGGAAACCATACTGGTATATGGGAATTCAATCCTTGTGGCTTTGCTTTCCTGGCGGAAGAAGAATCCTTCAACTTCACTATAGCCAATCTTACCAATATAAAGAGCACTACACTTCTGCCCTCATCTATTGACTGGGCGATTGGGAATCATACATGCGAGGAAGCTAACAAGAATCTGACTGGTTACGCTTGCAAGGCAAATAGCGACTGTCACAACTCAAGCAATGGCCGAGGGTATCTTTGCAAATGTTCAGCAGGTTATATTGGGAACCCGTATCACCCTGACGGATGCCAAGGTGCGTGCTAATTAATCGTTTTGTATCTGATGTTGATTGGAGTAACGATTGTTTATTTCTTTTGCCGATGCTTGTCTAATTAGATGTTGATGAGTGTAAGGATTCAAACCTCAACGAATGCCTAAAAAACTACTGCCATAACACAATCGGGAATTATACATGTCCTTGCCCGAAGGGATACCATGGAGATGGAAGAAAAGATGGAGAAGGGTGCAGTGCTGACCAGCTACTTGTTGTCAAGATCTTTGTTGGTAAGCAAGCATCAACATTAAATGTCTCCCACGAGTCAAGCCCACCCATTACATTTTTCTCGGAGATATTCGCACTCTTGCTTATAATGATGCCATCCATATCTGACAATGATGAGAGAAAATGTTTTATCAAAGTGTGTATGTTGCTCAATTGAATAGACCCATATTTCAACGCAAGCTCATCAAATGCATAAAAGGTTATGTTACTGCGTAATGCGATTACTATTCATCAAGATGTACTTCTTTGACTAAAGGCATAAACTACCTGGTAGTCGCGTTTATTAGTTTAAATTTCTTCTTCCAAACCACGCATTCACAGGAACTTTTATTTACAGCAGCATGGTTTCCACTGACTTATTTCTCATGCAGGCGTCGGTGCTAGCGTGATAGTACTTGTAGCTGTTAGTGGCCTATTGTACTTCGGACAGCAGAAAAGAAAGCTCATCAAGCTGAAAGAGAAATACTTCCAACAAAATGGTGGTCTAATGTTGCAACAGAGACTAGCTGGACGAGAAGAACCCACTTCTGCTGCCAAAATCTACACTGCAGAAGAGCTCGAGAAGGCTACCAATAACTTCGACGAGAGCAATATTATTGGCAGGGGAGGATACGGCATTGTTTATAAAGGCATTTTTGCTGATAACACTGTCGTCGCCATAAAGAAGTCCAGGACAGTCGACAATAGCCAAATCGAGCAATTCATTAACGAAGTGGTTGTTCTCTCCCAAATAAACCATAGGAATGTGGTAAAACTTCTAGGTTGTTGCTTGGAGACAGAGGTTCCTCTACTAGTTTATGAATGCGTCAGCAACGGCACTCTTTCTAGTTATATTCATGATAGAAACAAAGCGGCTACTTTTACCTGGGAAACCCGTTTAAGAATTGCTGCAGAAACTGCTGGGGTGCTTTCATATTTGCACTCTGCTGCTTCTATGCCCATCATCCATAGAGACGTGAAGTCCAACAACATACTCTTAGACGAAAACCATACAGCAAAAGTCTCTGATTTCGGTTCTTCAAGGTTGGTTCCTCTTGATCAAGCTCAAATATCTACAATGGTTCAAGGAACCCTTGGATACCTGGACCCCGAATACCTGCTCACAAGTCAGCTTACAGAGAAAAGCGATGTTTACAGCTTTGGCGTTGTACTTGTAGAGCTACTAACAGGAAAAAGGCCACTGTCTTTTGATGGGCCAGAGGAGGAGAGAAGCCTGGCTATGCATTTTCTTTCCGCATTGAAAGAAGACCGTCTATTTCAAATACTGGAAGATTGTATTGCGATGGAGGGAAATGCAGAGCAAGTTGATAAAGTAGCCAGACTGGGTAAGACATGCTTGAGAGTAAAGGGAGAAGAAAGACCTACCATGAAGGAAGTGGCGATGGAACTAGAGAGATTAAGAATGGTGGGAAAGCATCCATGGACCAACGTTGAATCCAATTATGAAGAGAAAGAGTACCTGCTCGGTAAACAAATTGACTATTCTGGTCATGGTAAAAGTGGCGAATCAAGTTCTGGGTATCAAGTTATCAGTCCGGTGCTCTTACCGAGCGGAGGAAGATGACTTGACATTTTCTTGATATAATATATACTAAAAGAGATCATGGTTCGGTTATTGTAGTCTGTGAGACAAATCACTGTGGATTACAATAGTATTGCTCAGTTTTTGGGTCGGATTGGTTTGTTCAGCTTGCTATTTTATACTATATACTAAAAGAGATCATGGTTCAGTTATTGTAGTTTGTGAGATAAATAATTGTAGATTACAATAATGTTGCTCAGTTTTCGGATCGATTTGGTTTGTTCAGCTCGTCATTTTATATTACTAAAGAAGCTAAAAGGGATCGGCCATTTACTGTAGATCATTGTTGCTCAAGACTCATTTTAACTGTTCATACGCAATTTACTCTGGGGTGGAGCGCGAGTTCGTCCGCTTATTTTTTTTGTCAATTACATGTTTTGCTGTTGTAACGAATCATTTTGCTTCTTCCAAGACTCATGCCACTCGCTCTTTCATGACAACCACGTCTATCCATACAACTGTTATAAGCATTGCAGGCGTAAGTATGATGAGTATAAGTTATCTGCGCGTGACCTTAAAAATCAGGGTGTCCGTACCGTCCAATAGCATTTGGTTTAGAATACTTTTTTCTTTTTTTAACTATTTTATTATACAAAAAGCTCTTACGATCTGCAGAGGAGGAGTGCAGAAGGGGTTTTTCTAAAGTTAATAGTCAACTATTGCTGCTATGAATTTTTCTACAGACTTTCTATTTGCATGAAAAAGAGTTGACAAGGATAAAGACTTCAGAAAAATTGTTTGAATAAATAAATAAATAAAAAGCTAAGTGGTAGAATATTTCATTTGGTCCGAGGATTGGAAAAAAACAATTCAAGGTAAGGGTAAATCAAGAAAAATCTGTAAAATTATAGTATTTTTAATTATTATCTAAAAGCTAAACCAAGACATGGTTTAGTTATTGTTCACAATGAGATAAATTACTATGGACTACAATAATAAAACTCATTTTTCAGATCAGGTCGGGTCGGTTCAGTTTGTTCGGCTCATCGGTCTATTTTTTTTGTTCTTTGCACAGTAAAATATCAATTTTGTCCCTCGAAAAAGACAGAAATTGCGATTGCCTGGAGGGGTCACACGGTAATTACCCATTTTTGGTGCGGTTCGGTCCGGTTCGGGCAACCGGTTTATTGAATTTTCAATATTTGTTTGCACAGTAAAATAACTATTATGTCCCTCGAAAAAGATAAAAATCAGGTCTAGCCGAGAGGGGTGCCACGAGCATTTCATATTTTTTGAAAATAGCTAAATACAGATATGTCCCCAATAAGATAAAATCTAAGAGTTGGTTGCAGGGGTGTCCTGGTAATTTACCATTTTTTATATTTTCAATTTCATCCTTCCATGCAAATTTATTATAAATCCTTAATATTTTCGGTATCAAAGTTTGATTTCTTACAATTTTATCCTTCTATGCAAGTTAATTATAAATTTCAGTTTCATTTCGGTCCCAAATCTTTTAATTCCAGGTTTTGTTTTAGATTATTTCATTTCAATGTTTTGATCGCTTTAGTTTTATTCTTGAAATTAAATATATTATTTAAAGTATGTCAAATTAATTATATATTTGCATATTTATGTCAAATTAAAATATGTTAAACTAATTATATGTTCTAATATTTATTGAATATTATCGCCTCGGAATATATATAGAGAGAAGAAAACATGACCTAGGATTTTTTGAAGAAAAAACATTAATATCAATATTCTTATATACATTTAATATAATAATATAATGAATAAATCGGATAAAATTTAAAAAAAAATTGGCTTTGAATTTTAATTTTGTCCTCTTTTTTAAAAATTTATTTCTTAAAAAAATTACAATATTTTGATTTTTAATATTTCAGATCTAGTATTACTGGGCAAAAAATACAGCTAAAAAAATTTCACAAATTTATCTAGATTTAAAAAATATGCGAGTCACTTCCTGTTTCAATTACACTGTTCGTTTTAGACGGCAAATAAGTCATTATAGCACACAAAAATTTTAGTTTTTTTTTTCTTAAAAAATTACAATTTTTTTATTTACAATGTGTCATATCTAATATTACTGGGGAAAAAATACAACTCATAAAAAAATATTACAAATTTACCTAGGTTATCTACAATTAAAAAATATGTGAGTCACTTCCCGTTTTCATTAAAGTGTTCTTTTTAGACGGCAAATAAATAATTATTGCACGCAAAAAAATTATGTTTATTTTTAAAAATAAATTACAATATTTTTATTTATAATGAGTCAAGTCTAATATTACTGAGGAACAAAAGCAACTCATAAAAATAAAAATGAACAATTTACCTAGGTTATCTACAATTAAAAAATATACGAATCACTTCCCATTTCGATTATTCTATAAAGTATGTGAGACTAATTATATGTTTTAATATTTATTCAATATTATCGCCTAAAAATATATATAGAAAGAAAAAAAAATGACCTAGGATTTTTTTCTTGAAAAAATTTAATATCAATATTCTTAAATACATTTAATATAATGATATGATTAATAAATCTTATAAAAATTATTTTGCCTTTTAATTTAAATTTGATGCTCTTTTGTTTAAGCTTATTTCTTAAAAACAAATTTACAATATTTTTATTTTTAATATTTTAAATCTAATATTACTGGGGGAAAAAACAACTCAAAAAAAATTATAAATTTACTTAGGTTATCTACAATTAAAAAATATACGAGTCACTTTCCGTTTTGATTACACTATTCCTTTTAGACGGCAAATAAGTCATTATAGCACGTAAAAAAAATAAGTTCATTTCTTAAAAAAATTACAATATTTTTATTTTTAATGTGTCAGATCTAATATTATTGAGGAAAAAATGCAACTCAAAAAAAAAAAGTTGACAAATTTACCTAGGTTATCTACAATTAAAAAATATACAAACCACTTCCCATTTCAATTATACTATTCCTTTTAGGCGGGGAAAAAATTTATATGTTACATATTTTGTCTATTATAATTTTACGAATTAAATATTTAAACAACTAATTAAAGCATTTAAAAAATCAATTAGTTTTCTACATTGAAAAAACCCTAATGCAATGCGCGCTCAAGCATACTAATTTTACCACGCAAAAAACTCATTTCTAGCATATTTGATCTATTGCAATTTCAGTGATTGAACATTAAAATAACTAATTATAGCATGCAAAAAATATGAGTTTATTACCGGAAAATAAAATTACAATATTTTTATTTATAATGTGTCATATCTAATATTACTGAGGAAAAAATGCAACTCATAAATTTTTTTTACCTATGTTATCTGCAATTACAAAATATACGAACCACTTTCCATTTCATTTATACAGATTTTATCAATTATAATTTTACTAATTCAATATTAAAATAACAAAATACAATACATATAAAAACAATTAATTTTCTACATAGATAAAAAAGCCCCGGCGCATCGCGCGGGCATTTTGCTCGTATATTACTATTACAAAACAAATAAAAGTCGTGGCCTTTTGCACTGTGCATCCTCTCAATAAACACTGTGGATTGCGACAGTGTGCGTGCATTTTTGCCCTTCATCAGCCGGCGTGTGTGCATTTTTTGATGGGGGTGTTTTCGGATTTTTTTTTTTAATTAGCCGCAATGTGTACAGTGTATTAACAATTTTACCCCCCAAAAACGACAAAATAGTGCACAGGAGACAGGGACGCCCTCGGTTTTTCCCAGATTTTTTGCACAGTGCGCTGACGAAATAAGCCCCTGATAACGACAAAATTGTGCACAGTGAACGGGGGCTTCGACGTCCTTTCCCGCCCGGTATTTTCGTAAATATCCGTAGGTCCAGGGCTGTTTGGGTCATTGCACGGGGGGACAGCTGGCGCGTCATCTGGCCGCGCCAGCGGCGCTCAACGCCAACGCGCCATAGAACTGGTGCGTGCGGCGCCATGCGGTGGTAAAAAATTCCGTTCCGCCGGTGAATACGGTGCGCCGCCTGGTCCTCTATCTCCCGTCGCGGCGCGTGTTCGTCCGATATGTCAGGGTAAACGGAGGGGTCCGGTTTTGTGGCCGGTGCACGTTTTCTCTCTCCTGCGGGCCCAATGTCAGGTTCGCTCCCTCATGTTTGTGATAAGTTAATTTCGGTCCCTGAGGTTTGGATTTCGATTTTTTGCCTGATTTCTTTAATTGAAAGTTTGATTGTTTTCAATTGTGCCCTTCAATTAAAACTAATTATATCAAGCAATTTTAATTTGGTCCCTGTACTTTTGATTTTCGGTTTCTTTTTGGTTCCTTCAATTTTTCCGGTACCGAAGTTTTGCTTTCTTTAATTTGGTCCTCCAATTGCAATTGATAATATATACAAAGTTTGATTTTAGTCCCTCTTCTTCTAAGTTTTTTTATATAATGACAGCATTTGATAACTATTTAATTTTTGGTCCTCCAATTTTTTTTTTTCAATTTTATCCTTCAATTGGAATTAATTTTATATATGTCATTTTTCATTTTTATCCTTATTCTTTTAATTTTCTATTTGATATTAATTCATATGTTCTTTTTTCAATGTTTATTTTTTATTGGTATTTATGCATCTATGCTTTTAGTTTTTGTTCTCAGTGTAACTTTTGTCCGTTTATATATAAGTGTATTTAACACAATAATAATAATAATAATAATAATAATAATAATAATAAGAATAATAATAATAATAAGAATATTTTCTCTCTCTTACTCTTTTGTTATTTTTTTCCCTCCTAATAATTTGATAATAATTTGTTTGTTTTTTTCCAGTAATAACAATGATATTTTTTTTTTATCTTTTGTGAAAGTTTCTAGGATATTTTTAGTCTTTCATATATATTTTTTTCTTTCATTATTAACATAATAATAATAATAATAACAACAACAATAATAATAATTATAATATTAATATTAATATTAATATTGATGATGATGATGATAATAATAATAATAATAATAATAATAATAATAATAATAATAATAATAATAATAATTTAATTATTTGCACAATAATGATTTTGTGGTTAATTTTTTTCCTTATTAAAATATTTTGCTCTGGTTTTGAAAATGTTAGTTCACGCTCTTTTGTGATCTTTCATAACGTAATATCTACATTTTAAAAGATGTAATCTATGCTTACGCAATAAACTGTACTTAAATTTTTTTACATTTTATCTCCTGATCTATAATTTTTATTTAGTTATATCATATAAACTTATTGTTGTTGATTTAATTATGTTCAATTATATACAAAAAAATACCCGCGGTAACGCGCGGGCAATATAGCTAGTATATATAAAAGGCGTGGCGATATTACTGTGCATCCACACACTCTGCACATAGACACAGTGCACTGTGGATTGCAACAGTGTTTTTTTTTTTTTTTTTTTGCTTATTTTGCTCTCTTTTTTTCTGCTTACGTTTTTTTTCTCTTATTTTCTGTTTTTTTTTTTTTGGTTTTTATTTTATGATTAGCTCCTCTTTTTTTTTCGTTTGTTCTCTTTTTTTTTTTGGTTTTTTTTTTCTAATTATTCTTTTTCTTTTTTTTCTCTCTCCGTTTTTTGCTTCTTTTTTTTTGCCTTTTTTTGTATTTCTTCCTTATTATATTTTTTTTTCTTATTATATATATATTTTTTTCTTTTTCTACTTATATATTTTTTTGATTTTTTGTTTTTTAATAATCGGGGTGTCCGAGCTTGCTTAAATGCACCACGATTAATCTTCATATCCAAATTTTTTTGATAACCAGGGTGTCCAGGGCAACTTATGCATACCACGATAATCCCCGGACCCACATTTGTTTTCTAAAATGCTTCCTGATGGTACATTTTTTTTCTTTTTTTTATACGTTTTTTTTATTCACTTATACATTTTTTTTATAACCGGGATCTCTGACCAGCTTAAGCACACCACAACTAATTCTTGGGCCGAATTTTTTTAAAAATAATATGGATTGCTATAGTGCTTTCACGTTTATACTTTTTTTTTTGTTTTCTTTCGCTTATATATTTTTTGGTAACCATGGCCTCTCAGCCAACTTAAGCTCTTTTTTTTCACTTATACATTTTTTTCACTTATATATTTTTTTTATAACCACGATCTCCGGGCTAGCTCAAGTGCACCACCACTACTCCTCGGACCAAATCTGTTTTTTGATAATTGGGGTGTCCAGGGCAGCATGGACACACCATGACTAATCTCCGAACCAATTTATTATTATTTTTTATTTTTTTTCCTTATACGTTTTTTTGTTCACTTTTATTTTTATTTGTTCTTTGGATTAGATGATTTTTATAATTTTATTGTTTGCGCAATAATAATGATAATTTTAGTGATTATTTTTTTTATAAAAATCTTTTGATTTTTTTTTAAAGATTTTCCTGAAATTTTAATTTATATCGGTGATCATTTTAAAAGTAATATTACTCTATTTTTCCCTTTATTCATTTTTTTTTGTTTTCTGTTTCTTTACTTGTTCTTTAGATTATATGATTTTTATGATTTTATTATTTATGCAATAATAATGATAATTTTAGTTATTGTTTTTTTTATATATATAAAAATCTTTTGCTTTTTATTTTTTTATTTTTCATTTCAATTTAATTATTTTAATTGTTTTGGCAGTAATGTTAGTAATATTTTTAGCTTTAATAACAATGATAATGACAATAACGTCAGGATGAATTTTTAATCTATGTTTTTGTCTTTTTGTTGATAGAAAATTAACAACTTATTTTTTTTATTTGATTATTATAGGTATTCTCACAATTTATATTTTATTTTTGTTTGATTTAAATTGAATTATAAAATGAACTAATCTTAATACAATGAACTTAATAATTCAGATATCCGAGTTTTCTTGCTTTTTTAATGATGATGATAAATTTATGCTGGTTATTTCGTTTGAAACTACTAAATAGATAAATTTATATCGATTTTAAATTCATATATTTTATAGAAAACTTACATTTTAACATGAATTCTGCACAGATTTATTATTTTAGCTAAATTTATATTATAATAAAAAAATACACACAATTAATATTTTTTACATTGAAAAAAATATTGTGCCGCCCGCGGCGAAGCGCGGGGACATTGTCTAGTTATATACCAAAAGAGATCATGGTTCGGTTACTGTAACTTGTGAGACAAATCACTGTGGATTACAATAGTTTTGCTCAGTTTTCGAGTCGGTTTGGTTTGTTTAGCTCACCATTTTATACTATATAATAAAAGAGAACATGGTTCAGTTACTGTAGCTTGTGAGAAAAATAATTGTGGATTACAATAGTGTTGCTCATTTTTTTGGGTCGGTTTGGTTTGTTCAGCTCGCCATTTTATACTATATACTAAAAGAGATCATGGTTCAGTTACTGTAGCTTGTGAGACAAATCACTGTGGATTACAATAATGTTACTCAATTTTTGGGTCGGTTCAGGTCGTTTTAGTTTGTTCAGCTCGCCATTTTAATGGTTTTTGTTTATTATTTATTGTTTCACAATATAAACCAAAGTAGCACTTGTAACTCAGTGGATAGAGTGTTTGATAATTAAACATAAAGTCAAAGGTTCGAACCCTACCTCCTGTATGATATCTTATGCTCTTTTTTTTCGTTTTTATTTTTATTCACTGCTTATATTTTTTATTCTTTTTTTATTTATACATTTTGTTTTTTGTTGTTTTTTCTTTTGGTTGTTTTTTATTTTATTTTCATGTCAAATGTTTTTTTAACTAATAATTTTATTTGTTTTCATTTTTTGTTTGGTCTTTTGTTAAAGTTATTGTTCTCTTTTTTTCTTTGATTGAATTTTCCCCCATTCTTAATGCAATACTACTACTAATAAAAAAAAGGTCAATTACCGGGACACCCCTCAAGCCAACTCTTCATTTTTGTTTTTTTTCGAGGGACAAAATGATTATTTTACTGTGCTAAGAAATATAAAAAAATAAAAAACCTGATGACCTGAATCGGACCGAACCAGAGCAAAAATATGCAATTATCGTGGAACCCCTCCATCCAGTAACCCTTTTTTGTCTTTTTCAAGGGACAATTTTTATTTTACTGTGATTTGTTTTCTCACTTATACTTTTTTTTCGTTGTTCTTTCTTTTGATTGTTTTTTATTAGTTTTTATTTATTTATTTTCACGTCAAATTATTTTTTCCTTATATTTTTTTTCATTTTTTGTTTTCTCTTTTGTTAAAGTTATTGACCTTTTTTTTTTCTTTGATTGAATTTCCCCCCCATTATTAATGCAATAATAGTAATTTTAGTTTTTTTTTTGCTTTCTTTTTTGTTAATGTTTTTGGTTTTTTTATTGGGATAATTTAATAATTTTTATTGTTTTAGCAGTAATAGTAATGATATTTTTAGATGTTAAGGCTTCGCTGTTCCTATTGTTATAATAGGGTGTGTTAATATGTTTATTATATCAAACCTTGCATGTATAAATATTATACTTTATTTGATTTTTTCAATTTTTTATTTGATTAAAATTGATAATATATTTGGTTTTGTTTTTGGCCCTTATACTTTTAATTTTTGATTTTAATTCCTTTAATTTTTTATAATTAAGTTTTATTAATTAGGCTATTATTATTATTTTCACATCACTTTTTTTTAAATGATATATTTTTAAATTTTGTATTTTAATTAATATCTCTCATATGCAATTTTTTTTTTTATAAATGTTGTTTATTTTGGTGTTGTATATATTTAATTTTTGAAAAGATTATTTTGTTTCATCTATATTTTTTTATTTTATTTTTTAAAATAAAAATACTTATTTTCAGACAATACTTATAATATGTGTATCCTTGCATGTTTGTTTTTTTCACTTTTAGTTTATCTAATTATGTGTTAATTTTTAATATTGTTTGGTTAAATAAAAAATTATTTAATAAACAAGTCGGTAAACTCAACCGGGTAAATATCTGATCTTCAAAGATTAAATATCTAAATTTATATATGTCTATTGATTTTTCTAATTTTATCTTTTGTAATTGTTAATAAAAAAATATGTTATTCTTGATTTATTTAATTACATGTACAATTGAGCTTTTCAATTTACACTCCAAATCTTTTTTTATACAAAACTACATCAAAAAAACTTGCATATATAATGTTTTAACATAAATAATATAGTACAAAGGTCAGGGCATTGCACGGTAGGCAGCTCGGAGTAAAGGCAGTCAGGGTTGGCGTCATCGTTATTTATCGTGTAATCAGATCCCACAAAACCGTACGAGCAAAGAGGCAGAAGCAAAACCAAACCAAGAGAGAAGCAACAGAAAAAAACTTAAAAGCAAACAACCACAAGGTTCGTTGATAGAGGGTAGGCGACGGCAACCTTCGAAATTTCGCTACTTTTCTCTCAATTTCTTTCCAAAAGAATCGTGGGTTTCTCTTCCTTTTCTTTTCTGCACTCTTATTTTTGCACAAATTATTAAAGATATCGTTCAAATTTTGGTAGAAAAGCCTTAGAATCTTTACATAAACAAAAGCCTCTATGCTTGGACTTTTTATTTTTTATCAGTATTTGTGTATTTATGCTTTTTATTTTTAATTTTTGTTGTTTTATTTTTTATTGGGGTTTTATTTGTATTCGGTTCGGCCCTAAAATTTTAATTTATGTTCGTGATCATTTTAAAAGTAATAATTCTTCTTTTTTTCATTTTTTTGTATTTTTATCTGTTCTTCAAAGCAAATGATTTTATGGTTTCATTGTTTACACAATTGTAATGATGTTTTTTCTTTTTTTTTTTGTAGATAGAAAATGAGTTACTTATTTTTGTTATTTGGTTATTGCATGTGTTTTCATAATTTATTTTTTATTTATTGTGTTTAATTTAAATTGGATTATAAAATAAACGAATCCTAATATAATGAATTTGATAATTTAGATATTCGAATCTTCTTGCTTTTTTAATGACAATGCTAATTTTATGTTTGTGATTTCGTTGAAACCTATCAAACAAATAAATTTATATCGATTTAGAATTCATATATTTTATAGAAAACTCAAATGCCATAGGAATTCTACATGAATTTATTATTTTATCCCAATTTATATTATAAAAAAATTCTCAAACAATTAATATTTTTTGCATTGAAAAAATATGATTCCGGCCGTGAGGAACCGCGGGTAAGTTACTAATATATATATATACTGAATAATAAAACTAAAAAAAAATTAATTTATAATAATAAAAAACCAAAAAAATCTGAAGAAACCTTTTAAATCTGGAAAAATATCTCAAACTCGAATTACATTAGATTCTAAGCGTGAAATATATATAAAAAATTAATATGTGGTGATACTAAACTCTGCC
This sequence comes from Salix purpurea, assembly GCA_027405865.1. Lineage (NCBI taxonomy): Eukaryota > Viridiplantae > Streptophyta > Magnoliopsida > Malpighiales > Salicaceae > Salix > Salix purpurea. The sequence continues at coordinate 4,439,973 of CM050329.1, read as the reverse complement.
TAACTCTCCAGGAATTAAAAGCTTAATGATCTTCACGTCCGTAGTTTACTGTACCCCCTGACTTCACACGAACACAACCAGCTGTTCACTCTGAAAAAAGCCTTCCATATTTCTCAATTCAGTCCTTCTGTTCCTCGTTTACTTGTTATTCTAAAGAATAAACAACCATTTCACTCGTCCATGGTGCATAAAAGCTTATTCAAAATCACAACATATATGACAAGTAATCTGACCGTGCATTGGAATGTCTTTTATATTGCAAATTTAAAATTGGAAAAAAAGGAAAAACAACGAACATTATTTTTACTATTATTATATTACTCACACCATAATCTTACACATCCTTACAAAACAACAAAAATTCAAACTCTAACACTATTTTAAATACAATTATTAAACAATTGGAAATTGAAAAATGGACCTTTCAAATGTCAAAAATAATTTGGAGAAGTCGCCTGAGAATTGAGGGTGACACAGGCAGCCTCTCGACGGTGCTGGAGCAATGGTTGCGCGTGGGTCTCAAGCGCCTCCACCACCGGCAACGTGTAATCTTCATGCCCCGTCTCTCGGAAGCAAAGATAGGGAGGCTTCAACCGTCCCATTCAATGTTTTTGTTGCAAATTTCAAGCTAATATTTTATAGAAAAAAGAGAGTGAAAGGATTCTATATATTAAAAAATAAAACAGGAGGCCCCGACATTTTATCACGGTCTATAAACACCGTGGATTCAAAAAATGTTATATTTTTATTTTTCAATCTCATACTTCATTATTATATTAATTGATGATTCAGCTTGGTAACTTGTTTCACATTACTATCTCTGAGATTATCGTAGCCTCTATAAAATATATATATTCATAGGTTGATTCTTGATTTTGCACGAATTTATGCATTTTTGTTATTTGTGAGAAATTTACAACGAGGGACCAAAATTAAGACTTTGGTAAGATAGAAGCTCTTCTTAAGAAAAAAAAATGGTGCCGACGTCTCTTGGGCTTAAAATTCTATTCATTTTCCACTCTAGCCCCTTTAGTTTTAAAATCATACAGTTTAGGGCAAAGTCTTATTTTATTCATGTTTCGGTCCTTGAATTTGAGGAGAAGAGAGAAAAAGAGTCATCGATGAACACTGAAGAAGAGATAAATGTTGGTTGTTCTAATTTAAAACATTAAAATAGTTAATTTTGGCTTCAAAGTATTTATTTTGATAAAACGAAATGTTTTTGAGTTTTTTTATTGCATGAAAATAAGATATATATATATATATATATGTGTGTGTGTGTGTGTGTGTGTGTGTGTGTGTGTGTGTGTTTTCTTAATTGATCCATAGATTTCTTTAGTTGAGAATTATATATATATATATATATATATATATATATATATATATATATATATTTGTGTTTTCTTAATTGATCCATAGATTTCTTTAGCTGAATTTTCTTTGAGGTTATAGGAGTGCTTTGAGGTATCTCCAGTTCAAAATATTTTAACAATTAAATTTAATTGAGACACAGATTCTTGGCCATGTAATGCAGTTGACATGTCTTTCTTCCACCGATTGATATCCACTTTCTTATAAATTAAATTATCTACAATATAATATCTATAAGCCCAAACGCCATCCCTCACGTAAGTGTGGGAATTGGTCTTCCCACAGCAGTGTTTTTGTGGCGCAATCATCTCTGAGACGGTCTTATACTGCCTCTTATATAATCGTAGATGACTTTGAGTTCAGAATACAGATATAAATCACGTTTTTGAACAACAAAGATTCCTCTTCGGCAACCCAATAAAGAGCTACTAAACCATGGATCGGAAGGAAACTCTTGTTATGCTAGCTGCTGCCTTGTTATGGATGGTGATATCTGCTGAAACATCCCAAGCAACTCACCTGCCTGGCTGCCAAGACAAGTGTGGTGATGTTAGCATTCCATACCCATTCGGCACAAGCAAAGGCTGTTACTTCAATGAACATTTCCGAATAACCTGTGATACCAAAATCACTCCACCCTTACCATATCTATGGTCGTCAGAAGTTGAGGTCCTAAGCATATCCCTTGATGGCCACCTGCGCATCCTCACATACGTTGGAGCAGATTGCTACAGCAAAAGTGGGGCGAGAGAATCACCTACAACATCCTATGCTATCTTACCAGCATTTCCTTTCTCCAACACTCGCAACAAATTCTTTGGTGTCGGGTGCGATACCATTGCATTAATTAGCGGGGTTGATATTCATGGACAAATATATCTTACAGGGTGTTTGTCCTTGTGCAGTGATATTGGTAGTGTCACGAATGGATCTTGCAATGGGATAGGCTGTTGCCAGACTCCTATCCCTGGAAATCTTTTGAATTATAACGCGAGTGTTGGTAGCGTTGGAAACCATACCGATATATGGGAATCCAATCCTTGTGGCTTTGCTTTCTTGGCGGAAGAAGAATCTTTCAACTTCACTATAGCCAATCTTACCAATATAAAGAACACAACACGTCTTCCCTCGTCTATTGACTGGGCGATTGGGAATCAAACATGCGAGGAAGCTAAAAAGAATCTGACTGGTTACGTTTGCAAGGCAAATAGCGACTGTTACGACTCGAGCAATGCCCCGGGGTATCTTTGCAACTGTTCAACAGGTTATATTGGGAATCCGTATATCCCTGACGGATGCCAAGGTGCGTGCTAATTAATCGTTTTGTATCTGATGTTGATTGGAGTAACTATTGTTTATTTCTTTTGCCGATGCTTGTCTAATTAGATGTTGATGAGTGTAAGGATTCAAACCTCAACGAATGCCTAAAAAACTACTGCCATAACACAATCGGGAATTATACATGTCCTTGCCCGAAGGGATACCATGGAGATGGAAGAAAAGATGGAGAAGGGTGCAGTGCTGACCAGCTACTTGTTGTCAAGATCTTTGTTGGTAAGCAAGCATCAACATTAAATGTCTCCCACGAGTCAAGCCCACCCATTACATTTTTCTCGGAGATATTCGCACTCTTGCTTATAATGATGCCATCCATATCTGACAATGATGAGAGAAAATGTTTTATCAAAGTGTGTATGTTGCTCAATTGAATAGACCCATATTTCAACGCAAGCTCATCAAATGCATAAAAGGTTATGTTACTGCGTAATGCGATTACTATTCATCAAGATTTACTTCTTTGACTAAAGGCATAAACTACCTGGTAGTCGCGTTTATTAGTTTAAATTTCTTCTTCCAAACCACGCATTCACAGGAACTTTTATTTACAGCAGCATGGTTTCCACTGACTTATTTCTCATGCAGGCGTCGGTGCTAGCGTGATAGTACTTGTAGCTGTTAGTGGCCTATTGTACTTCGGACAGCAGAAAAGAAAGCTCATCAAGCTGAAAGAGAAATACTTCCAACAAAATGGTGGTCTAATGTTGCAACAGAGACTAGCTGGACGAGAAGAACCCACTTCTGCTGCCAAAATCTACACTGCAGAAGAGCTCGAGAAGGCTACCAATAACTTCGACGAGAGCAATATTATTGGCAGGGGAGGATACGGCATTGTTTATAAAGGCATTTTTGCTGATAACACTGTCGCAGCCATAAAGAAGTCCAGGACAGTCGACAATAGCCAAATCGAGCAATTCATTAACGAAGTGGTTGTTCTCTCCCAAATAAACCATAGGAATGTGGTAAAACTTCTAGGTTGTTGCTTGGAGACAGAAGTTCCTCTACTAGTTTATGAATGCATCAGCAACGGCACTCTTTCTAGTTATATTCATGATAGAAGCAAAGCGGCTACCTTCACCTGGGAAACCCGTTTAAGAATCGCTGCAGAAACTGCTGGAGTGCTTTCATATTTGCACTCTGCTGCTTCTATGCCCATCATCCACAGAGATGTGAAGTCCAACAACATACTCTTAGACGAAAACCATACAGCAAAAGTCTCTGATTTCGGTTCTTCAAGGTTGGTTCCTCTTGATCAAGCTCAAATATCTACCATGGTTCAAGGAACCCTTGGATACCTGGACCCTGAATACCTGCTCACAAGTCAGCTTACAGAGAAAAGCGATGTTTACAGCTTTGGCGTTGTACTTGTAGAGCTACTAACAGGAAAAAGGCCGCTTTGTTTTGATGGGCCAGAGGAGGAGAGAAGCCTAGCCATGGTTTTTCTTTCCGCATTGAAAGAAGATCGTTTATTTCAGATACTGGAAGATTGTATTGCGAAGGAGGGAAATGTGGAGCAAGTTGATAAAGTAGCCAGACTGGTTAAGACGTGCTTGAGAGTAAAGGGAGAAGAAAGACCTACCATGAAGGAAGTGGCGATGGAACTAGAGAGATTAAGAATGGCGGGAAAGCATCCATGGACCAACGTTGAATCCAATTATGAAGAGACAGAGTACCTGCTCGGTAAAAAAATTGACGCTTCTGGTCATGGTAAAAGTGGCGAATCAAGTTCTGGGTATCAAGTTATCGGTCCGGTGCTCTTACCGAGCGGAGGAAGATGACTTGACATTTTCTTGTTATACTATACACTAAGAGATCATGGTTCGGTTGGTGTAGCTTGTGAGACAAATCATTGTGGATTACAATAGTGTTGCTTTGTTTTCTAGTCAGATTGGTTTGTTCAGCTAGAGATCATGGTTCGGTTACTATAGCTTGTGAGAAAAATAACTGTGAATTATAATAATGTTACTTAGTTTTCGGGTTGGTTTGGTTTGTTCAGCTCGCCATTTTATACTATATACTAAAAGAGATTATGTTTCAGTTACTGTAGCTTATGAGACAAATAACTGTGGATTACAAAAAGAAATAATGCCCTCAATCTCTATTCTCCATTACACATTTATCCTTAGAATTTTCATTAAAAAATACCTTCTAATTATTGAAGAGTCTCCAAATTCATAAAAAAAAAAATCTTTTATAGTTAACAGACACTAGTCACTAGCCACTTCGACAAAAAAAAGAGAGAGTCAAATTATCACAATTGAGAGATTAATCTTTAGTATAGCTAGTCATGGTTTAGTCAATATGTGTATAGCAAGAATTTGCATATATCCATTAATCTTTTCAAATGTTAAAAATAAAAGGTTTAGTTTTAATTGAAAAACCAAGATTGTTAACGTGATTGTAGAAAGATTTTTTATAAACTTGAAGAGGTTTATTGAGATATAAAGCATATTAAATCATTAATTTTGTTAGTTTAATAGACGAAGATGAAGAATTCTCGTGAATGGCTCCATGATCCTTTATAACGACTCGGTCACTTAAGAACAGCAGCTATTACACTCAACACACACTCACCCGGTCATCTTTGATTTAGCACAAAATTCTTTCACCAAAACTTCCCCTCCAACAGCTACTTACTCTTTTTTTTTTTGTAACAAAAGGACCAAGCCCACAAAACCATGCTGTCCAAGATCTAAAATCTGATATGTCCCTTTTATCATACACAACCCGATCCAAAATTAAAAAGAAAAAAAAAGAACAAAAAAAGAGCAGGAGAGAAGAAGAAGGCGCATCAGAGAAATAGACAGCAGTTGACTGCCCCTACTCGGTGACCCAATGCACGCCACGGATTATGCATTCAATGTGCGAATATAGTTGAAATTACGAATTGACAGGCATTGTTTTCATGTGGAATATTATTATTATTATTATTATTATTATTCTACATATTTTTAATTTTTAAACGAAGTCCACCTACATAAATATTGTATTGACTTATGAAAAGGAAATTACATATTGGCCTGTGAATGTGAATGTGAATGTGAAGGTGATGAAAAAAACATAGCCATCGATCATCCAATAGACCACTTACACCTGTTTTATTTTAAAGAACTATATTCAATGAGCAATTTACTGATTAAAGTATACAATATAAAGCAGCCTGCAAGGTGCAAGTTCTCGACCGTTCAAAAGATAACGACCGTTAATTGACGTCCTCTTGAGCCCTTGGTTGGGGCAATGGAAGTTCTGATGTCGAATATCTTAAATTTAGCATTATATTCTCCATCGGTACATCTCTATATTTTGGATACAGTCAGATTTTTAATACAATAATTTTCTTACTCGTTTTATCTCGATTGTTTTAGGGACGCGTGGCCTTTTCTCTGCTGATTATTATTCTCTAAATCAAGGGATTGCTAATCAAGGATTTAATAAAGTCAAGGCTGCAAATTGAGAGCAGCTTACCGGTTCAGCTTTTGATCATGAAAAAGAAAGATCCCAAGTTCTACTTCATAAATAAATGGAAATTTAATTACCACTTGCAGAGATGTCTTACATCAGCAACATTTTGTACTCACAAAATGTCATTCCAATGAATCGGTATTCCTTGTTGGTTTTTATATATATAAGAGATTTATTTTGTAGCTCCATTAATCCTTAACACCAAGTAGCTGCCATGAGAGCTCCAGAAATGCTCTTTCCGTTCACTCTCGTAGCTGCGCTGTTAGCAGCGACGACCATTTCAGCTCAAGAATTTCCCATAGCAAAGGCTGGATGCCAAGATCGATGTGGGAATGTCACCATCCCCTTTCCATTTGGCTTGACAGATGATTGCTACTACGACGCCGAATTCCTCATAACTTGCAACCATACTTTCAGTCCTCCAAAAGCATTTCTCACCGCAAGTGCTATAAACGTCACGCAAATAACACTCGCAGGAAAGCTGCATATCGAGCAATATATAGCCAAGGATTGCTATAATGCTTCTGGGCCAACTCACAGCAACAATCCCTACCTTACGCTCGCCGATTTCATTATCTCTGATGCTGATAATATTTTCGTGACCATTGGTTGCGATACTGTAGCGCTCCTCCTTGGCAATTTGGAAGCAGCTGGTAGTAATAAAAGCGTTTACCAGGTAGGATGCACGTCCTTATGTGACAGCTTAAAATATGTACCTAATGATACATGCTCTGGCATAGGTTGCTGTCGAACATCCCTTGCCAAGGGAGTAAACTACTTCGACATAACAGTTTTTAGCCAGAAAAATCATAGCGGTATCTTGGACTTCAGCCCCTGCAGCTACGCCTTCATTATTGAAGAAAGGAAGTTCAATTTTTCTAAAAGTTATTTTCAGGACCTGGAGAACGTTGAAAAGCTTCCTATGGTAGTTGACTGGAGCATAGGAAAAAATAGCTGCGCCGAAGTAAAAAAGAGTGGCATGTATAACGCATGTCAAGGAAACAGCACTTGTTATGATCCTGACAATGGAAACGGGTACCTCTGCAGGTGCCTGGACGGGTACCGAGGAAACCCATACCTCCCTAATGGTTGTCTGGGTATTTTTTTTAACTGTCTCTGATCTGTTTCTTTTTTTTTCTCTCTCTTTCAAATTAGACATTTTACAGGGGCTTCTTACTAACTTGCAATGCTTCTGTTCTTTTCCAGACATTGATGAATGTACAGATGCAACTGTAAACCACAATTGCACACATATTTGTACTAACTTGTTAGGGAAGTATGCATGTTCTTGCCCAAAGGGGTACCATGGTGACGGAAGAAAAAATGGCGATGGCTGTATCCCCCGTCGGTCACTGGTGATTAAGATCGCTGTCGGTAAGTTTGTATACCATCATCCTCTTTATTTTTAATCCCTATGTTCATGTATATACTATTGTATATAGATCTTTCATGTGCCATTAAAAGTAATTGTTTGTTTTTTCGGTTTCTCATTTCTAATTTGGATAAGATATATACATGTGCCAAATTTTAGTTCCTATTTAGACAAAGCTTTGATGGTCAATATTATTATACAATACACTAAAAGAGTTCAGAGTCACGACTGTAGCTTGCGTGTATTTTCACTGTGGATTACAATAGTAATGCTCAATTTTCGGCTGGGTTCGGGTCGTTCGGTTCGCCGATTCATTGGTTTTTTCTCTTTTTGCACAGTAAAATAACGGTTTCGTCCCTAAAAAAGAAAAAAAAACAGGTTATGGGCGGAGGGGTTCCGAGGTAATTGCACAATTTCCGGTTTGGTCCGGTCCGCCGCATTTTTTGATTTTTTATAATTTTTGCACAATAAAATCACCGTTTTGTCCCTTGAAAAGGAAAAAAATAAGCTCTGGGCGAGAGGGGTGCCACGGGAATTTCATATATATTTTTTTTAAAAATAGCTAAATACGGATATAACCCCTAATAAGACAAAATTGATGACTTAAGCACAGGGATAGACCGATAATTAAACTTTATTTTTTTTATTTTTTTCTCGAAATACTGTCGGCGCGTGTAGCACATGCGACAGACAGTATTTGGCCTCACGGCCTGTTTGGGAGGCGCATAAGGCGTCCTACGGTCGAAGAAAATGGGCTATCGACATCTTGGACGATGCGCCACCGTGTGGTCTTCCTCCTGGTCTAGTGCATTTTCCTAACTAGTGATCGTATCAATGGCGGTGGTCGGTTAAACGTCTTTATCCTGCACGCTAAAGTGCAGGAGAGGCCCCTGATTTTGTGAGCTTTTCACTTTAGTCTCTTCAATTTTATTTTTGTTTATGGCCCTGATTTTTGTTATATAAGTTTTGATTTATTTCAATTGGATCCTTCTATTGAAATTCACTATATATTTAGGTTACACTTCGGTCCTCTTTATTTTAATTTCCGAGTTGGGTTTAAATACCTTAATATATTCGGTACATAAGTGATGATTTTTTCAATTTTATCCTTGGATTAAAATTGATAATGTATTTGATTTTCATTTCGGCCCTTATGCTTTTATTTTTTTTATTTTAATTCCTTTATTTCTTTTATATTTATGGAATAGTCTCTATTTTAATCCATGTATATATAAGTGTGCTCTTGGTTTTGGTTTTTAATTTTTATTATTTTTTTATTTGTTGAGGTGGTATTTAAAAAAAATAGTTCTTAAATTTTATTTTGTGTCTATGATCATTTGAAAATTAATTTTTTTGTTTTTCTCTCTCTCTTTGTTCTTTCTTTGTTTTTTTATTTGTTTTTTTATTTATTTTTATTTTCAATTCAAATGAATATTTTTCATCTGATAATTTTTATTTATTTATTTTTTTGTTTGATCTTTTATTAAATTTTTTAGGATTTTTTTAGTCTTTCATTTATTTGTGTTTTTTTTTCATTATTAACACAATAATAATAATAATAATAATAATAATAATAATAATAATAATAATAATAATAATAATAATAATAATAATTTTAGTTGTTTTTCTTGCTTACTCTTTTGTTAATGTTTTTGAGTTTTTTTCTCTCAGGATAATTTAATAATTTTTATTATTTTGACAGTAATAGCAATGATAATTTTAGATGTTAAGACTTCAATGTTACTATTGTTATAATATAGTATGTTGATATGTTTTATTATATTAAACTTTCAAATATAGAAATTATATTTTAATTTTGAACAAGAAAATCCTATTAATTTTTTTTAATTCCAACAATTATAAAAACTTTTTCTTCAACCTGCAATGTAGTGCGGTCAATTTTCAACTCAAATGATTTTTTTTCAGCTAATAATTTTTATTTTTTTATCATTATTTTTTTTATTTGCTCTTTTGTTAATGTTTTTAGCCTTTTTTTTTAGTCTTTGATTTAATTTTTGGTTTTTTCATTATTAACATAATAATAATATTAACAATAATAATTTTAGTTTTTGTTTTTACTTTCTTTTTTGTTAATTTTTTTGTGTTTTTTTCTCTGGGTAGTTTAATAATTTTTATTCTTTTGGAAGTAATAAGGATGATAATTTTAGATGTTAAGACTTCGATGTTATGGTTATTGTAATAGGATATGTTGATCTGTTTCATTATATCAAACTTTGCATGTATAAATATTATATTTTAATCTCAACAATTATAAAAATTATATGTTTTGCCTGCAACGTAGTGCAGGCAATTAACTAGTTAAAACTATATCACAATCGTACTTCTAGTTTTGGCTGAATTAAAACCTGATCCCCACCATCAAAGACCTAAGTTTAATACTCACCTCCTGTAGCAACAATTATATGTAAATTTTTGTTAATTTTCATTTTAAATTTTTTAGTTTTTCAAAGTATATACTGAAATTCATATAGTTGTTTAGAAGTATTGAGAAAAAAATCTTGAACGGATGTCATAGCATTGGCTAGAATTTATTTTATCAATAAAATTTGAAGTAGCTAGTGAAGCAAAAGTGACTTGAAATTATTCTAGATTTATTTCATCTAAAATTTATAGCTCTTGGTATTTCAGAAAACCATATTGGGAGGACTCTAATTTGATCCATATGAACTCTAAAACTTCAAAACCAATAACGTTTCAAAATCAAATCCAGTACAAATGTACTCATTTTTTAATTTATTCTATATAGTCATGAGATCATTTCAACCTGAATTTCATGATGGCAAACTTTAGCTCTCCACCTTTCGTACATAATTTCAAATATTTCTTATCAGATTGAAATGTTTATTGGCTAAACAAAAATGGAAAAAAATGCAATAATTTCCCCTGTGATATTAACCAGTTGAGTATACTTACTCAATTTGGATGAACTTATGTACATAATTAATTACAAATTAATTTCTCAAGATCTTTGTACATGTAGGAATTGGAGTAGGATTAATATCTTTGTTGATGGGAATCACTTGGTTGTTTTGGGGATATAAAAAATGGAAGCTAATGAAGCTCAAAGAGGAGTACTTTAGGCAAAATGGTGGTTTGATATTGGAGCAACAATTATTAAAAAGGGAAGGACCTGTTACAGAAACGGCAAAAATATTTACAGCTGAAGAGCTCGAGAAAGCCACTTGCAAGTACCATGAAAGTAAAATTCTTGGACATGGAGGTTTTGGTACAGTTTACAAAGGAACTTTAACAGATGGAAGAATTGTTGCAATTAAGAAGTCCAAAACAATTGATCAAAGTCAAATTGAGCAGTTTATCAATGAGGTGGTTGTGCTTTACCAAATCAATCACAGGAATGTGGTGAAGCTTCTAGGATGTTGCTTGGAGACAGAAGTTCCATTATTAGTTTATGAATATGTTGCAAATGGTACCCTTTTTGACCACATTCACAACAAGAGCAAGGTGTCGGCCTTAACCTGGGAAATTCGTTTAAAGATAGCTTCTGAAACTGCAGGTGTTCTATCATATTTGCATTCCGCAGCTTCTATGCAAATTATTCACAGGGACATCAAGTCTACAAACATACTCCTGGACAATAGTTACACAGCAAAAGTGTCAGATTTTGGCACTTCTAGGCTAGTTCCGTTGGATCAAGATGAATTGTCAACCATGGTGCAAGGAACTCTAGGATACTTAGACCCTGAGTACTTGCATACAAGCCAGCTGACAGACAAAAGCGATGTTTATAGTTTTGGAGTGGTTCTTGTGGAACTCCTAACTGGGATGAAGGCAATTTCCTTTGAAAGGCCCGAAGGGGAGAGAAACTTATCAGTGTATTTTCTTAGTGCACTGAAAGAAGATCGTTTGGTCCATATTCTTCAGGATTGCATGGTGAACCAAGATAATATGAGGCAAGTTAAGGAAGTTGCCAACATTGCAAAGAAGTGCATAAGAATAAGAGGAGAGGAAAGACCTAGCATGAAAGAAGTAGCAATGGAATTAGAGGGGCTAAGAACATCCGCAAAACATCCTTGGACTAATGACAAGTCAAATGTAGAAGAGACAGAGCACTTGCTTGGTAAATCAATGGAAACTGCTCATTTTGAGGAAATGGCCAGTACAAGTGCTGGGTATCAAAGTTTACAGAATCATTTAATGAAATCACTAGGTGGTGGTAGATGAACATTTCATTCTAGTGTCACAACTTTTCTTGATGGTTTGCTTTGAATAATAGCTTGCCAGCAATGTATGGTAATGCAATCACTAGGTGGTGGTAGATGAGCTTTTCATTCTATTGTCACAACTTTTCTTGATGGTTTGCTTTGAATAATAGCTTGCGAGCAATGTATGGTAATGCTTTTCTTTTGTGTACTCCAGACCATTTGTGCTTTGTTATAGTGATTTTATAATTTTAAAAGATAAAAGATTTCTGATAGTATGTCAATATTCAACTTGCATTGAAATTCTTTATCCTATCTCCATTTTGCGATGTAATAATATTCCAGGTGATCTTTTTTTGAAAGAAAAAATAAATAAATTTTTGTGCATGTATTCTGATGTATACCATTAGACTATTTAAAAGTATATACTCTAAATAGGCAACTCTCTAAATCATATTCCTTTCTTCTTTAGAGCACATTTAAGCTTAGGAGCTAATTATAATCTAATACTAACTTGTTTTTCCAACATATTATTTCTTTATTAGATATTACCTCTATATTCAGTACAGGATTGTGAGAGCACTAAACAGGAAAAAAAACATTGGCTAATAACTTCAACATTATTAGTAATAGCCTCGTGCAACCATGAACTTCACTTCCCTTATAATATCTTTTAATTACAATGACTATTTGTCTCGAGGACATCTAGACATCCACAAAAATAGAAATTTATATGAGGCACAATTGTTATTCAATTTCTCTTTTCGGTGAAAGCTAAAAAATGATCTAGAGTTGATCATAATAGTTCTTAATATAGAAATTGATTCCACCTTTAGAACGATCATAACCACTCAAATGTGTCGTCATAGTAGAAGTGATAATTCAACCCCAAGTTTATGGATATCAAATCAACTCGAATAAATAAGGTTTTTTTCATATTTATCTTATTCTTTATCAAACCAACTTTGTGTATTACTTTTATTTATGTTAAATAATAAATAATATTCAAATAATCTAATAAAAAATGATAATATTCATTATCATCCCAATGTCATTAACCATTTTCTATGTAATCTCAATTAAGATAATTTAGAAATTGAAATGAAATGTAGTTAGTTGTATTAACATTGAGTTGATGGAGCAAGAAGCAATAAGTTATAGATTGAAACCCAATTTATACCAATAATGAAATATACTAAATCTGGGTCTTTAGGTCCAAAACCATTTTGTTAAATTAAAAAAAAACAAAATAAATTTTTAAAAAATGACACGTTGACATTATATTTAGAAATCAAAATTAGAAGTGGTCTCATGCAAGACTACAAATCCATATTATTTATTTTTTGTAATTTAGATTACGTTGCACGTTATAAAAAAAGAAGAAATCAATACCTTGATTGTGTTGGAGTCTATATTTGTTAATTAAATTGGTTTTATTTTAATGAGATAAAAAAATAAAATATAGAAAAAAGTGATCATTGGAGAGAGAAAACATTTTTTCAAGAGCAAAAATATTGGTATTGTTTGATTTTTATCCGATGGATTAAATTGGATAAAAATAGATAAAAAAAATCAATGCAAGTCAACCCGAATTAGCAAACAAACATGTAACTTGTGTAATTTGGGGTAACCCATGGGTGAACTTATCAAACTCACTTTCAGCTCATGAGATTAACATAAGTCTATTAAAAGAAACCACAAAGCTATTTAAAAAAAAAACTAATTTCAAGATTGAAAAAGAAAATAAACAAAAAAAGAGTAAGTCCCATTAACTTTTTTATGGATTGGATACATGTCATTACCAAATGCACGACATAACGTTTAAGATAGTTCTCAATTCATCATAAATGAACATAACTGAAAAAGAAAATAGTATGCTTGTAGAGGAATCAGGATCTAAGTATAATACTCCACATTTTTTTATAAAAAAATAAATTCAAAAACCAATGTTAAGAGCATGATGACATTGTTGATATGTAATTATTTAAAATTAATGTCTTTTAAGCAATACATTAGTCTACCAATTACACCTCTATAATCAATTCATCACAAAATAACAGGAATAAGTATTTCTAATATATCGAATCAAAAACATTTTATTGTCATAATCAAATGAAATCTCAAGAAAAAGAATTGTTAATATATTCTTGCTTGAGACTTACTTTTTTTGTTCATAGTTAAGGTTTCTTTTCGTTCAGAAATGCATGAAAAATAATATTTTTAAGTTTTTAAAAATCACTTTTGATATCAACATATCAAAATGACCTTGGAACACCAAAAATATTTAATTTGAAACAAAACATAAAAATAAAATAAAATCAGTTTTTTTCAAAATCGCTTTTGAAATTAAACGCAGTGCTAAACAGATACTTCTTAATAACCTATTTTTATTTCTTTTCTACATTTTCCTTATCAACCTTTTTTTTTCCATTCATGTTTCTTTCTCTTCTTTCTAGAGAAGATTTCATCAATTTCAGTAATTGATTCTTCAAGGGTCTTTTTTTGGGGATTTGTTTTTGCTTGAAAACCAACATAAAATAGAAAGCATAAATTATATAACAAATAAGATAACATGATATTAACTAAAATATAATTGTCGTGTTGGTTTTACGGTAGCATTTTTACTATGTACATAAACACAAATTACGGTAGATTGAGCTGTAAAATTACTACCCCTGAGGCTGAAAAATTTAACCCTCGAAACCGGGGTCATTTTCGATATTTCTAGGAGATATGTATAGTATTTATGATTTCATTGCAACATAAAGCTACTATTTTACCCATGGAAGCTGACAAAAGGATGTAGAATAGTAGGGGTGTTTTTGTTTTTTCACAAATTCGTGCACAGTAAAACTACAAACCTACCTAGAGCTGGGGGTATTATGACCCTTTCATCATGTATTTTTTTTTTGTGTTTATCATTGGGTCCAAGAGTATATATTTAGTTTATTAATTTTTTCAGAAACACTATAGGCGCGTCGCACGGACGTGCCACCAGAGTTTCCGCGCATGCGCCTTTCAGGTGGCATGCGAAGTCGTGTGGTGGTGGAAACTAATCGTCCGTTGTGTCACCTAGCGTGCCATCAATGTTTTCGCGCACATGCCTTTTAGGTGGCGTGCGGAGTCTTGTGGAGGTGGAAAATAATCGTCTGTTATGTCACCTGGTGCGCCACCATGTCCTTTGCCTCCCAGTAAGGCGCGTGTCTATTACCGGTGGTCGATGAATCGCCAATGGATGGTTTTTTATTTTTTTCTCTCTTTTCCTAAAATTTTATTTATATTGGTGATCATTTGAAAATTATAATTTCTCCCTTTTTTCCTTTGCTCTTTTATTTTTTGTATTTTCTGTTATTTCTATTTGTTCTTTGGATCATATGATTTTATGATTTCATTGTTTGTGCAATAATAAGGATAATTTTATTGATTATTTTTTTATTGTTTTTTGTATAAATGTTTGCTTTTTATTTTATTTTTTGAGCAATTTAATGATTTTAATTGTTTGGACAATAATATTGATAACAATTTAACTGTTATAGTCATGATAATGACAATAACGTAGGGATGAATTTTCACTGATATTTTCTTTTATATATATATATATATTAACTACTTATTTTTATTGTTTGATTATTCCAGGTGTTTTCATAATTTATATTTTATCTGTTGTGTTTAATTTAAATTTGATTATAAAATGAACTAATCCTAATACAGTGAATTCAATAATTCAAGTATCAGAATCTTTTTATTTTTTTAATAGTGATGAAATTTTTTTATTGGTGATTTCATGGAAATCTATTAAACAGATAAATTTATATTAATTTAAAATTTGAAGCACAGAAAAGTAGTTGCTACTTGGCTAGACAATCTTAGTGGTTATCATCGAAAATTATGGATAAATGAGTGTTCTACCAAGCTCTTTCTTATACATTGGATTTGGCTAGTGTTTTATAATAAATTTTTTTTAAAAAAATATATAAATTGGATGAAAAGATAGAAGTAAAAAAATAAAAATAAATCAGCTTATATAAAAGTTTTGATATGAATTTCTATCATTTTAATTTCACAATGACATGTAATCACATTATTTTTTCTTTCTTTTACATTAAAATAATAATTAAATACTCTCTTCAAGATTGGTTGAATGTGTCTTTATATGTATCATGTAAAAAATTAAAACGTATGAGATTTTTTCAGTAGTAGTAACTGGTGCACTATAAATACACTCGTGAAACGTGTGAGTTTTTTTTCTTAAAAAAAAATAGCTACTCTATTTTCCAGCCGCCACAAGTCATACAACTCTTCAAAAAGTTAAAAACATAACAAAGAATAATTCATGCTCACATGATTGGTGTTTGGTACTAGGTATTAAAAATAATTTTGAAAAAAAAATTATTTGAAATTAAATTTATTTTGGTGTTTTTATATTATTTTAGTATGTAGATATCAGAAATATATTTAAAAAATATCATTTTAATATATTTTTAAACAAAAAACACTTTAAAAAACAACTCCAATCATACAATCAAACATGCAATTGGTTTTAAGAGCCCACCAACACTCTTGGGTTTTTAATTGCAGCGACCTAGACACACTTGCTCATAAACCTGTGATTTTGAACTTTTTCTAGCTTTCTTATTTATTAATTTAGCTTGAATATAAATATTTTAAAAAAAATATTGAATCAAGTTGAGTTTATGGTTTGGGTCACAAGTTTGATCAATTAGGTTATTATTATCATTGTTATTTTTATATCACTTTTTTTAAATGATATATTTTTTAAAATTTATATATTAATTAATATCTCTCATATGTGATTTTTTTATTTAAATTTTTTGATAAAGATTGTTTTTTTGGTGCTGTGTATATTTAATTTTTAAAAAGATTATTTTGTGTCATCTATATTTTCTTTATTTTATTTTAAATAAAAATACTTATATTTAGTTAATACTCATAATATGTATAACCTTGCATAATATTTTTTTTCACTTTTAATTTATCTATTTATTTGTCAATTCTTAATATTTTTTGGTGAAATAAAAAATAATTTTAATAAACAAAGTCACTAAACATAACCGGATAAATATCTCATATTTAAAGATTAAATATATAAATTTATATGTGTCTCTTGATTTTTCTAATTTTATCTTTTCTAATCATCAATAAAAAAAGTGATTTAACAGATAATTCTTGATTTATTTAATGACATGTATAGTTGAGCTTTTCAATTTACCCTTGAAATATTTTTTTATATATACAAAATACATCAAAAGAACTTGCATGTATAATTTTTACGAAAGAAAATAACTAGTTATTATTTAATAGATAGCGCGCGCATAAATAGTTGATAAGTCGGTTAGGATTTCTATTTTGAGTTTCTTTTTAACATGAACAAGTATATGCCCCCACCCTTTTTTCTTTCCTTTTTTTGCTATTTTTTTCAAAATCCTCATTTCATGAGGTTATCTTAGAGCCCATTAGGCTTCGTCGCAAAGACAGTGGCAAGGTTGGGCCTTGAGTCCATGAGCTTTTTGTGGATTTGGACTTGGGAGGATCTACTAGTCACTGCGTCAATAAGAAAAACAAAATGCAGAATAAGGACTGATTTTGAAGCTCATCAAAAGTTTAGAGGCCCATTTCGCAATTGTGAAACAACTAGAAATTTTAGCTGCTGCTAGTTTGCAAGCCCAGGCTACTTCTTTTTGGACCAGATTTTTTTTTAATATTTTTATTAAACTTTAAATTTATTTGTTTTGAAAATTTTTGTTTTCATCAATATAAGCTTTCATAGCAATATAAGGATAATACATTCACTCAATAGAATAAATCAAGAATTACTTGTGTTAATAAATCTTAATAAATTTGTTGATCTTAACTAAAGATTCATAAAGATAAAATAAAAATACATATTAATATATTTAGTCTCTTGTCGCATGTAGTTTCTCAAAAAAATATGTCATTTTAAATAATTATAAAGTCATTTTTTTATTAATATCCCTCTTGTGTTATCTTAGTGAATGTAAAGTTTACTAAAATCATAGTTTCTATTGATATAAAAAAAATTACGATTATTAAATGAAGTCAAGAAAAAATATCAAAACATTATGTCCATAATTATTTTGTGAATGAAAGCTAAAAATATATAAAATGTCAAAATCATGCCCAAAATCTATCTATTTAAAAAAAATATTTGAATTGGAATTTCAAAAACAATTTATTTGTAGTTATTATATTCATGTTCGATAAATGATAATTGAACAAATTATTAAAATAAAAAAAATCTATGATATTATTTAAGAGCCATTTCAAAACCTAATATTAAATTAATCAACATGAAAAATTTATTTTACTGGTGAAAAATTAGAAATGAAAAAAAAAATACATCAAAAGGTCAGACCCAACATTTGGTATTCTAATAGAAGGCCAGACATGTATAGGAATCAAATTAAGCTCATGCTCTCCACCTTGCTTTCTATATTTTCTCTTATTAAATAGAAGGACAGCATGTTTTTCACAGCTTAGTTATTTTAAATAAAATGAAAATTGATAAAAAATTGTCCTCTTGTCTAACTTTTTGCACCTAACTAGGTGAAAACTAGCCCTTTTTTAATTTTTTACCAAACAACCCATTTTTCAATGATGTATTTTGTAATCTCTTATAAAAAAATAATAATATAGTTTTGTACCTTGTGGCAGCTGCCGTTAAAAGCTACCTATTTTGAAGTCAAGGTCGCGCGTCCATGTTATAAAGTATGGTCGCTTCTCGTGATTCAAAGTGGAAATCTTAAAAAAAAATCATTTTTTTTCATGAAAAAACCCCCACGTGTCTCAAGTGGATTACTAAACAATTTCCACATTCAAAACCAGGGCGCTTGACCTAGCAAAATAAAGACTTTAGCCATTAAAAATGCTTCAATTCTAACAAGAGATTTAGAATTTGATTGGAGTTGTTATTTAAAGAGTTTTTAATTTGAAAATATATTGAAATGATATTATTTTTTAAAATTTACCTTGTGGCAGCTGCCCTTAAAAGCTACCTATCAAGACAAGGTCGCGCATCCATTTTATTTCCAAGCAATCAATTGCCTCGGAACTTCACAGATACCGCGTCAGGATCTCTATTCACGTCAATGGTATAATAACATATCATCGACAAGAAGTATCTTCACCGTGTCTGCTCTGGAACACAGCTTCACCTAATCACTAAAACAACTCGGCATATTTTTCCATCGACCAGTTTCGTGGTCATTAGCTTTATAAAAAAAGGCTACCTGGCATAGAGAGTAGCATACCACCCGACTCCATTCTAATCAAACAGATAGGTTGCGGTCATGAGAGTTCGAGGAATGGCCTTACAGCTCACAATAATAGGAGTGTTGGTGGCAGCAGCTACAGCATCACCGGAGTTTCCGATAGCGAAGCCTGGATGCAGTGATAGATGTGGGAATGTTAGTATCCCATATCCATTCGGCACGGGACCAGGTTGCTACCGCGGCAGTCGGTTCCTCATAACCTGTAATGATAGTTTCAACCCTCCAAAAGCATTTCTCACCACAAGTACTATCAACGTCACGGAAATAACACTCGAAGGAAAACTGCATGTCGAGAAATATATAGCCAAGGACTGCTATAATGCATCTGGACGAACTCGCAGGATCAAACCCACACTTAAGCTCGCCAAATTCATTATCTCTGATGCTGACAATATTTTCGTGTCCATTGGTTGCGATACTGTGGCATCCCTCAGTGGCAATTTGAAAGAAGCTGGTAGTGATGAAACCAAATACAAGGTAGGGTGCATGTCCTCATGTAACAGCTTAAAATATGTTCCGAATGATACATGCTCCGGCATAGGTTGCTGTCAAACATCTCTTGCCAAGGGAGTAGATGACCTCAACATAACAGTTACTAGCCAGAAAAATCACAGTGGTATCTTGGACTTCAACCCCTGCAGCTACGCCTTCATTATTGAAGAAAAGAAGTTCAATTTTTCTAGAAGTTCTCTTCTGGACCTGGAGAACGTTAACAAGCTTCCTATGGTAATTGACTGGAGTATAGGGAATAATAGCTGCGCCGAAGTAAAAACAAATACCTCTGCATGTCAAGGAAACAGCACTTGCTATGATCCTGACAATGGAAACGGGTACCTCTGCAGGTGCTTGGACGGGTACCGAGGAAACCCATACCTCCCTAATAGTTGCCTGGGTATTTTTTTTTACCGTCTCTGATCTGTTTCTTTCTCTTTCAAATTAGAAATTTTACAGGGGAAACCCATACCTCCCTAATGGTTGCCTGGGGCTTCTTACTAATATGCAATGTTTTTGTTCTTTTCCAGACATTGATGAATGTACAGATGCAGCTGTACACCACAATTGCACACATCATTGCACCAACACGGTAGGGAATTATACATGTTCTTGCCCCAAGGGGTACCATGGTGACGGAAGAAAAAATGGCGATGGTTGTATCCGCCGTCGGTCACTGGTGATTCAGATCGCTGTTGGTAAGTTCGTATACCATAATCCTCTTTATTTTCAATCCAGATGTTCATGTTCTTTCTATTGTACATAGGTCTTTCATGTGCCATCAAAGGTAATTGTTTGTTTTCCGGTTTCTCATTTCTAACTTGGATAGGATATATACATGTGTCAATTTTTAGTTACACAAGGTTTTGATGCTCAGTGTTATTAAAACTACATCATAACCCTACTTCTAGTTCAACCTAAATTAATACTTGAAATTCATGCAGGAATTGTATGTAGATTTTTGTTAATTTTCTTCCCCAAATTTTAGTTTTTCAAACTATATATTGAAATTCATGCAGTTGTTTAGAAATATTGTGATAAAATCTTGCTGTATCAGAGCATTGGCTAGAATTTAGTTTATCAAAATTAATTGACTTGAAACTATAGATTTTTTTCATCTCAGATTTGCAGCCCTTAGTATTTTAGAAAGGAATCAAATTTGATCCATACTAACTCCAAAACTTCAAATCCAACAACGTTTCAAAGTCAAATCCACTACAAATGTTTTAACTTATTCTATATAGTCATGAGATCATTTCAACCCAAATTTCTTGATGGCAAACTTTAGCTCTCCACCTTTCATACATAATTTCAAATATTTCTCATCAGATTGAAATGTTTAATGGTTAATTATAAATGAAAAAAAATGTAATAATTTCCCTTATGATATTAGTCACTCGGGTATACTTGCTCAATTTAGATGAATTTCTGTATAAGCAATGTACATAATTAATTACAAATTAATTTCTCAACATCCTTGTACGTGTAGGAATTGGAGTAGGACTCACATCTTTGTTGATGGGGATTACTTGGTTGTTCTGGGGATACAAAAAATGGAAGCTAATGAAGCTCAAAGAGAAGTTCTTTAGGCAAAATGGTGGTCTGGTGTTGGAGCAGCAACTATCAAGAAGGGAAGGGCCTGTTACAGAAACGGAAAAAATCTTTACTGCTGAAGAACTCGAGAAAGCCACGTGCAAGTATCATGAAAGTAGAATTCTTGGCCATGGAGGTTTTGGTACAGTTTACAAGGGAACTTTAACAGATGGAAGAGTTGTTGCAATTAAGAAGTCCAAAACAATTGATCAAAGCCAAATCGAGCAGTTTATCAATGAGGTGGTTGTACTTTACCAAATCAATCACAGGAATGTGGTGAAACTTCTAGGATGTTGCTTGGAGACAGAAGTTCCTCTACTTGTTTATGAATATGTTGCAAATGGTACCCTCTTTGACCACATTCACGACAAGAGTAAGGTGTCGACCTTCACCTGGGAAATCCGTTTAAGGATAGCTTCTGAAATTGCTGGTGTTCTATCATATTTGCATTCTGCAGCTTCTATGCAAATCATTCATAGGGACATCAAGTCTACAAACATACTCCTGGACAATAGTTACACCGCAAAAGTGTCAGATTTTGGCACTTCTAGGCTAGTTCCGTTGGATCAAGATGAATTGTCAACCATGGTGCAAGGAACTCTAGGATACTTAGACCCTGAGTACTTGCACACGAGCCAACTTACAGACAAAAGCGATGTTTATAGTTTTGGAGTGGTTCTTGTGGAACTACTAACTGGGATGAAGGTAATTTCCTTCGACAGGCCTGAGGGGGAGAGAAATTTATCAATGTATTTTCTTTGTGCACTGAAAGAAGATCGTCTGGTCCATATTCTTCAGGATTGCATGGTGAACCAGGATAATATGAGGCAGGTTAAGGAATTTGCCAATATTGCAAAGAAGTGCATAAGAATAAGAGGAGAGGAAAGACCTAGCATGAAAGAAGTTGCAATGGAATTGGAGGGGCTAAGAACATCCGCAAAACATCCTTGGACTAATGACGAATCAAATGTAGAAGAGACAGAGTACTTGCTTGGTAAATCAATGGAAATTGTTGGTTTTGAGGAAATGGCCGGTACAAGTGTTGGCTATCCTAGTTTACAAAATCATTTAATGCAATCACTAGGTGGTGGCAGATGAACATTTGATGATAGTGTCACAACTTTTCTTGATGGTTTGCTTTGAATAATAGCTTACCAGTAGTGTATGGTAATGCTTTTCTTTTTTGTATTCCAATCCAATTCCGCTTGAAATTCTTTATCCTATCTCCATTTTGCAATGTAATAATATTCCAGGTGATTTTTTTAAAGCATAAATAAATAAATTATTGTGCACGTATTCTGATGTATACCATTAGACTATTGAAATGCATATTATAAATAAGCAACTCTCTAAACCATATTCTTTTCTTCTTTACAACACATTTAAGCTTGGGAGCTAATTATAATCTAATGCTGACTCATTTTTCCAACATGTTCTTTCTTTTTTAGATATTACCTCTATATTCAGTACCGGATTGCGAGAGCACTAATGTAAAAAAAATGATGGCTAATTATCTTAAAAGCTAAAACAGCTCGCGAGTCATTGCCACTGTTCACCAAGAGACAAAGCAATGTGGACTTTAATAGTAATTCTCAATTTTTGGGTGGGTTAGGTTCGTTCGGTTTAGCTGGTTCAGTCAATTTACTTTGTTTTTTCTGTTTTGCATAGTGTAATAGTGAAATTGTCACTCGAAAAAGACAAAAAAAATGCACCTGGGTTAGGGGGTTCCACGATAATTGTATATTTTCGGTCCGGTCTGTCTGGACGGTTTATTGTTTTTTTAATATTTCTTTGCACGGTGAAATTACCTTTTTATCCCTAGAAACAGACAAAATTCAGGTCTAGGAGGGAGGGGCGATCCATTTATTTACCAATTTTTTATTCTTTTTTCTGCCGATTACTGTTGGCGCGTCGCTGGACGCGCCGTCCGTTTTCATTCTCACGCGTGTTTCGGATAGTGCGTGTGGCCTATTCCGGTGTCAAAAATCCCCAGCCGGCATGAAGAATGATTTTAGACATACTCTCTTCCACCTGGTGCGGCGCGTGTGAATATACGATTGTCGTAAATGTATCAATGGTCGTTTTAAATTTTCAACCCCTTTTCTCTCTCCTGCCTGCGCAAGCTACCATCAGCGCAACTGTTTTTATCATATTTCATTTTAGTCTCTGAACTTTTGATTTGGTTTTGGTCCTTAATGCTATTATATAGGTTTTGAATTGTTTCAATTTCATCCTTCATTTGAAATTGATTATATATTGTAGTTTCATTTAGGTCCTCATTCTTTGAATTTTTGGATTGGTCTATAATCCTTAATACTTTTGGTATCAAAGTTTTGATTTATTCTAATTTTATCCTTCCATGCAAAATTATTATAAATCCTTAATTTTTTTAGTATCAAAGCTTGATTTTTTTTTTTAATTTTATCCTTCAATGCAAATTAATTATAGATTTAAGTTTCATTTCAGTCCTAATTTTTTTAATTTTTGATTTTGTTTTAAATTATTTAATTTCATCGGTATCAATGTTTGGATTTATTTCAATTTTGTCCTTCAAATTAAATTTATTACAAATTTTTTTTTATCCCATGTACTTTTAATCTTAGATTTTCTCTTAGTACCTTTTTTTATACATATTTCTTACATTGTTCCTAACTTTGTCCATGCTTATATGTATATGCTCTTAGTATTTGTTTCCAATTTCTCTTTATTTCCAATGTTATGAAGTTTTTTTTTATTTAATGTTCAAATTTTAATATGTGCTGGTGATTATTTGAGAATTAATAATTATTATAATTTCTCTCTTTTTTTTCCCTTCAGGTAACATAATTTCTTAAAATCTGATAATATTTATTTTTATTTTGTCATTTATTTTGTTTTTTAACTGCTTTTTTGTTAATATTGTTAGGTCTTGAAATTTCTAATTATTATAGATAAGACATTCAAAATAATCATAATGGTTATTTGTTAGTTTTGTTTTCTTTTAAATATGTCAAACTAATTATATTTTTTGATATTTATTTAATTTTAACGCCTTAATATATATATATATATATATATATATATATATATATATATATATATATATATATATATATATATATATAACCTAGGTTTTTTGGGAGAAAACATTACTGTCATTGCTCTAAAATAATTTTAATATAATAATATAAGTAATAAATCTTATAAAATAAAAAATTATGGATTTTTTTTTCTAACAATAATTATGGTCTCGCCAATTTTTATTATTTCCAATGTTGTTAAGGTTTTTTTTTAATATTTACATTGTAATTTGTGCTGATGATCATTTTAAAATTGATATTTATTATTTTTTTCTCTTCGTTGTTTTTTAGATTCTTTTTATTTATCTTTCAAGTCTTTTTTTTTTTTTAAATCTACCTACCTATATTTATTTTTATTTTGTCTTTTATTTAGGTTTTTTTTCTTATAAATATGTGAGACTAATTATATATTTTAATCTGTATTTTATATATATATATATATATATATATATATATATATAGACAAAAAAATGACCTAGAATTTTTTAAAGAATAAAAAAATAATATAAGTTATAGCTTGAAACCCAATTTATGCTGATAATCAAATATACTAAATTTGGGCCTGTAGGTCCAAAACCACCTTGTTAAATTAAAAAAAAAAAAAGTTTGAAAAAATGACTCGTTGACATTATATCTAGAAATCAAAATTAGACGTGGTCTCATGTTAGGCTACAAACCCATATTATTTATTTATTGTAATTTAGGTTACGCTGCATGTTATAAAGAAGGAAAAAAACTCTATGATTGTGCTGAAAACTATATTCGTTAAATAAGTTGGTTTTAATTTGATTAGATAAAAAAATAAACAATAGAAAAAAATGATCATCGTAGAGAGAAAACGTTTTCCCAAGAGCAAAAAAAATAGTGTTGTTTGATTTTTATCCAATGGATAAAAATAGATAAAAAAAAAAACCAATACAAGTCAACCTGAATTATCATAGAAACAACTTGAGTTATTTGGAGTGACTAGTGGGTGAACTTATCAAATTTAATTTTCAGCACATGAGATTAACATAAGTCTATAAAAAGAAACTACAAAGCAAAATAATTTCAAGATTTAAAAAGAAAATAAACAAAAAAAAAAAGTAAGTCTTATTAACTTTTTCATAGATTGGATACATGTCATTACCAAATGCTCAACACAACGCTTAAGATAGATCTCGATTTATCATAGATGAACATAACTGAAAAAGAAAATAGTATGCATGTAGAGGAACCAGGATCAAAGAATAATAACCCTTATTTTTTTTTATAAAAAATAAATTCAAAAATCAATGCTAAGCTTGTGAGCATGATGACATTGTTGATATCTAATTATTTAAAATTCATGTATTTTAAGCAATACATTAGTCTGCCATTTAAATCTCAATAGCCAATTCAAGAACAAGAATTGCTAATATATAAAATCAAAATCATTTGATTTTCATCATCAAATTAAATCTCAAGAAAAATAATTGCTAATATATGCTTGTTTGGGAGTATGATTGATGTTGTTGTTCAAAGTGTTTTTTGTTCATAAATTCATGAAAATAATGTTTTTATTTTATACTTAGAAATTGTTTTTCACATTCACTTATCAAAATGATCTAAAAACACATAAAAACTTAATTTAAAACAAAACATAAAAATAAAAATAAAAATCATTTTTTTTAAATCGTTTTTGAAACACAGTGTCAAACAAACATTTCTTCATCACGAATTTTTATTTCTTTTCTCTATTTATATTTGCCTTATTAGCTTTTTTTTCCATTCAAGTTTCATTCTCTTCTTTCCAGAGAAGTTTTCATTAATTTCAGTACTTGCTTCTTCAAGGGTCTTTTTTGGGGGATTTTGTTTTTGCTTGAAAACCAACATAAAATAGAAAGTAGAAATTATATAACAAATAAGATTGCATGATATAAAATTATAAAAGACAAGAGAACACTAACTTAGCTTGCTAGCTACCTGCTAAGATGGAAGATGAAATAAAGAAAGATGAATTCTAAAACGCTACTAAACAGGGGGTATTTTTTTAATATTATTTCTCATGTTATTTTTAAAAGGAATTATTGTAGTCAATCAAAGGTTCTCTTGTATGATTTTTTTTTTAATGAATTGAATTCTAGTTGAAATTTAAACCAGTGCCCTCAAATGGACAAAATATAGGAGGCATGCAACAAGACATAACACTTAGGGCCTGTTTGGGAGGACAATTGCGGTTGTTTTTTAAAGTACTTTTAATTTAAAAATACATCAAAATAATATTTTTTTTATTTTTTAAAAATCATTGTTGACATCATCACATCAAAATAATTTAAAAACATAGAAAAAAAAAAGAAAACGGCGGTTGTACCGCCCTCCCAAACAACTTCTTATATGTTGTCTTGTAAGTAGGGAAAAGTAGTTGGCTAGACAATTCTAGTGGTTATCATAGAAAATTATGGATAAATAAGACATAAAAAAATATAAACATATTTGGTTGAAAAGATACAAGTAGGATATTAAATAAATCAGTTTCTATAAAAAAATTGATAATCTATCATTTTAATTTCGCAATGACATGTAAACACATCATTTTTATCTGAAATATTTTTGTTTTCTTTTACATTGAAATAATAATTACATACTATCTTCAAGATTGGTTGGATGTGTCTTTTACATTATGTACAAAAATTAAAACCTTCTAGATTTTTTTAAGTAGTAGGTGCACTATAAATATACTCGTAAAACATGTGAGATTTTTTTTTTTCCAAAAAATAACTACCCTAATTTTTCAGTGTCACATGTCATACAACTCTTTAAAAAATTAAAAAAAAAACAAAAATTTTTTTTTTGCTCACATGCCTATTCTTAAAAGCCCACCAATACTGTAGGTTTTTCATTGCAATGGCCTAGACGTGCTTGCTCATAAATGATTTTGAATTTTCTGCCTTTTTTATTTATTAATTTAGGTTGAACATATATATTTAAAAAAAAAACTTATTGAACTAAGTTCAATTTATGGTTTGGGTCACAATTTTGATTAATTAGGCTATTATTGTTGTTGTTATTTTCATATCACTTTTTTTAAATGATATATTTTAAAAAAAAATATTTTAATTATTTTAATTAATATCTATCATATGTGATTTTTTTATTTAACCTTTTTGATAAAGGTTTTTTTATTTTTGGTGTTGTGTATATTTAATTTTTGAAAAGATTATTTTGTTTCATCTATATTTGATTTAATTATATTTTTTAAATAAAAATACTTATTTTTAGATAATACTTATAATATGTGTAACCTTGCATAAAGTTTTTTGTTCACTTTTAGTTTATATAATTATGTGTTAATTTTTAATATTGTTTGGTTAAATAAAAAATAATTTTAATAAACAAAGTCGGTAAATACAATCGGATAAATATCTTATCTTGAAAGATTAAATACCTAAATTTTATATATGTCTTTCTATTTTATAATTTTATCTTCCGTAATAGTTAATAAAATAATATGTTATTTAACACATAATTCTTGATTTATTGAATTACATGTATTGTTGAGCTCACGAAAAGTTTAGAGGCCCATTTCGCAATTGTGAAACAAAACCAGAAATTTTAGCTGCTACTAGTTTGCAACCCCAAGCTACGTCTTTTTGAACCAGATTTTTTTTTTTATAATTTTTATTAAACTTTAATATTTTTTTGTTTTCATCAATATAAACTTTCATAGCAATATAAGGATAATAGATCCACTCGATAAAATAAATCAAGAATTACTTGGGTTAACAAATTATAATAAATTTGTTGATCTTAACTAAAGATTGAGTCATAAAGATAAAATAAAAATACATATTAATATATTTAATCTCATGTCGCGCATGTAGTTTCTCAAAAAAAAAAAAACTATATAATTATAGAACAATATTTTTAAAAAAAAAATATGACATTTTAAATAATTCAAAAACATATATTTTTCAATTCTAAAATCATTTTTTTAAATATCCCTCTTGTGTTATCTTAGTGAACGTA
The DNA here is from genome assembly GCA_027405865.1 of Salix purpurea. Taxonomy (NCBI): domain Eukaryota; kingdom Viridiplantae; phylum Streptophyta; class Magnoliopsida; order Malpighiales; family Salicaceae; genus Salix; species Salix purpurea. The sequence continues at coordinate 4,411,808 of CM050329.1, read as the reverse complement.
AAGTTTAAAAAAATCATTTTTCTAATGATTTAAAAAAATTTATGATTATTGAATGAAGCTCAAAAAATATCAAAACATTATGTCCATGATTTTCTTGTGAATGAAAGCTAAAAATATATAAAAATGTCAAAATCATGCCCAAAATCTATCTATTTATTAAAAAAAACATTTGAATTGGATTTTCATGAACAATTTATTTGTAGCTGTTATATTAAAAAAACATTTTAATTTTTTACCAAACAACCCATTTTTCAATGATGTATTTTGTAATCTTTTATAAAAAATAATAATAATATAGTTTTGTACCTTGTGGCAGATGCCCTTTAGCTACCTCTTTTGAAGTCAAGGTCGCGCGTCCATTTTATAAAGTATGGTCGCTTCACATGTGGAAATCTTAGGAAAAGTCATTTTCTGTCTTGAAAAAGAACCCCACGTGTCTCAAGTGGACTGCTAAACCATTTCCAGTTTTCCAAATTCAAAACAGGGGGCTTGACTTAGCAAAATAAAGACTTCATCGAATAAAAATGCTTCGATTCTAACAAGAGATTTACAATTGGATTGGAGTTGTTTTTTTATAGAGTTTTTTTTCTTAAATGTATTTAAATAATATTTTTTTTTTTTAATTTCCTGATCAATTACCTCGGAAGTTCACAGATACCACTATAGCCAATAACATATCATCGACAAGAAGTATCTTGCTAGTTGCGCAGACCGTGTCTGCTCTGGATCACAGCTTCACCTAATCACTAAACAACTCGGCATATTTTTTTCCTGAAACCAACTTCCAACACAAAATCAAGACTCAAAGGCACGAAAAATAAATGGGAGAGAAAGATTAATGGTACTATCCTACTACAAAAAAAATCTTGAATTCCTGTGGATGGCCTGTCGTCCGATGGAAGACGGCTACTAGCAACTGCAAGAAAATTCCTCAAGCTGGCCCCTCGGCCTGTCTTATGACAGTGTAACTTGCGAATATTCAATAACGAAGTTCTTTCAATTTGCAATTCCTCTGACACTTTTTTTTTTATATATATTAATTCACACATGTCGCAACAGCCAGCGCAGCCTAATAATGTCTTGGTCTTCTATCGACCAGTGTCGTGGTCTTTAGCTTTATAAAAAAGGCTACATGGCATGGAGAGTAGCATACCACCCGACTCCATTCTAATTAAACAGATAAGTTGCGGTCATGAGAGTTCGAGGAATGGCCTTACAGCTCACAATAATAGGAGTGTTGGTGGCAGCAGCAACAGCAGCACCGGAGTTTCCGATAGGGAAGCCTGGATGCCGTGATAGATGTGGGAATGTTAGTATCCCATATCCATTCGGCACGAAACCAGGTTGCTACTACGACGCCGAATTCCTCATAACCTGTAATGATAGTTTCAATCCTCCAAAAGCATTTCTCACCGCAAGTGCTATCAACGTCACGGAAATAACACTCCAAGGAAAGCTGCATGTCGAGAAATATATAGCCAAAGAGTGCTATAGTGCATCTGGACGAACTGGCAGATTCAACCCCAAATTTACCCTCGCCAAATTCATTATCTCTGATTCTGACAATATTTTCGTGTCCATTGGTTGCGATACTGTGGCATCCCTCAGTGGCAATTTGAAAGAAGCTGGTAGTGCTGGAAACGAATACGAGGTAGGGTGCACGTCCTTCTGTAACAGCTTCAAATATGTTCCTAATGATACATGCTCCGGCATAGGTTGCTGTCGAACATCCCTTGCCAAGGGAGTAAACCGCTTTGCCTTAAGCGTTGCTAGCCAGACAAATCATAGCGCTATCTTGGACTTCAGCCCCTGCAGCTACGCCTTCATTATTGAAGAAAAGAAGTTCAATTTTTCTAGAAGTTCTCTTCGGGACCTGAAGAACGTTAACAAGCTTCCTATGGTAATTGACTGGAGTATAGGGAAAAATAGCTGCGCCGAAGTAAACAAAAATACCTCTGCATGTCAAGGAAACAGCACTTGTTATAATCCTGACAATGGAAACGGGTACCTCTGCAGGTGCTTGGACGGGTACCGAGGAAACCCATACCTCACTAATGGTTGCCTGGGTATTTTTTTTACTGTTGCTTTCTTTTTTCTCTCTTTCAAATTAGAAATTTTACAGGGGCTTCATACTAATATGCAATGCTTTTGTTCTTTTCCAGACATTGATGAATGTACAGATGCAGCTGTACACCACAATTGCACACATCATTGCACCAACACGGTAGGGAATTATACATGTTCTTGCCCCAAGGGGTACCATGGTGACGGAAGAAAAAATGGCGATGGTTGTATCCGCCGTCGGTCACTGGTGATTCAGATCGCTGTTGGTAAGTTCGTATACCATAATCCTCTTTATTTTCAATCCTGATGTTCATGTTCTTTCTATTGTAGATAAGTCTTTCATGTGCCATCAAAGGTAATTGTTTGTTTTCCGGTTTCTCATTTCTAAGGGCATCTCCAGTGGGGAGTGACATTTTGGAGTGCCAAATCTTCAAAATGGCACTTTGAATAGTGTAAAAATGGCATTTTTGTTGATGTGTGCTCCAGTGGTAAATGCCATTTTGGAGAGCCATTTATTTTTATATTATTTTAAATATAGTGCAATTATTTTGTATGTAGTTTAATCATGCAATTAATTATACAATTAATAAGAATAAATTATATAATTAAATAATTGCTTTTAAAAAACCCTCCAACAATATAATTATTAATTTTATATATTTCTTGTTAAGGTATTTGTAAATAAAAATAAATATTTTTGATATAATTATACTATTTTCTAATATATATATTACATTGATTATACGATTAATAGGAGTAAGTTATATAATTAAATAATTGTTTTTAAAAAACCCTCCAACACTATAATTATTAATTTTATATATAAATTTTTACCCTCCAAGGTGGGGCCACCTTTTATAGCAGCATGTCCCGAGCTGCTATCTATAGCAGCTCGGGAAGGGGGAGGTATTTTTACCTCCCCTTTTAGCATTCCCGCTGGAGCATGAATAGTAACACAAAAATGCTAAAAAATTAATATTTTAATTTTGGCACTCCATTTGCCATCTCGGCTGGAGATGCCCTAACTTGGATAGGATATATACAGGTGTCAATTTTTAGTTCTTGCTTTTTAGACAAGGCTTTGATGGTCAGTTTTATTAAAACTATATTGGTCTTCCATCTAGTTCAACCTAAATTAATACTTGAAATTCATGCAGGAATTGTATGTAGATTTTTGTTAATTTTCTTCCCAAAATTTTAGTTTTTCAAACTATATATTGAAATTCATGCAGTTGTTTAGAAATATTATGATAAATTCATGACTGTGTATCAGAGCATTGGCTATAATTTAGTTTATCAAAAAATAATTGACTTGAAACTATTCTAGATTTATTTCATCTGAGATTTGCAGCCCTTAGTATTTTAGAAATGAATCAAATTTGATCCATACTAACTCCAAAACTTCAAAACCAACAACCTTTCAAAGTCAAATCCACTACAAATGTTTTAACTTATTCTATATAGTAATGAGATCATTTCAACCCAAATTTCTTGATGGCAAACTTTAGCTCTCCACCTTTCATACATGATTTCAAATATTTCTCATCAGATTGAAATGTTTAATGGCTAATTATAAATGAAAAAATGTAATAATTTCCCTTATGATATTAGTCAGTCGGGTATACTTGCTCAATTTAGATGAATTTCCGTATAAGCAATGTACATAATTAATTACAAATTAATTTCTCAACATCCTTGTACGTGTAGGAATTGGAGTGGGACTCACATCTTTGTTGATGGGGATTACTTGGTTGTTCTGGGGATACAAAAAATGGAAGCTAATGAAGCTCAAAGAGAAGTTCTTTAGGCAAAATGGTGGTCTAATGTTGGAGCAGCAACTATCAAGAAGGGAAGGACCTGTTACAGAAACGACAAAAATCTTTACTGCTGAAGAACTCGAGAAAGCCACGTGCAAGTATCATGAAAGTAGAATTCTTGGCCATGGAGGTTTTGGTACAGTTTACAAGGGAACTTTAACAGATGGAAGAGTTGTTGCAATTAAGAAGTCCAAAACAATCGATCAAAGCCAAATCGAGCAGTTTATCAATGAGGTGGTTGTACTTTACCAAATCAATCACAGGAATGTGGTGAAACTTCTAGGATGTTGCTTGGAGACAGAAGTTCCTCTACTTGTTTATGAATATGTTGCAAATGGTACCCTCTTTGACCACATTCATGACAAGAGTAAGGTGTCGACCTTCACCTGGGAAATCCGTTTAAGGATAGCTTCTGAAATTGCTGGTGTTCTATCATATTTGCATTCTGCAGCTTCTATGCAAATCATTCATAGGGACATCAAGTCTACAAACATACTTCTGGACAATAGTTACACCGCAAAAGTGTCAGATTTTGGCACTTCTAGGCTAGTTCCGTTGGATCAAGATGAATTGTCAACCATGGTGCAAGGAACTCTAGGATACTTAGACCCTGAGTACTTGCACACGAGCCAACTTACAGACAAAAGCGATGTTTATAGTTTTGGAGTGGTTCTTGTGGAACTACTAACTGGGATGAAGGTAATTTCCTTCGACAGGCCTGAGGGGGAGAGAAATTTATCAATGTATTTTCTCTGTGCACTGAAAGAAGATCGTCTGGTCCATATTCTTCAGGATTGCATGGTGAACCAGGATAATATGAGGCAGGTTAAGGAAGTTGCCAATATTGCAAAGAAGTGCATAAGAATAAAAGGAGAGGAAAGACCTAGCATGAAAGAAGTTGCAATGGAATTGGAGGGGCTAAGAACATCCACAAAACATCCTTGGACTAATGACGAATCAAATGTAGAAGAGACAGAGTACTTGCTTGGTAAATCAATGGAAATTGTTGGTTTTGAGGAAATGACCGGTACAAGTGTTGGATATCCTAGTTTACAAAATCATTTAATGCAATCACTAGGTGGTGGCAGATGAACATTTGATTATAGTGTCACGACTTTTCTTGATGATTTGCTTTGAATAATAGTTTGCCAGTAGTGTATGGTAATGCTTTTCTTTTTTGTATTCCAACCCAATTCTGCTTGAAATTCTTTATCTTATCTCCATTTTGCAATGTAATAATATTCCGAGTGATCTTTTTTTGAAAGCAAAAATAAATAAATTATTGTGCACGTATTCTGATATATATCATTAGACTATTGAAAAGCATATTCTAAATACGCAACTCTTTAAACCATATTTCTTTCTTATTTAGAACACATTCTAAATACCATTAGACTCGTTTTTTCCAACATGTTCTTTTTTTATTAGATATTATCTATATATTCAGTACAAGATTGAGAGAGCACTAAAACAGAAAAAATGATGGCTAATAACTTCAACATTATAACCCTGAAACTATGCAATGGAGAATTCCAAACCTTTGTTTAGTACCGGTCTGAAATTAATCGAATTCAATGCAAGGGAAAAAATCCTGACCAAGTTTGCAAAGAGAGGGAGACTTAAACGCATTTAATTTTCAGGAAAAATGATTTATAATTTTAAAGCATGTTGACTGAAAATTAATATCATAGAAACGTCCGTGACAATGAAATGCCCACACTAATTGAGTTCTCTTGGCAACTTAATTAAAAACAATTTCAAAATTCATTTCAATTTAAAATTTCTCGTTTAAATCTTAGTTCTGCTTTCTTTTTTATTATTGATTTCATTAAGACACAGAAGCAAAAGGTCACCATTTACGTTTTGGTATTTACAACTTACTAGGGGCGAAATTGCATATATGTGCTGTACTTAATGATATATTGACATTTCAACATAATTGTCTGTAGGAATTGGCGCCGGCCTGGCAGCTTTGCTGATGGGAGGTGCTTGGCTGTACTGGGGATACAGTTGATGGAAACTACTGAAACTCAAAGAGAAGTTCTTCAAGCAAAAATGGAGGTCTAATATTACGACAGCAACTTTCAAGACGGGAAGGGTCCACTCGAGAAACAGAAAATATCTTTACAGTAAATAATTTGGACAAAAGTGATGATATTTAATAATTAAAATAATAGTGATCAGAATTAAAACAAAAATAAATAAATTAGAAGATAATTATTAATTTTCAATCGAATCATGAAATTGAAAAGAAAAATTAATTTTTAAAATTATAAAAAAGAAATAAATTAAAAAATAATATATCATAAATTTTGATTGAAGAATTAAATTGAAATATATAAAAATTGTAAGGAAAAGTTCAAGAAAAATATAAAAAGAATAAGAATAAGGACCAAATTAAAAAAATATATATAGTGATTTTAAAAAAAAAATGAAAAGACTAAAAAGAAAAAAAAACAAATTAATAAGATTTTGATGATTAGAAAAATTATCATTTTAAGTAAGATTTTTTCTATAAAAAATAACTTTCATTATAGATTAAAATGGATGTAACAACAGTCAAGTTTGATTGTAAGATATTTTTTTATATTTTATTTTTTCATAATCGGACATTAAAGAAGAAAAAATACAAAAAACATTGACATAACTATCAAACACAACTCTTTTCATGTTTTATCTTCTTTCTTTTTTGTGTACTATCTATCTCCATTTTTTTTTCCAGGTGGCGGTAAGGAAATATTACCAGAAAACTGAAACTTTCTTTGGGCCAACACCAAGCATATTGGCCCAATACGTGCTCTCAAAATTTTCTTTTTCCTGAAGACTGGATCTGGTTTCATTTAAAAACGGGCCAACACCAAGCATAATGGCCCTATACGTTCTCGTGATATAAAAAGTAAAAACAAAAATGAAAGGAGGAAGGGAGGCATATAAAAAGTAATCTATTTTTTTTTTAATTTCTTCAAATAATTATTTTTTAATGTTTTTATATCATTTTGATATGATAATGTCAAAATATTTTTTAAAAAATAAAAATATATATTATTTTTATATATTTTTAAACAAAAAAATACTTTTAAAAAATAACTACGGCCACTCTCCAACATCCTTTAATATTTTCTTCATTTTAAAAAACCTATAAAAAATATATATATATATATAAATTACCCTGTCTGAAACACGTTTGATAAGAAAATAACCATGTGCAGTCAAACGTTGAAACAACCGTAAAATACTTTGAAAACCAATGATTATAATTGCAGTCAAACCAATTGAAATACTGGACCGAGAGAGAAAATGAAACAAATAAATAAGAAACAACAGATAGAACTAATTCCGGAGCCTGTTGATAATTTTTCGAGAAACTTTATCTTGATGAACATCCAAATTACGCTGACATCCAAATTACAAGAGATGTTAATTACATGAAAGAAAATCTACAAGCAATGCTACAGTAAGTTAATTTCTCTGCATTAACATCATCCATACTTTTCTCAGTTTTCTGGTGACAAAACCAAGCCCAAGCTCATGAAAAGAACATTTCCCTCTTGAGCTCGGTACACACTATCTCACCCAAATTTCATGATCCATACATCCACTCAATCACCTTTACAATGCTTTCGTGGACCATGTCAAGAAAATATAAAAAGATTTTGTTTCTCTATAAAGCAAATATATAAATAACCATCATCATGCAGACTAATTTACAAAACTCTGCATATGCTTGCGAAGTTCCAGACTGTATATACTGCAGTTAGAGAGGTGATATTAGAGTTCTTGAAACTGCAGCTACACCTTTCCATCAGATGAAGGAAGACTGCTATCTGCTTTCACCATTGTAAGTGATGATTTGGAGACTGAATCGGTTCCTTTTGAGGGAGATGAGGAGGGAGCAGGCAGCTTCTTGGGCATCATTTGTTCCCGGTAAGACTTAGATAATCGTGATGCTTCCGATGAAAGAACAACGAAAGCTAGAAGAGTGAAGAGTAAGAGCTTTTGCCTCCAAGAAACTAGCATGTTGAATACCACTGTCAGGAGATGTGTTGGAGCTCTACTTTAACAGTCCAGAGTAGCAGCTTTTGAGAGTTTATGCCAGCAGACATGTTGAGCAAAAGATGAGACAATGGCAGACAATGGAGAATTTGATAATACTAAACTGTTAAGTAGTCCATGCTGTTGCTGTCATTGTCTAACAGGGAGCAGAATCAGAGTGCACGAGTGAGGAATTTGAGGGATTTTAATATTCACCAGGAATAGTGCACCCATTAGGTGGGGTGAGCATGGGTGCATGCTAGTACATGAATGCAAATTAGGATTAAAATATATCAAGATATTAAACCTAATACTGAAGCATGTGTTATTACTAATAAAATGGCCAGCGCTCGACTCTATATTTGAAAGCAGACCTAGGATTATAATTGTTCTTTAATTTCAATCATGCAATCAAGAGGATAGTGCTCTTTTCATAATTAGCAGATAGCTCATGAGCCAAACAAGTCTAGCTAATAAAAGAAGTTCACTAAGAAATTTCAAAAGGATTCCAGAAGAAGCATCTTGACACTTTTGCACACTGTGTTCCCAACAAAGGTAATTTCTGACAATATAAAATATGGATCATCAGTAAGATGACATGTTAAGAGTACAGAATGTCTTGAAATGTATCGAGCAGGCCTCTACTTCGATCGAGCAATTACACAGAAAGCAACATTTTTTATGTCCCAAAAATGGGGCGTTCTTATGCCATCGAAAGGTCAAGTCGAGCCATTTCCATGCCCTTGCAAAAAGAAATATAATGTTAAGGAACCATCTCACCTAAAAGTTTAAGATTGTAAGTGAAATCCCATATTATGATTTATATTATTCTCTAACACACCCCTTTAAGTAAAAACTCTTTGGGCTTGAACTTGCACATACCCACATCACCTTGTGCTTGGTTTTTATCAAATAGAATAACGGTGGTGAGATTTGAACTCGTGACCGCTGGGTCAACAAGGTTCTGATACCATGTTAAAGAACCATCTCACCTAAAAGCTTAATCTTGTAAGTGAAGTCTCATAATATGATTTATATTATTCTATAACATATAAAACATTTGGACCTCAACTGCTGCTTGGAATTAAATTATGGTAGGAAGTAGATAGACTGTCGGATAAAAGATATCTTGCGGCTTATTTGTGACAAGAGGAGTTGGATGGAGTACAGTGCTCCCCTCTCAGGAAGCAACACACTTATAATATGTTACCACCATAAAGAATGTATAGAGGATTACTTTAATTCGATTGCTAAACTTTTCAATGCAATCAATGGCATTTTTAACAGACTCTGTATGTGTGGGTGTTGAGAATATATAACAAAATATATTTCTCTGAAAACATTACGAGTCTAATTTTGTTTTTAATCTTCAAAAAAAGCATACATGTTTGAAAACCTCAATATTTTTCCAATTCAATTTTGATATAAAATTTCATTTTTATTTTTTAATCCCTGATTTGAGTTAGATGAGAGAGAGGTGTCCGTTTCTGGAGGTAAAAAGAAAAAAATATCGTTGACATCGATTTAAGCCACCAAAACGATAGAAAATTATGTCAAATAGTTTCACTTGATAAAGAGAGTTTATATTAGGAGTCTTTTTTACCTTTAAATGAAAAAATGATATCAAAAAGATTTTTTTTATTTCATGTTGATTTTGGTTTCTAAGATGATTTTTTGGGTTTTTTTGAAGCCATAAATAAATTTATCACGGTTACTATGGTGTTTTCTAGATGTTTTGAATCAAAGATTTGAAAAAAAAAAATAGAGTAAAAAACCTTAAGCCTTTATTTTTTGGTAATCAAAGTGCCTAAAATTGAAGCAAAAATCAGACGTGTTATTCTTTTTTGTTTTTAAAAAACAATTGAGGCAAATGACATGATACAATAAAGAAAATAAACATCCAAGCAAGCGGGCCCTAAAAAAATGGGTCTTTTCTTTCTATTTTTCTTTCTATGTTTTTGGATTATTACGTATTTTTATATGCTTGTCTTTTCAAAGTTATTTTTTATTTATATTTAATTTAATAGCACTCTTTTTTTTTTGTAGAGCCTCTTCTAAATTTTATTTTATTTTTATGTGTATTTAATTTTTGATGATATTCATCTATAATTTTTCTTTTCATTTTTTGTGAAGGTAAACTTCATTTTTTCAAATAAAAAAAAATATTTCCAGATAATATTTCTATCATGTTCAACCTTGCATGTTATTGTTTTTTACGTTTTGATTTTCTACAAAAACATTTAGAAAAACCTGTGTAATTTTTTTTTTGTTGAAAAAATATATATAACCCGTGAAGAAACAAGGTTAACATAACTAGTTATTTTATAATTGTTTGTGGATAAATACAGCTATTGATACTAACCCTCAAGTGCCTACGATAGCAAACCATACCTGTAAACCTAATACAGGCAGCCTGGTAAACCTCGGATGAAAGGTATAAAGTGATGCGTCAGGCTTGTATGATGGCTGAAGTTATTGTTTCGAATTCTGTAGGACGCCACATTGTTTTGTGGACACAAAGCAGTCCCTCTTTGTCTTTTGAGTAAATCATCCGGATCTCCCATTTCAGAGATTTGGCCAAGCTCTCAATCTCACCAATGATTTCAACATTGTCACGCACAATCAGCTTTCCTTCTGGCCTCAAGATCCGATCCACTTCTGCTATTACTGCCACTAAGTTGCACCTATGTTCAGAAAAACAGCAGAACATCAGGTCAGACAAACTATCTAGATCTCTCTCTTTCGACAGCGGCAATGTGATGAACCTGCCTCTTTTTTAGGCTGGAGAAGAGATGATCAGCATGGAGTAGATCATACGTTCTAGGATAGGTGTTGAATGATTCGCACCAATCATGATACATTCCAACCAAACCACGCTCATAGATTATTGGAAGCGTGTCTGCAAAGTCAATTGGGACTATATTCATAACCCACACTTTCAAGTCTTTCAGTGCCGCAGCAAACCTGAAACAATTACAGAAAAGCACAAGAATATAAAAGAAGAGCCATGGTGGCGTAGGGCTATACGCGTCTTAATCATGGGAAATGGAAAACATAGCAACCGTGATGACGACGAGTTACTGAGGGGAAATCCCCATTAATCATTAAAGTCGAATGACATGCAGCACATCAACACAAAGCAACAGACCAAAATACATGAACCACTCCTTTACCCAGCAGAACATATCAAAAGAATGCAGCTTAAGCTTAACTCGTCAAAAGCACGTTTTGAATTGGATAGCACTCAGATAAGAGAAAGTGTCCTTATTTTGCATGATAAAAACAAGTCTGCTTAGCCATCTAGTATAAAATAAAATTGTTAAATTGCTTACCCTCCATAAACAGCTCTCATGTCCATGATATTTCTCACAGAGGTCCAGTTGATTCCTGTCCCATTCAAATAAGACCGGGAGACAACATTTTTCCAGTGTTTATAGTCAGCAGCGAAATCCTCTGGAGCAGCTTTACCATAAACTCCAACCTGTGAATTTAACCAGTATGGTGGTTTCTCCAGCCGTTTTGGCCATTGCTCAGGCCAACGAGATCCACGCACTGACACATCTACAGGCACTTCATGCATACATGCCTCAAGCAGGACATTCCTGATGACATTCATCCATAATAATTTCAAGTTTCCTCTATTTAAAGCTTATAATAAAAGTGGTAGCATTTTTACATTACTTCAATTAGTTCTGATTTTTCCCTATTTAGTTTAATTTTTAAACATTTTCCACCCAAGCTGTGATGAAAACTCAGGAAGGGGTTATTGTGGAAGAACAGAAGGTGATTCTAATTCCATGGGACAAAAATGAAAGTACCATGCTGCATTTGGATCATCAGATCCTTTACACAGTGGAGGCTCATTTTGCGGTCTATTATTATAGCAGTCATTGGAGGTAGGCTTTCTATATATTGCTGCACCAACACCATTTAGTGTGTCCCTTTTAATCACCACCAGATCCCAGCACATTGACTTTGTTAGTTTGGACATCGCTGCATAAAAAAAAGAAGCAAAGATATATGAAGACAAGACACAGTACTATCCTCTGGGAAGGAATGCAAGTGTTAAAAAATATTCTACCTTTCCAAATGCCCACATCTTCTGGACGGTTTCGATAAACTGGGGTCGCGGACCAGATGAAGTAACCACCAGGCCTCAACACTCGATTCAGCTCCAAAAGAAGTTTACCGCCTGCAAGAAGACTCAAAATATCTCTGTGGACGAAACAAACAAAAACATGGAAATATCTTGCTGAGTATAATAGACATGAACATTACCTTCAATATGCCAAGGAACCCTACAGCGTGCACAGTGAACAAGATCAAAAACAGAACTAGGAAAGGGCAATCTCTTTGTGCCCATAACAGCCAACATCGCAGGGATACCCCTTTCAAGTGCAAACTGAACCTGGGCTTCATGTTCATCCTTGGGAGCAAATGACATTGCGATAACATCTTTTTCCAAAAGATAACCTCCAAAGCTTGCAACCCCACACCCAACATCCAATATCACTCGGCTTCTTTTCCCCCATGCAATATCAGGATGAGACTGCATCATTCATAGAAAAGAACTATCACATCATACTGTCCAGTGTACACAAACATATTTGCACACAATCTAGTTCGATGAAATAGTGTCTCATTTTCAATCTGTTGAATCAGTGATTGTACAAAATAAAGGACAGGAAATGCAGAAAACAGGTGCGATAAAGAAACTCACATCCTGAATGAAATCAATATAATGAAGAGCACCATGCTTGAACTGAGTTCCACCACCTGGAAAAGTAAGATATTCACCAGTAACTTTAACCCAATTCTGATGCCCCTTGACCTCAGCAAGCTTGGTGTTAGGGACATTATAGAACCATATCTGTCATGTGTGCCAAAAGAAAAGGTTCAGCCATTATAAACAGGAAAGGTTTTTTCCATTGATTAGGTGGATCAGTATTTACCTTTTCCCTGCTTTTAGGCCACCTGACTGAGCGTCTATATCCTTCAGGTATGGGTACCAAACAAGTGGGAGCTTCTTGAGGACAGTGCCTCTCTCGATGTTCATAGTGCTTTGTGCTTGGAAGCCTTCTTATAACGTACCAATTATCAAGGCAAGGAACATAGGCTGGTCCAGCAGTGACATTACAAAGTTTCCATCCATGACCATGTTGATCCTTAGATATTGAAGATTGTTGAGGTATCTTCTCATTCTGTGATTCCACCACTTGAGTCGACCAAGCCATGTTTTGAGTATTAGTTTCATTTAGAAGTTCTGACTGTGTGCCAGCAGGTAAAATCTCAATTGAAGTTTGATCATTCTCTTGACTATCCACGTTATTCCCGGTAGCACCTTCCTGTTTATTTTCATTCGCATTCTCCCCTGAGTCTGGGTTCTTCTCCCCATCATCTGACTTGGATTTTTTTTCACCTGAGCTCCCCTCTGATTCTTTTTGATCACTTTTATTTGCTTCTTTGCCTTGAGCTTGGGTCTCTCCAGCTTCTGCAGTTGATTCTCCATCACCTGAATTTGACTCTCTATCCTCTGTTTTTCCATCCTTGTTATTTTCAGTCCGTGTCTTTGGTTCCTCTTCAGTAACAGTCTTCTCATCCTGGTTTTCTTCAATAACATTCTTAGACTCGGTCTTCTCATCCCTATTTTCATCTTGGTTGTCCTCAGCAGTACTTTCACTCTCTTTTTCAGTCACATTTTGGTCATCATGGACATCAGATTGGCTATCACTTTGAGAATCAACAGCGTTGCTATCTTCTTTTCTTGCATCCTCCAGTAAATCACCAGGACTGTCTTCAAATTGCTTAGAAATATTTTCACCAGCTACTTGTTTCACTCCATTCACATTTCCTTGGGATAATGGGTTTGAATTTTGAACTGGAACAGATGATGACATAAGCATCCATGCTCCAACTAAACACAAAGCAACAAACACAACCACAGTGATTGTACAACAATAGATGGATGGCTTCCTCCCATCAACACGGGAATATTTTCCCATAACCATGCTTTCTTTAGTATGACGCTGCTTGTCATACAAATCTGGAAGGAAAAAAATCAGCTAGAATAAAAACCCTCACAGCTTAAATTAAAATTAAATTTTAATAATCTATCATGAAAAAACTAATGGGCAAGAATCACAGAAAAGAAAACACAATGTAAGAAACTGACGCAACAATTGGGTATATGCTCCCCTGTTGACAATCCTTTCTGAACATATTTTGCAATCTCATGATCAAGCACATGTTATCTTAATCCCAGTGTGGACTAGTCTTCTTCTCTTAGAAATCATGTTTCATGACTCGCGCTTCCCCTTTTATCTTCAATTAATGAAAAAACTTATCCTTTGTGGAGTCAATTTACATATTTAATTTCATTATCTTTTAATAATCTTCCTCGACTTTATTTAAAACACTTTGCATGCTTGAATACTATTAAAAACAAGAACTGTTTGATGACCCAGTGGAGTGACAACAAGAATTCTCTTTTATCCCTTTTATGAATTCCTTCAATCTAATTTCCCAAGCACTAGTTATACAATAAAGCACCGATCGCTAGGGATATTTAAACAGCCAAGAAAGTCACAAGTCACAAACATGACTTCCAAGGAAAACAATAAACAAAGATCAACATCAAGAGTGAAAAGTGCCATGAATAAAATCTCAATAGAAATCATCCATACACATAATTCTCATAAGGGAACAATTTTTGGCGAATAAATGACAGAAAGAAGGGTAGTTTTTTTGTAAAAAAAGAAAGAAGACCTTTTGTTGCTGGATTAAAGAATAGGAGCAAGATCCACCAGTTTGATAGTCGAAAGTTTTGTTTTTGCATTATAAGTTCAGTAAGAAACTTAGAAGAATCAAACGACTAAACAATCTCAGACACTTGATTGATTGCAACTCCTAATAAATGCCATAGTCAAAACTTCTCTACCACACACAAAAACAGGCGACATTGTCTTGAACTAAATCAGGAACATGAGAGGTAAGATTACAGCTCAGATTAAAAGTTAACCCACGTTCAGAAAGTGAGGAGATTATTAGCATACAAGAAAATGTTGAATCTTGTAGAGGTTGCGATCATGTCTATTTAGAACAACATTGTAGGAGTTTAAAGTGGAGAAGCTTTGGAATTCTGTTTTGCAACAAGTGAAGGCTGAAACTGAGAATGGGAAAAGAGTTTAGATAGAGTTACCTTTCTTCTTTACTTAAAAGAGTGTGTCATTTGCTTGCTGTACTTGGATCTGAATGGAGAACCCAGAAACGGCAAATTCATAAAATCAGGTTCTCACCTTTATTCTTTCAAGAAAAAGAAGACGACATAACAGAGATTTTTAAGCACAGTGTTTTTTTTTTGTTTTTGAAGTTCAGAAAATAGAGTTTTTGAGGGCTGCTATAAACTATTGACATTAAGGGCATGTTTGGGATAGTTGTTATGGTAGTTTTTTAAAGTGTTTTTTATGCTGAAATACATTAAAATAATATTTTTTTTATTTTTTAAAAATTATTTTTGACATCAGTACATCAAAATGATCTAAAAACACCAAAACATATTCATTTAAAATAAAAAAAATAAAAAAAAAATTATCAAAAGTTGCGGCACGGCGTTGACAGCTTCTAACAAAGAAATTTTATAGGGCTGTTGTAAATTATTAACATTAACAAAGAAATTAGAATTTGAAAGGGAAAAAAAAACAAAGTGGATGAACTAGTGGTTTTAAATATAATTGACATGATATATATGTTATTCTATTTTCTGATATTTTATAAATTATAAATTTTATCTATTTAGTTTTTTTTTTTAATCCAAGCAAGTTGATATATATTATTTTTTTATGAAAATTATAAATATTTACAAGTTAAGTACTTTATATTATTAATTCTCATGGATTTTACTTATTTGGAACTAAGATTTTGGCTAAATAAGCCACTTCAATTATGAGCTTTAATAAACAATTTAAGCTTTATACATATGTAACAACAAATTAAATTACTAACAATAAAAAAAAACTAACTGCAACAAAATATGATAAGTTCCACATTTAACCTTGAATTAAATTGTCACACCTCCACATTTTTTTTATTATTATCAACCAATAGTACAATACCTTCGACGGCATCTCTAGAGATAGGTTTTATCTCCACTTATCCATAGCTAGGATCAGCTTTAAGCAATAAATCAGCTCCGAGAGCCCTATTATGTCCTCTCTCATTCCTCTCTCCTAACAAGGTTTGTTAACTTCATTTTGTTTTAATTGAAATAGTTAAAATGTTTTCTATTAGTTAAAAAAATAATATAATATAATATTATTTTTATTTTGGTTTAAATTCTGGTTTATTATGTATTTTTTGGCCAAATACCGGCTAAAATATTCCGATTTTATTATGCCCATTCCGTTTCAGCCAAATAGTATTTTTTTTAAATAATGAATAATTTTATAATATCAATCATATCTCTTAATCTTACCATTAGATTGAGATGAAATTTTACAAGGAGTCTTTTGACATATTTATATATATTATGTTAAAATTTCAGAGCAATCAGAAAATATAATGATCTCGCGAGACTGGTTCTGACATTCCCGTAATATTATACATGTTCATAATTTTGATCAAAAAAATCATTTTATTATGTCTTTTTTAGATTAAACTGCACAATTCTAAATAAATTTTTTTTTTAGATTTGAACTATTTTTTTTACATTAATATATATATATAGTATGAACTAAAAACAGTGTGCCGAAACACTCCAAAATCAAAACATTTCATTTCAATTGAAGAAACAAAACAACAATGCATTGACATATTGGTCCAACAAGGTCTTGGTCCTGCATGCTTTGTTATAACAAAGCAGGAGATGAGTGATTAGTATACATCGTGAGTGGTTAACATAGATAGTTCAGAATTACTCGGACCTTTAAATATTTTGGCCCCTTTGGGACTGACAAAGCGACGAAGGATATAAATGAAAACCAAAATACAATGAGTGGGACAAAAGAGAAGCAATTTTGAAGTAAAATATGAGTGATGGGAATTAGAAAGCAAAAAATAGCGATGTTAATCTATTCATTGCTGTATGTTTTTTTATGGGATAGATAGAT
Source organism: Salix purpurea (assembly GCA_027405865.1). NCBI lineage: Eukaryota > Viridiplantae > Streptophyta > Magnoliopsida > Malpighiales > Salicaceae > Salix > Salix purpurea. The sequence goes on along the minus strand of CM050329.1, from coordinate 4,394,791 downwards.
TTTGTAGGAATGCCATTGCTTAATTATCCAAATCATGCATATTACGGATTGGTGTGGTCCGAAATATAGAATTCGTTCTTGGGTTTGAGAAGTGCAACACGTACCATATGCCTGATACCATACTAAAGACCGACATCTTCCAGGATTATGAGAATCATGCACGCTCAAGCTCCGTTTGTACGTAGCCTCCTGTGACAGCAAAAAAGTTTTTGGCAGCTATATACCGGGACTGTTTATGAAGTTAAAGTGTGAAAGAGGCAGGAAGGTTCCTACCCTAGCTAGCAGCTTGAGATAACTAAATAAATAAATAACTCGATCATGCAATCTCTTCCTCCCCCTCCCCCCTCGAAATGGACAGAAGGATAATAATAGCAGCAGTCGCCAGAAGGAATGTGAAGAAGAGATCAGTCCTTTTTCCGCCCGTCAGAGGAGGCATTAAACGCAAAGTTTTTAACCTTCTTTACAAAAAACTGAAGGTGGTGGGCCATGCTGCTTCTCCTTACCTTCTCAAGACCTGCAGCCAGAGTTAGCCATGCATCGATCTTCCATTCTCGTGAAGTTTCCGTAACTCTTCATATTTATTGTTTCTTCCTCTGTGAAGTTATGGTGCTGTAGAAATTAAATGAAGGGTTTTATGAAAAATCTCAGTGTGTAGTGGGTGATTAATCATGGTGAAGTAGTGTTCAATTTCTCTAATTAATTTCGTTCTGTAAAACATTTGATTAAGTTTCTTATTACTCCAAGAAATAATGCTCCATCTAATTACATAAACCACTGAAAGTCTGAAACTGATAGCTTTATGCTTATGTCTTAGCAAGAATGTGTCAGATAGCACCTGAAGGAAGGTTAAGATTTCTGTGGAAACCTCAATTGCGAGATTTATTCACGCTACACCCAAAAGTCTCTTATTTCTGCTGCTGGTCTTCTAGAGAAATCTAGTATATCCCAGTTTCATAAACACGTATATCTCTTCACGCATGAACAAAGGAAGATTAATTTATTCTAGATAGACCCTCGATCTGCGTGATAATGAACCAGAAAAAGCATCCTTTATCATCACCAAACTAAACCTCAAAGTGAGGAAAATAACATATCAATGAAAGCCTTAGAAAACTTTCTTCACTTGGTGATGATATTTCTCGATCGGTGATATAATTTTTTCTAATGTAAGTGTCATGAACCAGTGAAAAATATTGGTATCTGTGTGCGTGTAATATATAAAGGAAAATCATTAGTCAAAATGCTAATAAATTAGGGTATTAATTGCATTGATCACAAAAACCTCTTGATCAATGTATCTAACACCTACAGATACCTGTGATTATTAAATCTAAGGTTTCCTGCCAGGTGCCTTAATTTTACCCTCGCAGGTTTAGTTGGAATTCTCATAACATTTCTCTCTCGACCAGAAAGTTGGTCGAGGAGTAAGAGACATGCATGTTCATGAACAAATTAAGAGCTGAAAAGAATCGGCGAGAACGGGAAGAGGTCCCGGCAGTGGTTTCGTGGGATATCTTTGTAAATCTAAGAAATGATAGCGATGATTTTGAATCCAACCTACGTACGTACAGGGCTTACTTTATGAAGCACTGAACTTGATTTGGTGTAGCATTCGGTTGTACACTGTAAGAAAGAGGAAAACATCGTTGCTTCATTTTGAATCCAACCTCCAGGTTTACTTTATTATCGTCATGCTTATGAATGCACTCCATTACCTTTTTCTGTAGTGAGAGAAAGGCATATGTCAGTGTTTTTGGATTAAAAAACTATCGAGTTAATTTTTGTGTGTGTGTGATTCTGATGAGTTTGTGTTTGTAGGATAGATATATTTTTAAACTTTGTTTATTTGCTGTAAAATAGTTTTATTTTTATAGAAAATGGATTTTTAGAAAATAAGTTATTTTTGTTTTGTTTGAAAATATCATGAAAGATAAATTAAAAGATTAACTTAAAAATCACTTTTTGATTTTTTTTTATTTTTTTTCAAGTTCATATAATTAACATATATATATATAGAACACATTTGACATAATTATTTGATCACTTACGAGAAAAGAATGATATAAAAAAATGCAGCTGTGAAAAACAAATCACTGTATAATTAATTTTATAAAATGTAATTATGCATATAATATAAGTGTTTTAAATAGAATATTATATACATATATCTATTTTTTGGTGTTTGGAGAAAATCGAGAATAAATTTCTTTTCTATGGTATCCTAGTTTCACAACACAATTTATATGATTTAAGATGTGTGATTAATGTATAATATAACATGTTTTGTATTCATATTTATTTTTCTAGCAATATTATATAAATTAAAGTATTGCATGCACTGATGTATGAAATTAATATACTTTTATATTGTATTTTAATATATGCTAATATATTATTTTGTATATAAATATATTGGTAACATATTATTTTCTAATAATATTATATTTCAAAGTATATTATTGTTTATATAAATGTATAACAATAATGAAGTATTATATTACTTTAGTTTTTGAATTCCTAACGAAAAGTGTTTTTTTTTTAATTTTTTTAAACTGTAAAACACTTCTCTCTATCTAAAATTTATTTCACAAATGAAATTTCCCGTAGCCAAAAACCTATTTTTATCACTATAAAGTTTCAAAGACGAAAATTTTCATCATCACTCGGGTCTCTAAAAGCTCGTGGCTAGAGGTATTGGTGACAAAATTCTGGTCACCCATTAATCTTCTTTTATATACAATAAAGTCTATTTTGCATCCAAACTTTACCATAAATTTGTCAACATTTCATGGTTGAGACATTTATATTTCTTTTATTATGCTTCTAATGATCCAATATCAATCATTCTCTTATCTCATAAAGCATGAAATTAAATGACTGACTTCCAAGAAAAGGCAGCATCGCATGGAGTCTAACATTCGGCCCAATTGATTCTTCAATACGAAAAAAAGCTCGCACCAAGTAGAGCGTCTTATGAAAGCCTGCCCATCACAAAAACCCACTTTAATTAGACATCCGTTATTGTTTGTTTTTTTCTTATAAATTAATATTTTTAAATTGTTTTTAAATGTTGGTGTAAAAAATATTATTTTAATGTATTTTAAGAAAAAAAATACTTTAAAAAATAATTACTACCACAATACCAAACAATAATTTAATTTAATATTTTGATTAGTTTATCTAAAATTATTTTTTATGAATTAAAACTAATCAGAGCCCCTGACGTGAAACGCCATCGTCTCTTCAAATTGAGGAGGTCATCCCGGATTCATCGTTGCTATGATATTTTTTCATAACTGATATATTTGCTGGACTTTATTTTATTTTGTTATCAATTGTTTAATTTTAACGTCATTGCTTCAACTCACTCCGTCAAAACCTTATCAGTTGGTTCATACAAAAGACAGATGATCAATAAAAAAAACTTAATTACTAATTATATATATATATATATATATAGAATGATAAAACTAAAAAAAAATCAATTTTAAACAATAAGAAAACCAAAAAAATCTGGAAAATAAATCTGGAAAAATATCTCAAACTCGCAATACATGGATTCTAAACGTGAAATATATAAAAAAAAATAATAATAAGTGGTGACTGTAAACTCTGCCAAACTCTCCAGGAATTAAAAGCTTAAAGTTCATCTACTTGAATAAAAAGCCTAGCGCATCGCGCAGGCAAATTCGTTAAGAATAAAATCAATCAGTTTCTTACACTATTTGAATATTATCGCATAAGAATATATATAAAGAGGGAAAAAAGACCTAGGATTGTCCTTTAAATTAAATATATTATTGAAAGTATGTCAAATTAATTATATATTTGTATATTCATGTCAGATTAAAGTATGTGAGACTAATTATATGTTGGAGTATTTATTTAATATTATCGCGTAAAAATATATATATAGAGAGAGAGAGAGAAAATGACCTAGGATTTTTAATATTTTCGGTATCAAAGTTTGATTTCTTTCAATTTTATCCTTCTATGCAAGTTCATTATAGATTTCAGTTTCATTTCGGTCCCAAATATTTTAATTACATGTTTTGTTTTAAATTATTTAATTTTAATTTTTGGATTTACTTCAATTTTATCCTTTCAATTAAATATATTATTTAAAGTATGCCAAATTAATTATATATTTGTATATTTATGTCAAATAAATATGTTAAACTAATTATATGTTTTAATATTTATTAAATATTATCGCCTAAAAATATATAGAGAGAGATAGAAAGAGAGAGAAAATGACATAGATTTTGTTATATTTTCGGTATCAAAGTTTGATTTCTTTCAATTTTATCCTTCTATGCAAGTTAATTATGGATTTCAGTTTCATTTCAGTCCTAAATCTTTTAATTCAAGGTTTTCTTTTAAATTATTTAATTTCAATTTTTGCGTTTACTTCAATTTCATCCTTTGAATTAAATATATTATTTAAAGTATGTCAAATTAATTATATATTAGTATATTTATGTCAAATTAAAGTATGTAAAACTAATTATATGTTTGAATATTTATTGAATATTATCACTTAGAAATATATAGAGAGAGAAAAAAAATTGACCTATGATTTTTTAAAGAAAAAAACATTCATATCAGTATTCTTAAATACATTTAATATAATAATATGATGGATAAATCTTATAAAATAATAAATAAAAAAAACAAATTGGCTACAAATTTTTATTTTGTGCTCTTTTGTTCAAGTTTATTTAATGGAAAAAAATTATAGTGTTTTCTTTTTTAATATTTTATATCTAATATCACTGCAAAAAAAATACAACTAAAAAAAAAAAAAAACAGAAGGTACACAAATTTACCTACATTATCTGCTATTCAAAAATATGTGAGTCACTTCCCGTTTCGATTACACTGTTCTTTTTAGAAAGCAAATAAATAATTATAACACGCAAAAATATTAAGTTTATTTTTAAAAACAAATTACAGTATTTTTATTTATAATGTGTCAGATCTAATATCACTAAGGAACAAAAGCAACTCATATTAATAAAAATAACAAATTTACTGAGGCTATCTACAATTAAAAAATATACGAACCACTTCCTATTTCGATTACTCTATAAAATATGTGAGACTAATTATATGTTTTAATATTTATTTAATATTATCGCCTCAAAATATATAGAGGGAGAAAAAAAATGACCTAGGATTTTTTTTTGAATAAAATTAATATCAATATTCTTAAATACATTTAATATAATAATATGATTAATAAATCTTATAAAAAAAATTGGCCTTGGATTTAAATTTGATACTCTTTTGTTTAAGCTTATTTGTTAAAAAAAAAAAATACAATATTTTCATTTCTAATATTTGAAATCTAATATTACTAGGGGAAAAAAACAACTAAAAAAAAAGGCTGACAAATTTACCTACGTTATCTACAATTAAAAAATATACGAACCACTTCCCGTTTCAATTGCAATGATCCTTTTAAGCTGGGAAAAAAATTATTTGTTATATATTTTATCTATTATAATGTTACTAATTGAATATTTAAACAACTGATTACAGCATGTAAAAAATCAATTAGTTTTCTACATAGATAAAACCCTAACGCAATGCGCGGGCAAGCATACTAATTATACCACGCAAAAAACTCATTTCTAACATATTTTATCTATTGCAATTTCAGTAATTAAACATTAATATAACTAATTATAGCACGCAAAAAATATAAGTTTATTTCTGGGAAAAAAATTACAATATTTTTATTTCTAATGTGTCAGATCTAATATTACTGAGGAAAAAATGCAACTCATAAAAAAAAATTGCCTACATCATCTGTAATTACAAAATATACAAACCACTTTCCTTCTCGATTATACAGATTTTATCAATTATAATTTTACTAATTAAATATCAAAATAACAAAATATAATATATATGAAATCAATCAATTTTCTACAAAGATAAAAAAAATCTGGCGTATCGCACGGGTATATGGCTCGTTAACTAATAACTAAAACAAAATGGAGATTTGAACAGTTGACAACACTGTTCACGCAGACTCATTTCACTGTGGACGCGAGCTTTGTCCTTCGTGCGTCGCGCGAGTTCGTCCACCCTTTTTTTTGTTTTTTCCGCCTGTGAACAGTGCATTACCGATTAAAGCCCCCGAAAAAGACAAAATAGTGCACAGTTGCAGGGGCTCTCTCGGGTTTTCCTGCTTTTTTGGCACAGTGCACTAACGAAAATGGGCACGGAAGACGACAAAATTGCACACAGGAATCAGGGGCAGGGCCATCCTTTCCCAGCAGGTATTTTCGTAATTACAGGTGGGGTCAGGGGCGTATCAGTAATTCGCCCATTATTTTATTATTTTTGCGCGCGGACGGCTGGCGCGTGTCTGTCCCACGCCAGCGAGGTTCCCCGCTTACGCACCACGTTGGCGGCGCGTGCGGTGTCTTTCCGCCGTCAAAAATTCACTTCCGCCGTCCCACAAGATGCGTCGGGATATCCTCTCTCTTCCGTCGCGGTGCATTCCCGTCGTAGATGTCCGGTTAAGCGGCGCCGGACGGTTTTCTCACGGACGTCGCTTTTCTCTCTCCTGCCGCCCCCAAAGTCACCTCCGGTCCCTGATGTTTGCGTAAAGTTTAGTGTGATCCCTGAAGTTTTGATTTCGTTGTTATTACTGATTTATTCAAATTAAAGTTTTATTGTTTTCAATTGTGCCCTTCAATTAAAACTAATTATATAAGAAAGTTTTATTTCGGTCCTTATACTTTTGATTTTGTATTTATTTTTTATTCCTTCAATTATTCCGGTACGGAAGTTGTGATTTCTTTGATTTAGTCCTCCAATTGAAATTGGTAATATATACAAAGTTTGATTTCAGTCCCTCTTCTTCTGATTTTATTATTTCAGTCCCTCCCGCAGTTTGCATTATTTATTTTTGGTCCTCCAAATTTTATTTTTTTAATTTGATCCTTGAATTTTAATAATAATAATAATAACAATTATTTCAATAATAATAATAATAACAATAATAATAATAACAATAATAATACCAATAATAATAATAATAACAACAACAACAACAACAACAACAACAACAACAATAATAATAATGATAACAATTATTTTTGTTAGTAACTCTTTTGTTAATATTTTTTTTTGCTCTTCATAATTTAATAATTTCTATTGTTTTGACAGTAATGGTGTTAATTTTTTATATATATATTTTTAGTCTTTCGCCTAAGAATATATATAGGGAAAAGAAAACATGATCTAGGATTTTTTTAATATAAAAAATTAATATAAGTATTCTGAGATACATTTAATATAGTTATATAATATTAGATGATCGGCCACACAATTACAAATAACCGATTAAAACACATTCACAAATTTCATTTTTTTTTTTTGTAGAATAATGCCTACTTTTGTCCATGTATATATAAGTGTACTTAACACAATAATAATAATAATAATAACAATAATAACAATAATAATAATAATAACAATAATAATAATAATAGCAATAATAATACCAATAATAATAATAATAATAATAATAATAATAATAATAATTATTATTATTATTATTATTATTATTATTTTTGTTAGTAACTCTTTTGTTAATATTTTTTTTGCTCTTCATAATTTAATAATTTCTATTGTTTTGACAGTAATGGTGTTAATTTTTTATATATATATTTTTAGTCTTTCGCCTAAGAATCCATATAGGGAAAAGAAAACATGACCTAGGATTTTTTTAATATAAAAAATTAATATAAGTATTCTGAGATACATTTAATATAGTTATATAATAGTAGATGATCGGCCACACAATTACAAATAACCGATTAAAACACATTAATAAATTTAATTTTTTGTTTTTGTAGAATAATGCCTATTTTTGTCCATGTATATATAAGTGTACTTAACACAATAATAATAATAATAATAATCACAATAATAATAATAATAATAATAATAATAATAATAATAATAATAATAATAATAACAACAACAATAATAATAAATATAACTATAATAATAATAATAATAATAATAATAATAATAATAATAATAATAATAATAATAATAATAATAATAATAATAATAATAACAATTATTTCAATAATATTAATAATAACAATAATAATAATAACAATAATAACAATAATAATAATAATAATAATAATAATAATAACAATTATTTTTGTTAGTGACTCTTTTGTTAATATTTTTTTTGCTCTTCATAATTTAATAATTTCTATTGTTTTGACAGTAATGGTGTTAATTTTTTTTATATATATATATATATATATATTTTTAGTCTTTCGCCTAAGAATATATATTGGGAAAATAAAACATGACCTAGAATTTTTTTAATATAAAAAAATAATATAAGTATTCTGAGATACATTTAATATAGTTATATAATAGTAGATAATTGGCCACACAATTACAAATAACCGATTAAAACACATTAACAAATTGATCAATAAACTACAACAAAAAAATATCACACCAAACAATCAAATAATTCACCATACAAATGGATACAAAAAATATTTCCATAACCAGTAAACACAACTGAATAAAGGAAAATTAGATGATCGGCCACACAATTACAACAAAACCAACCACCAACAAATTCCCAATTGACTACAGCAAACAAAAATCTCTAATCAATATAATCTATTACATTTTTTCGACCAACTGATTATATAATTATCAATCCAATTAAAACACACCAAATAATCAAAACATTGCAATTTTGCTATCTATGAGTTAATTAAATCAACACACAATTCAGATCCAAACTGTGACTAAATTATTCTCCAAGCCAGTAAAATAATGTCAACAACCAACCAGATCAATGCAAACAAAAAATAATCTATCTTTAATAGATTTCAGCACTTACAATATTGCTATCAACCAGTTAAATGCTTAGTAACTGTTAAAAAATATTTAACCATCAACACATTCAGTTCAAGATAACAAAAAAATCATCTTTCATTCATTTTATTAATTACAGATTTACATCAACCAATTAAATAACCATCAAAACAATTAATACATACTAAACAATTAATCAATTATGGTCTTGCAATACTCAAATTACAATTCGCTAATCTTTCATAAATTTTATCGCTTATAATTTTTAAATTTCAAAATTGAATTATTATCTGAGTATTTAAACTTATAACAATAATCAACTAATTCAATACATAAAAAAAAAATTATAGCATGATTTAAAATTTAAAATTCTCTATTTATCAACTAAATTTTTTTTTATTTACCACATAAATAATAAATTTGCTATGTATAAAAAGCCTGGCGCAACACGCGAGCTAACCAACTCGTAATATCTATAAGCCCAAAGGCCATCACTCGCGTAAGCGGAACCGGTCTTACCACAGCAGTGTATTTGTGGCGCAATCATCTCTGAGACGGTCTTATACTGCCTCTTATATTATCGTAGATGACTTCGAATATAAAACGCGTTTTTGTCTGACTCTGCTCGTAGTTAAAGTAATAAATGCATAATGCCAATTGTGTTATAAAGCAACAACCATATTGAATTTAGATTTTTGAACAGCAAAGATTCCTCTTCGGTAACCCAATAAACAGCCACTAAACCATGGATCCGAAAGAAACTCTTGTTCTGCTAGCTGCTGCCTTTGTTATGGATGATGATATCTGCTGAAACATCCCAAACAACTCACCTGCCTGGCTGCCAAGACAAGTGTGGTGGTGTTAGCATTCCATACCCATTCGGCACAAGCAAAGGCTGCTACTTCGATGAATATTTCCAAATAACCTGTGATACCAAAGACACTCCATATCTACGGTCGTCAAAAATTGAGGTCCTAAACATATCCCTTTATGGCCACATGCGCATCCTAACATACGTTGGAGCAGATTGCTACAACAAAAGTGGGGCGAGAGAATCAACTACAGGATCCCTTGGTGTCTTAAAAGCATTTCCTTTCTCCAACACTCGCAACAAATTCTTTGCATTAATTAGCGGGCTTGATACTCATAGACAAAGATATAGTACAGGGTGCGTGTCCTGGTGCAGTGATACTGGTAGTGTCACGAATGGATCTTGCAATGGGATAGGCTGTTGCCAGATTCCTATCCCTGGAAATCTTTTGAATTATAACGCGAGTGTTAGTAGTCTTAGAAACCATACCGATATATGGGAATCCAATCCTTGTGGCTTTTCTTTCCTGGCGGAAGAAGATTCTTTCAACTTCACTACAGCCAATCTTACCAATATAAAGAACACAACACGTGTTCCCTCGTCTATTGACTGGGCGATTGGGAATCAAACATGCGAGGAAGCTAAAAAGAGTCTGACTGGTTACGCTTGCAAGGCAAATAGCTACTGTTACGACTCAAGCAATGGCCCAGGGTATCTTTGCAATTGTTCAGCAGGTTATATGGGTTTAGCTGTATAGGAGTTTTAATAATTACTTGTGTTAATAAATCTTAATAAATTTATTGATCTTAACTAAAGATTGAGTCATAAAGATAAGATAAAAATAAATATTAATATATTTAGTCTCATGTCGCATGTAGTTTCTCAAAAAAAATATGTCATTTTAAATAATTATAAAACATATATTTTTCAATTCTAAAATCATTTTTTTTAATTAATATCCCTCTTGTGTTATCTTAGTGAATGTAAAGTTTACTAAAATCATTGTTTCTATTGATATAAAAAAATTATGATTATTAAATGAAGTCAAGAAAAAATATCAAAACATTATGTCCATAATTTTTTTGTGAATGAAAGCTAAAAATATATAAAAATGTCAAAATCATGCCCAAAATCTATCTATTTAAAAAAAAAAAACATTTGAATTGGATTTTCATGAACAATTTATTTGTACTTGTTATATTCATATTAGATAAATGATAATTGAAAAAATCATTAAAATTAAAATAAAATCTATGATATTATTTAAGAGCCATGTCAAAACCTAATATTAAATTAATCAACATGAAAAATTTATTTAACTGGTGAAAAATCAGAAATGAAAAAAGAAGAAGAAAAACATCAAAAGGTTAGGCCCAACATTTGGTATTCTAATAGAAGACCAGACATGTATAGGCCTCGAGATTAAGCTCATACTCTCCACCTTGCTTTCTATATTTTTCTAATTAAATAGAAGGACAACATGTTTTTCACAGCTTAGTTATTTTAAATAAAATCAAAATTGGTAACATATTGTCCTCTGGTCTAACTTTTTGAACCTAACTAGGTGAAAACTAGGGAAAAACTAACTTTTTTAATTTTTTACCAACAACCCATTTTTCAATGATGTATTTTGTAATCTTTTATAAAAATAATAATCATATAGTTTTGTACCTTGTGGCAGCTGCCCTTAAAAGCTACCTATCAAGTCAAGGTCGCGCGTCCATTTTATAAAGTATGGTCCTTCACATGTGGAAATCTTAGGAAAAGTCATTTTCTGTCATTAAAAAGAACCCCACGTGTCTCAAGTGGATTGCTAAACCATTTCCACATTCAAAATCAGGGGGCTTGACTTAGCAAAATAAAGACTTTTTCGAATAAAAATGCTATCAAGTCAAGGTCGCGCGTCCATTTTATTTCCAAGCAATTTCCTGATAGAGATCAGTTGCCTGGGAACTTCACAGATACCCCTATAGCTAGTAACATATTATCGACAAGAAGTATCTTGCTAGCTGCAGCGCGTCAGGATCTCTATTCACGTCAATGCTAATAACATATCATCGACAAGAATTATCTTGCTGGCTGCGCAGTGCGGAATTCAAACCCAAAGAATACGATAACAGCTTAATTTTTTTTTTTGTTTATTGCTTCATTTTTTTTTTGCTTTTTTTTTTTGCTGATTATATATATATATATATATATATATATATATATATATATATATATAATCAAGGTGTATGGGTTAACTTAAGCGCATCACGATTAATCATTGGATCTAATTTTTTTTATAGTTTTTTTCCTGATTATATTTTTTAAATTTTTTTCCATGAAACATTGTTTTTTGTTGGATATACTTTTTTTTTCCACTTACATATTTTATTTTATTTTTTATGATCGGGGTGTCCGGGCTAGCTTAAGCGCACCACGATCAATCCCCATATCCAATTTTTTTTATATAATTAGGGTGTCTATACCAGCTTATGTGTACCACTACTAATTCTCGGACCTATTTTTTTTGCTAAAGTATTTTTCTTATACTTTTGTTTTGATCACTTATACTTTTTTTTTATAACCGGGGTCTATGGGCCAGCTTAAGTACACCATGACTAATTCTCAAACCAATTTTTTTTTAAAACAATATGGATTGTTACAGTGCTTTCACGCTTATATTTATTTTTGTTTTCTTTAACTTATACATTTTTTTTATAACCATGGTCTCTGAGCTAGCTTAAGCTCTTTTTTATTTTTTTTACTTATATTATTATTAATAATAATAATAACAATAATAATAATAATAATTTAATTTTTTTCTCTTGCTTACTCTTTTGTTAATGTTTTTGAGTGTTTTTTTTTTTCAGGATAATTTGATAATTTTTATTGTTTTCATAGTAAGAGCAATGATAATTTTAGATTTTAAGACTTTGATTTTTCTATTGTTATAATAGGGTGTGTTGAGCTATTTTATTATATTAAATTTCACATATATAAATATTATATTTTAATTTTGATCCGGCAAATCCTATAAAAATTATTTGCTCAACCCGCAACGTAGAACATATATTTTTTAAAATTTTCAAATTAAATGATTTTTTTCAGCTAATAATTTTTATTTTTGTTTTATCATCTATTATATTTTATTATTTGCTCTGTCTTTTAGTTTTTTATTGGTTTTTTTTATATTTTCAAGTTAGATTAATTTTGTTTGCCTGATAATTTTGATTTTATTTTTTTGTTTGATCTTTTGTTAAAGTTATTAGGATTTTTTTGTCTTTCATTTTTTTCTGGTTTTTTATTCATTATTAACACAATAATAATAATAATAATTATGATAATAATAATAATAATAATAATAATAATAAATTTAATTATTTTTCTTACTTACTCTTTTGTTAATGTTTTTGAGTGATTTTTCTCTCAGGATAATTTGATAATTTTAATTGTTTTGGCAATAATAGCAATGATAATTTTAGATGTTAAAACTTTGATTTTGCTATTTTTATAATAGAGCGTGAGAATCTGTTTTATTATATTATATTTTTTATATATAGATATTATATTTTAATTTTAGACCAACAAATCCTATTAATTTCTTTAATCCCAACAATCATAAAAATTGTTTGCTCATCCCGCAACGTAGTGCGGTAATTTTTTTTTAATTTTCATGTGAAATGATTTTTTTTTCAGGTAATAATTTTTATTTTTGTTTTATCATTTATTTTATTTTTTTATTTGTTCTTTTGTTAATGTTTTTAGACTTCTTTTAGTCTTTGATTTAATTTTATTTTTTTTGTTATTAACGCAATAATAATATTAATATTAAGAATAATAAGAATTGTTTAATTTTGCTGGAGTTTATTTTATTTTGTTATCAATTGTTTAATTTTAACGTTACTGCTTCAACTCACTCCGTCAAAAAAAAAAAAACTTAATTACTAATTATATATATATATATATATATATATATATATATATATTGATAAAACTAAAAAAAATCAATTTTAAACAATAAAAAAAACAAAAACATCTGGAGAAACCTTTTAAATCTGGAAAAATATCTCAAACTCGCACTACATTATATTCTAAACGTGAAATATATATAAAAAAATTAACATGTGGTGATACTACACACTGTGCCAAACTCTCCAGGAATTAAAAGCTTAATGATCTTCACGTCCGTATTTTACTGTACTCACTGACTTTACACGAACACAACCAGCTGCTCACTCGAAACTCGAATATTATATCTGATTATTTTTCATTCACCTGCACATTTCTTTGAACTCTGAAAAAACCCTTCCATATTTCTTAATTCAATCCTTCTGTTCCTGGTTTTCTTGTTATTCTAAAGAATAAACAATCATTTCACTCGTCCTGGTGCAGAAAAGCTTATTCAAAATCACAACATATATAACAAGTAATCTGACTGTGCATTGGAATGTCTTTCAGGAAGAAGGATACCTCTTTGAACTTTTCCAACGACTGTTCTTTTAGGCATGAGTTTGGTGAACATGGTGGTGTTAACATGTCAATTGAGGCGTCTGCCATCTTCATTGTCATAGAGACCGAGACCATGCACCGGAGGTCCTGACTGTTTGAACAAGTAATCTGACAAGCTCTTCTCTGCGGTCACTCTTCACCCTACGCGCTGCATTTAATTTCCTCGCTTGGAATCGTTGCATTTTTTCTCAGAAAACAAAAATAAATCAATGACTTTTCAAACACTGGCCTGTACTGATGGTGGATGGATTTGACTTTTGAAAGAGAGAGATGCCTATTTAAACATGATTCATCACTACTGACGTTTAACCTTTTAATGGAGATAAGGCGTGCATTCTAGGTTCGGTTGGTTTTCATCAATAAAAATAAGTAAATTGAAAAAAATTTAAAAAAACCGAACCGAATTGGACCAGTTTAAACTGGTTGGTTTTGGTTTGATTTGGTTTTTTAACAAAACAAAAACAAAAAATAATATTAGATTTTTTAGTTTTTTTATTATATATATATCATCGAGCTACTAGACATAGTCAACTTTAGAAAATATAGGATAAACTGTGCTTAGTGCTTTCTGATTAAGATAATTCTCTTACAATCATCCTAACATTTTGAAATATCCAAAGTCTGTATGAGCCTTAAGATGTCGTGGATACTCTTTAATCCACGATTGTTGCTTGGCTAGATTAATTTGTGAAAAAAGATTAGAAATCATAAATTAAAATGCTTTCAAACTGAGATGGTGACTATTGTTGAATTTATCCAGCATGCACGTGCCGATTCTGCGATCACGAGATTTTTTTTTCTCATTTAGTATCATGGTTATTAAAATCACGAGTTGACTCGTAAAATTATATGATTTTACGAGTCAACTCATCAAACCTTGTTAATTAGATAAAAAAATTGGTTTGGATCAAACTCGACCAAACTCGTACGGAATTATAAAATTGGATCAATTATACGATCCCATAATTTAAACCCCCCAGGCTAGCCCCCCCTCCCCTCCCTTTCTCTCTCCCCAGTCCCCACTCCCCAGGCTACCCATCCCTTTTAAAATCAAAAAATAAAAAAAAATCAATATTTTTTTAATGCTAATATAATCCTATAATTGTTATGTATTTTTAATTTTCTTTAAATTATATATAAATCTTAACTAATAAAATTTTATAGCCATAATTATATTATATTTTATTTGAAAATATTTTACTTATTATTTTAGATTTTTCTACCTACACGATTTTAGTTGTGATTTTACGATTTTTGTACGGTAAATTTTAAGTACAATTTTACGATTCCGATTTTACGATCCAAGTTTAATCTAGAAACAACTTCCGATTCGTGTTAAAATCATGATTTTGACAATAATGCGTAGCATCACTGGCTACTCCAAATTAGCTTTTTTTAATCTGTTCAATTATTATAATATGATATTTTTTAATATATTATTATTATTATTATTTTATTTTTTAAAATAATTTATATCATACTCTTTTCAAGTGAGGGTGAAAAGACTCACCAAGGCCACGGCAAGGCGGGCACGTGGTGCGAATCCATCTGATGGAGGCTGCGCATCCCTCCGCAAGGCGAATAGGCGATGCATTTTTGCCTCACTGTATTTGGGCTTTAATTCCGGATCGTATTGAAATCTGTCCAGGCATACGTCCTTTCTTCCCTTACTACTGCTAGGAACTGAAAACAATCGAATTTTCTATTTCGCTACTGAAAATAAAAAAAGAAAGAAAGTTGTGGCTGGGAATTGCAATTGCGGTGATAATATGATATAGAAAAGCAATGAAAGTGACAGCAACGGCCAAGCTTATAGGAAGAACACAATGATTGTTTTAAAGTATTTTTTATTTTAAATCATTTATAATATTGATATATATAAAAAATACTAAGAAATTTAATTTAAAATAAAAAATCAACTATTTTTAAAATATATAAACAGACAGGTTTTTGGAATAATTATATATAATATTTTTTTCAAAATGTCTAGGAACCTAAATAACGAAATGAATGAAATTTAATTTTCTTTTCCTATTTAACCCTTTTTTCCTAGCTTTAAAAGCAGACCAGGAAAAAATAAAATATCTGTACACATACTAGCGCCACGTCAAGCATTGCATCGTCAGATTGTTGAACTTTAAGAGTCAACAAAATGAAAGCAAACAAAAAAAATTGAATTGAACCGGGAGAAGAATAAATATATATATATATATATATATATATATATATATTTTAATTTGAAATTCAAAAACCAAACTAGACCGAGAATTTGTTTTAAAAATATTTAATCGGTTTAATTGATTTTTTTTTCTCAGTTCAATTTTTCCCGGTTTTTTCTCGGTTCGGTTTTTTCCTGGTTATAAATGTGCCTTTAGGAATTGCAAATTTATGTCCAGCAATTAAATAATTGTCAGAACAATTAAAACACGTCCAACAATTAATCAATTATAGTTTTTCAATATGCAAATTACATAAATCGATAAAATATTTAAGAAAGTTTACTCACTAATGAATTGGCTATAAAATACAATTCACTCATCTTTAATAGATTTTATCGATTATAATTTTGAGAGTTGTCAATTAAATTATTATCTGAACACTTAAACTGATAACAACAATCAACTAATTCGATACAAACAACAAAAAAAATAAAAATTTACACGCTGAATAATTAATTAATTTGTTACATCAAAAAAATCCAGCGCAATGAGTGCTAGCCAACTTGTTATATTCTAAACGTGAAATATTTATAAAAGATTAATATGTGATGACTGTAGACTCTGCCAAACTCCAGGAATTAAAAGCTTAATGATCTTCTCGTCCGTATTTTACTGTACCCACCCACTGACTTTACACGAGGACAACCAGCTGTTCACTCGAAACTGGAATATTATATCTGATTATTTTTCATTCATCTCCACATTTCTTTGCACTCTGAAAAAAGCCTTCCATATTTTTCTTAATTCAATCCTTCTGTTCCTAGTTTTCTTGTTATTCTAAAGAAAGAACAATCATTTCACTCGTCCATGGTGCAGAAAAGCTTATTCAAAATCACAATATATATGACAAGTAATCTGACTGTGCATTGGAATGCCTTTTAGGAAGAAGGATACCTCTTTGAACTTTTCCAACGACTGTTCTTTTGATGCTACTCTTGTTCCACCAAGCTAGCAGATCAGACGCAGGTTCATTATCCCTGTTGTTTTCTTCTCTGTGGTTATTTTTCTCCCTGCACGCTGCAGGCAATTTCCTCGCTTGGAATCATTGCATTTTTTTTTGTAAAACAAAAATAAATCAGTGATTTTTCAAACCCTGGCCTGTACTGACGTTTAACTTGTGATGGAGATTAGGCGTGCATTTTAGGTTCGGTTGATTTTTATCAATAAAAATAACTAAATTGAAAAGAAAAGAAAATGAAACCACGCGGAATCTGGTTTAAACCAAGAAAATAAATCGAGCCCATAATAACTACGATGTTATAATTAATAAATATGATTATACTATATTATATACTAAAAGAGATCAGTATTGGTTTGATTAGGCTGAGACATTTTTACTCGGGCAAAGATATACAGGAGATACCAGCACTCTAGCTCCCAAGAAGTTACACCTTTAAATTCTGATCTTACAATCGAAATATATATAATGCAAGAATTTCCCAGCTAAATAATTTATTTAATGGTCAACGCTACCCAAGTCAATGAATTTAAAATTATATAAAACAGATGTGGATCGTGATTATCAATGCCGGGTATCTGGGTATGCAAGTAGCCCAGCTGAAAAGGAAGGGGGATAAAATAGAAAAAGAAAAGAAAAGTAGTGAGTGAGCTTGAAGCCGTCTTCGTTTTTAATTCCTTGAGATAGAGATTATACATTTTGATTTTGTTTGTCATAATATTTTGATGATCAGCACGTAACGTCAGTCTTCTCGGATCACAGGCGTCCCACTCATGTCTAGCTTTAGAGTGTGTTTGGTATTATTTTTGTTTTTTTAGTTGAGATTTTAAAAAATTAGTTTCATAAAAAACATTTTTATTGCAGTTGAAAATAAGTAGTGGAGTGTTTGGTTAAAATTTTGGTTGAGTTTAAAGTTAATGAAAAACAGTTTCATGTATGTGGTTACCAAACTTTTCATATTACTTTTAATTTGTGAAATTATTTTAAAACACGCGTTGCCCCCCCCCCCCATATATATATAATTTTTTAAATATTGTAGATTAATAATAATAATAATAATATTAATAATAATAAAATATAATTGATAATTCAAATAAATTATATTTTTATTTTATTTTCTCATCAAACCAGTTGTAGTGTTCTAAAAAAGGAAATAAAATCAATACAAAGCATAGCTCCTCGTTAAGAGCAGATCCGACTTGATTCTAAGAAATCAAAAACAAACAAGTGAGATCTTGATCAACGAAGAGCAAAATGAATAACAGATACGGAAAGGACGAATTTAAGAGAGAAAAGTGTCTAAGTAATGGACTGCAAAAAACAACAAATAAAATAAATTAATTTAGTGTTTTTTATTATTTTAACCAAGTTTTCCCTTCTTCCATTTAACAAAAATAGAAGTCAACCAAAAAATTTGAACTAAACTAGAATAATAAAAATATTACAGCATATTTTTTTTAATTTAAACCGATTTGATTCGGTTTTGATTTACTGGTTTCTTACTTAAAAATCAAACCTAACTAATTTTTTTTAAAAAAATCTAATTGGTTTAATCATTTTTTTTTTCCATTTCATTTTTTCTTTTCCCTTGTTATTTTGCTCAACCATGTAGATCACTAAAGATGTTTCGTGTGAAATTTTAGTTTTAATAGGTGAATTTCAGTTTATATAGTACACAGCTTCATTTTGTTTATGTTTTGGTTCTTGAATTTGAGGAGAGGAGAGAGAGAAATCATCGAAAAACAATGCAAAACAAGGTCTGTTGTTCTAATTTAGATCATTAAAATGTTAATTTGGGCATGAAAATGTCCGTTTCGATGAGAAAAGTGTTTTTGGGCTTTTCTAGATCAAGATTAAAAGAATAATAAGTGTGTGTATTTGTGTTTTCTTAATTGATTTAGGGATTATTTTAGTTTTTTTTTAAGTTATAAGAGTGATTCTCGGTCAAAATATATTAAAAAATTAGATTTTAAGGTGAAAAATCACTATCTAGATTTCTAGCCACACTTCTGTTGGACAGATTCTTGACACACAAATATCCCTTCCTATATTGAAAAATATGAAAATAAATTAAATTAAATTATAAATTTAATTGACACACAGATTCTTGGCCATGTAATGCAGTAGACATGTCTTTCTTCCACCGATTGATATCCACTTTCTTATAAATTAAATTATCTACAATATAATATCTATAAGCCCAAACGCCATCCCTCACGGAAGTGTGGGAATTGGTCTTCCCACAGCAGTGTTTTTGTGGCACAATCATCTCTGACACGGTCTTATCCTCTTATATTATCGTAGACTTTGAGTTCAGAATACAGATATAAAACGCGTTTTTGAATTTAGATTTTTGAACAACTTCCTCTTCGGCAATCCAATATTGTTAAAATACAGAAAGTATTTCATTAATTTCCTGAAATAGGAATTATGTAAAGTAGGGGGAAAGGGGGTTTTATAATTGCTATTTCAGTATTGTGTTTTGGTTATAAATTAGCTTGTATTGTAAGAGTAAAGTATCAATCAAATATACAGAAATTATTCTTGTATTTCGAATTCTAACAAATATAAAACGCGGTTTTGTCTGACTCTGCCCGTAGTTAAAGTTATAAATGCTCTTTCAGTCATTCCTAGTTGGTTTCTATAGAGACACGGCCTGAGAGATTTATTTTGTAGTTCCATTAACCTAAATACCAAGAAGCTGCCATGAGAGCTCCAGAAATGCTCTTTCAGTTCACTCTCGTAGCTGCGCTGTTAGCAGCGACTCTTTCAGCTCAAGAATTTCCCATTGCAAAGCCTGGATGCCAAGATCGATGTGGGAATGTCCGCGTCCCCTATCCATTTGGCTTGACAGATGATTGCTACTACAACGCCGCATTCCTCATAACCTGTACTGATAGTTTCAATCCTCCAAAAGCATTTCTCGCCACAAGTAATATCAACGTCACGGAAATAACACTCGAAGGAAAGCTGCATGTCGAGAAATACATAGCCAAGGATTGCTATAACGCTTCTGGACCAACTCACAGCAACAATCCCACATTTAAGCTCCCCAACTTCATCATCTCTGATGCTGACAATATTTTCGTGTCCATTGGTTGCGATACTGTGGCATCCCTCAGTGGCAATCTGAAAGAAGCTGGCAGTAATGAAAACGAATACGAGGTAGGGTGCACGTCCTCATGTAACAGCTTAAAATATGTTCCGAATGATACATGCTCCGGCATAGGTTGCTGTCAAACATCTCTTGCCAAGGGAGTAGATGACTTCAACATAACAGTTAGTAGCCAGACAGATCATAGCGGTATCTTGGACTTCAGCCCCTGCAGCTACGCCTTCATTGTTGAAGAAAAGAAGTTCAATTTTTCTAAAAGTCATTTTAAGGACCTGGAGAACGTTGACAAGCTTCCTATGGTCGTTGACTGGAGTATAGGGAAAAATAGCTGCGCAGAAGTAAAAAAGAGCGGCAAGTATAACGCATGTCAAGGAAACAGCACTTGCTATGATCCTGCCAATGGAAACGGATACCTCTGCAGGTGCTTGGAAGGGTACCGAGGAAACCCATACCTCCCTAATGGTTGCCTGGGTATTTATTTACTGTCTCTAATCTGTTTCTTTCTTTCTTTCTTTTCTCTTTCACATTAGAAATTTTACAGGGGCTTTTTACTGATTTGCAATGCTTTTGTTCTTTTCCAGACATTGATGAATGTACAGATGCTACTGTAAACCACAATTGCACACATATTTGTACTAACTCGCCAGGGAATTATACATGTTCTTGCCCCAAGGGGTACCATGGTGACGGAAGAAAAAATGGCGATGGTTGTATCCGCCGTCGGTCACTGGTGATTCAGATCGCTGCCGGTAAGTTCGTATACCATAATCCTCTTTATTTTCAATCCCGATGTTCATGTTCTTTCTATTGTATATAGGTCTTTCATGTGCCATCAAAGGTAATTGTTTGTTTTTTTGGTTTCTCATTTCTAATTTGAATAGGATATATACATGTGTCAATTTTTAGTTCTTCCTATTTAGACAAGGTTTTGATGGTCAGTATTATTAAAACTATATCACAAACGTACTTCTAGTTCAACCTGAACTAATACTTGGTCCCCTCCATCAAAGACCTAAGTTTAATACTCATGTTGACCTCTTGTAGCAGGATTTGTGTAGATTTTTGTTAATTTTCTTTCCAAAATTTTTAGTTTTCCAAAGTATATACTAAAATTCATGCAATTGTTTAGAAGTATTGAGATAAATTCTTGATCAGATGTTAGAGCATTGGCTAGAATTTATTTTATAAAAAAACAATTGAAGTAGTTGGTGAAGTAAAAGTGACTTGAAACTATTCTAGATTTATTTCGTCTCAAATTTGCAGCACTTGTTATTTCAGAAAACCAAAATGAAAAGAATCTAATTTGATCCATACGAACTCAAGAACTTTACAACCAAAAACATTTCAAAGTCAATTCCATTACAAATATACTCATTTTTATCTTATTCTATATTGTCATGAGATCATTTCAACCCAAATTTCTTGATGGCAAACTTTAGCTCTCCACCTTCCATACATGATTTCAAATATTTCTTATCAGATTGAAATGTTTAATGGCTAAACAGAAATGAAAAAAATGCAATAATTTCCCCTATGATATTAGCCAGTCGGGTATACTTGCTCAATTTGGATGAACTTGCATATATGCAATGTACATAAGTAATTACAAATTAATCTCTCAACATCCTTGTACATGTAGGAATTGGAGTAGGACTCACATCTTTGTTGATGGCGATTACTTGGTTGTTATGGGGATACAAAAAATGGAAGCTAATGAAGCTCAAAGAGAAGTTCTTTAGGCAAAATGGTGGTCTGATGTTGGTGCAGCAGCTATCAAGAAGGGAAGGACCTGTTACAGAAACGGCAAAAATCTTTACTGTTGAAGAACTCGAGAAAGCCACTTGCAAGTACCATGAAAGTAGAATTCTTGGACATGGAGGTTTTGGTACAGTTTACAAGGGAATTTTAACAGATGGAAGAATTGTTGCAATCAAGAAGTCCAAAACAATCGATCAAAGCCAAATCGAGCAGTTTATCAATGAGGTGGTTGTACTTTACCAAATCAATCACAGGAATGTGGTGAAGCTTCTAGGATGTTGCTTGGAAACAGAAGTTCCACTACTAGTTTATGAATATGTTGCAAACGGTACCCTTTTTGACCACATTCACAACAAAAGTAAGGTGTCGACCTTCACCTGGGAAATCCGTTTAAAGATAGCTTCTGAAACTGCAGGTGTTCTATCATATTTGCATTCTGCAACTTCTATGCAAATCATTCATAGGGACGTCAAGTCTACAAACATACTCTTGGACAATAATTACACAGCAAAAGTGTCAGATTTTGGCACTTCTAGACTAGTTCCGTTAGACCAAGATGAATTGTCAACCATGGTGCAAGGAACTCTAGGATACTTAGACCCTGAGTACTTGCACACAAGCCAACTGACGGACAAAAGCGATGTTTACAGTTTTGGAGTTGTTCTTATGGAACTTCTAACTGGGATGAAGGTAATTTCCTTCGACAGGCCTGAGGGAGAGAGAAATTTATCAGCGTATTTTCTTTGTGCACTGAAAGAAGATCGCCTGGTCCATATTCTTCAGGATTGCATGGTGAACCAAGATAATATAAGGCAGGTTAAGGAAGTTGCCAACATTGCTAAGAAATGTGTAAGAATAAGAGGAGAGGAAAGACCAAGCATGAAGGAAGTAGCAATGGAATTAGAGGGGCTAAGAATATCCGCAAAACATCATTGGACTAATGATGAATCAAATGTAGAAGAGACAGAGTACTTGCTTGGTAAATCAATGGAAATTGTTGGTTTTGAGGAAATGGCCAGTACAAGTACTGGATATCACAGTTTACAATTAATACATTCACTAGGTGGTGGCAGATGAACATTTCATTTTAGTGTCGCAGTTTTTCTTGATGGTTTGTTTTGAATAATAGATTGCCAGCAGTGTATGGTAATGCTTTTCTTTTCTGTATTCCAGTCCAATTATGCTTTTATTATAGTAATTTTGTAATTTTAAAAGATAAACGATTTTGACAGTATGTCAATATTCTAGGAGAGATGGGGTTTGAATTTGAATTTCAAAGTATCTAGCCGCACAAACCATAAAGTGATTGAAATCATATATATTTTATGTCATTATTTTTTTATGAATGCTTGTTGCATTTTAAAGTTTTATTTGATCTACGTTTTTATTTGGGTTAATATACTAGAACATCACGCACAAGGAATTAGTATACTAAGTTTACTCTAATTTAGTATATTTCATGCGCAAGATATATAGAGATCAGACACATTGAATAAAACATAAATAATATTAATATATAATTTTTTATTATTTCTACTTTTTTTTATTGGATCTTAATTTTTTTATTATGGGATTATTTCGATTACATGTTAGTGTTAGTCAAGGTAACTCATGATTTTTCATCGCATTGATTTTTTTATATATTGAGAAAAGTTTAACGCAACCTACCATACATGGGGGAAATTCTAGTTATACATATTATTCACAAATAGTGGGATCCTATGTACTCTGTCAAAATGACACATTTACTTCCTACCAGTTGAATTGGCATCTTTTACTGTATTTTTACCATTTCTTAATTATTTTAATATTTTGAGTTATATAATTGATAAGTTTCATAGGGAAACGCTATTGGTTTTCCAATCTAAAAAAGGAGATTTTTTTTTCTCAACCTTGTTAATTAGGTGTCTTTGAACATAAAATGTTTGGGTAATAGATATCCAATAATCAAGCCTCCGGCTATGATATATATAATCCAAAATCTTTAAGCGTCAAATAATGGTAAGAAACTTAGGATATGGACAAATAATCACGGATAACCACCATCATTTACACAAAGGGTGCAAGTGTTTGGTGAAAGAATAGCAGCCAACAGTGTCAAGAGTAGTGCGCCGCTGGCTGATTTCTCTGCCACTGAGCAGGAGCAGATGATATGCAGCCACCATCGGAGCAAGTTGTATTCGTGAGAGATGCAAAGATAAAGAGTATAGCTCTCGAGATATACCGATCCACGATTTAAAATCACAATATATTAAACACTAGCAACTTGCCCGCGCGTTGCCGCGGGTATTTTTTTTGTATATAATTTAACATAATTAATTCTACAATGATAACTTTATATGATATAAGTAAATAAAAGTTATAGATTAGGAGATAAAATGTTTACCATTTTGAGTTGAGTTTGTCACGTAAGCATAGATTACATCTTTTATAATATAGGTATTGCGTCATAAACGATCACAAAAGAGCGCACACTAACATTAGAAAAAAGAGCAAAATATTTGAATAAGAAAAAACAACAACTTACTTAAATCATTATTGTGCAGATAATAAAATTATAAAAATCAATTAATAGAAAGAGCAAAAAAAAAAAAAAAGGGAAAAGGAAGCAATATTAATTTAACATATTATAACAATAGCAACATCGGAGTCTTAATATTTAAAATTATTATTGCCGCCAGAATAAAAATAAAAAAAATTATTAAATTATACCGAGGGAAAAAAATAAAAAGTATGCACAAAACAGCAAGCAAGAAAAACCAATTAAAAAATTATTATTATTATTATTATTATTATTACTATTATTATTATTATTATTATTATTATTATTAGTATGAAAGAATAAATAATCACTATTATTATAATAATAGAATACATAATCACTATTATTATAATATTAATAATAATCACTATTATTATTATTATTATTATTATTATTATTATTATTATTATTATGTTAATAATGAAAGAAACAAAAATAAATGAAAGACTAAAAACATTCTATAAACTTTAACAAAAGAAAAAAAAACTATTATTGCTATTACTGTAAAAAAAAAACATTATGAAATTATCCGGAGGGAAAAAGAACATTAAAGAAAGAGTAAGTACGCAAAACAATTTAATTATTATTATTATTATTATTATTATTATTATTATTATTATTATTATTATTATAATGAAAGGAAAAAAACAATGAAAGACTAAAAACATGCAAGAAATTTTAACAAAAGATAAAAAAAACAAAAACAATTATTATTGCTATAACCGGAAAAAAAAATATTATCAAATTATCGGGAGAAAGAAAAAACAACACAACAGAGTAAGAACAAAAAATAATTAAGTTATTATTATTATTATTATTATTATTAGTATTATTATTATTACTATCACTATTATTATTATTATTATTACTATTATTATTATTACTATTATTATTATTATTATTGTGTTAAATACACTTTTATAAGTACATGGATAAAAGTAGGGATTATTCTAGAAATATAAAGAACTAAAAGTATAAGGACTTAAATGAAAATCAAATATAAAGGGCTGAAATTAAAAAATTAAAAGTCAAAGGGCTGAAATGCAAATTATATTTATTCTCAATTGAAATCAGAGGACAAAATTGCAAAAATCAGAACTTTTGTACCGAATTGATTGAGTTATATACAGCCAATCCGGAAATTGAAAGTAGAAGGACCGAAGTGAAACTTTGGCATTCAATCAATTCAAATCGGAGGACCCAATCGAACAAAATCAAAACTTATATAACAAAAATGAGGACCAAAAACGAAATTAAAAGTCGAGGGACCAAAGTGCAAAGTCAAAATACATGGGGGACTCTCCTGCACATTGACGTGCAGGAGAGAGAGAAACGTGGCCGGCGGCTTCAACCGGCCTCCGCCGCGTCCACGGACATCTGGTGGTTACACGCACCACTGCGGGAGGAAGCCCACGCGGCGGCGCATCGTTCTGGCTTCCGGTAGACAATTTCCGGACACCGGAGGAGTCCGCACGCGCCACCTGAACAGGGCGTGAGGCGGAAACCCGTCTGGCGCGTGCGCCTCACGCCCTGACAAACGCCGATTAAATAATTCGAAAAATAAGGTCAATTACCGTTCCACCCCTGCACCCAATTCATGGTTTTTGTCTTATTAGGGGCTATAATCGTATTTAGCCATTTCAGAAAATAATAAAAAAAGAAAAAGTTGCGGCGGACCGGACCGGACCGGGCCGGTCCAGCCGCACGCAATTACACGTCTGTCCCTCAGCCCCAGCAGTTATTTTGTCCTATTACCGGGGGTGAAAACGTCATTACACTGTTCACGGCAGATTATTTAAAAAAAAAAGGACGAACAAAGGAAAAAACGAAAATGCCCCGCTGAATCCGCCCCTTTCGCCGCGAACGCCAGGGCCATTTTCGCCCGCACACTGTCGCAATCCACAGTGAATTTAGAGAGAAGTCACAGTAGATTGCACAGTGGAAAGGCCACGCCTTTTAGTGTTTTGTTAATTATTATTGCGCCTAGGACTCCAGTCAACGCAACCACCGCACAGAACCACCGATGGATTATAACAACGCTGGACATGTAAAACTGCTAATATTTCGTGAGAAGTGTATACTGTATACGAGAGTGGACAAAAATATATAAAGAAAAATACAACGAAGAACGGGGGTAAGATTTTGAAAATAAAAAACACAAGCTTCTGGGATGTGAGTGCAACGATATGATACAAACACATTCTAAATACTTATGTACTAAAATTAATTCAATAAGCAGTTCACGATCTCCGCTCAACATTAACCTCTGCTAAAAAGCACAGATGACAAAAGCCAAAGTTTAAACCAACTTTTATTCAGTAACAGGCAATCAATCCCATGGTCCGATGCAAAACCTGGTGATCTAAAAGCAATCAGAAACTGTACCATCACGGATGAACTATACCAAGAACTCGGTTCCTCAAAATGACCTGTTGTTGGGTTTGGACGATGAAGATGACTTGGATTTTGCAAAATCTAACAGGTCTTTGAAGAGTGCATCTTCTGGTTTTGCTTGTTTTGGAGGGGTAGACGAATTAAGAGAGAGATTTTGGGTTTGAACAGCTAAGCTGTCATAGGAGGAATCAGATCCACTGCTTGACTGAGAAGCACCACCTACAACACCGAGATTCTGATCAAAGAACTGCTGTCTTTGATTATACCTGGAAGGCGGTGGTGGAAGAGATCCAGCAGGCTGCGCATCCCAAGGAGCTGGGGGCAGCCGATCACCAGATTGGCGTAATGGAGGAGCTGGTTCGTCAAACACAGGATGTCCAGTTAGCCCAGGAGAAGAGTTCACAGCAATGGAGGGAGGAGAAGAGGCCGATAGCGTTGGAGAATATGGCGGCGATGAGCTTACATCGGAATGCATTGGGACTTTGAAGGGTGTAGGTTCTGATATTTGAGAGGATCCTTCAGACTTGTAAACATCACCACTGAGAAAATCAATCATTCCCATCTCCTTGCTGACTGGATTCTTTGACGAGGGAGGAGGAGGAAGAAATGGGCTGACTGGTCTTATTTGAGTCCTAACACTGACTGGTTTCTGGCTCGGTCCTCGTGAATTATCTCTTGATGACCTGTGGTGAAATGATTACACCAGCTTATTAGAATTTGATTGTACCAATTTTTCCCTCCTTTATGTTGACAGTCACTATGTTTTAAGATCAGAAATCTGATGGTTCGTTAATATGATTCATGCTCAGTAACCCCAGACAAACCTCCCAGCCAAAATGAGAAGAGCAAAAACATCATGAAACAACATAATAGTCTGGTTTCCAAAGATTTTTTAACAGCTGAATAAGACTAAGCAGTGGCATGTGGTAAAAAGAAAAGAAGTCTAAGGAGTGGACATTCACACATGCAAATGTGTATCCCCGTGAATTTTTGTTTCGCCAAAACACTCTAGATGGAATGTTTAGACCATCCAAGGGTGAGAACTTGCATCTTAAATTTGTCAAGGTATGTTCCATGGGTAAGACTAAGCAGTGGCATGTGGTAAAAAGAAAAGAAGTCTAAGGAGTGGACATTCACACATGCAAATGTGTATCCCCGTGAATTTTTGTTTCGCCAAAACACTCTAGATGGAATGTTTAGACCATCCAATGGTGAGAACTTGCATCTTAAATTTGTCAAGGTATGTTCCATGGGTAAACCTTATTAAGAATCCCCCATCACACCACACAGAATAATGAGCATTACGTAAGAGAATACTGTAAATGGCAGGGGAGAGGAAGAGGAAAACCATGAAAAAAATCTTCAGTGTGTTACCTGTGCGCCAGCTGGGTAAAATCATCTTCTGATTCATCATCCTCATGGTTAATATTAGCATGGTTAATATTAGCAAGAGGCACAACTGGAGTTTCCCTTTCCCTTTCTCCCACAGCAGGGATTCCTTTTGCAATATCATCATGCTGACGAAGTACCCGCTGCAGGTCATCATTCAGTGCTAGTCCCTGAAATAGAAGCCCCTCGTCTCTGAAAGATCACAGTAATTGTCAGAATTATCTGCAGCAGAAATTGGAAAAGAAACATGAAGGTCTTACACTGTATTATTAACAAGAAGCATGACACGCGTTTGGTAAGAACGGCACTGGTCAACAAGGTCAACAATCACTTCTTGTTTTACACCCTGCCAAAATATCCAACAATAACAACACATAAATATTATCCAAATGTTGCAAAAATGCATTTTCTTCGCAGTTGCTATCCAGATGAGAAGTTGAAGCATTAATATGTGCAGCTTCCGCCTCAAACAGAGAACATGACTGAAAACTGAACAAGACAAGGCTTCTACATATATTGTTTTATTATTGACTTTTATTTGATTGATTAGAGTTTAATTTTATTTGACTATTTTAGAAATTTAGTTTTATCCTATTTATTTAGTTGCTAAAAGTAACTTTTGTTAACATTATAGTTATGCATCCTGGTTAAGAATCCTCATTCCCAAGTGTTTTAGGATTTTATTAGTGTTCTCTATCCAGCCTGCTCCAAATTATTGTGAAAGTGATTTCAGCTTCGACAGTTATGTTCTCTCATATTTAAAAATTTGGTCAAATCAACCCATCTATTTTATTTTTGGTATAGAGTTTTTTCCATCCCCTTTCTTTCAACTCAGAACTTCATACAAACATTAGTGTGCATTAAGGTTTAATATCTCAATCCATGAAGCACTGACATAGTGCATAGACCCCGCTCATGCTCAGAACCAGGGAAATTTCAACGAGCACATAGCCGCTGAACTTAGCAACATGCTTTGCTAGAATGATGAGAGGAAATTTCCATGAGACAAAAACTATATTTTACCTCAATGTTCTTGGGATCCAAGGCACTAAGGATTTCCATTAACACATTTGCTAGTCCACGAGCACTTTGAATCTCATTCAAACTGCAAAATATTAAGAAACCAAAGGTAAGAAGATCTACCAGTAATTAATCATTAATCCCTGCACCAGCAGACCCAAACAGTATAATGAGAGATAGAAAGCAAAAGGCAGATGAAGAAATGCAACATTAATATGACTTCCAATATTTAGGACTGCATTGCATGATCAGAATCATCCTGCCACTAAGCAGTTTTAAATTAGTTCCCTTCTGCTTATTGCCACCTGTGCCTATCGCTTATGCATATGTCATGCATGTGCACTTACAATTATTCTCGCATAAAAGATTGATTGTGAACTAAGTTCCAACCAGGTCATAGTGTTTTCATCAAAAAATGGGGATACATTAGCAAGCTAGAAATTAAAACGTTAATTGGGATAGAACATAACAGCAGATGTGATCAGTCAACATTATGCAATAATCCTAATACACTCAAATGCCTATTTATGGAACAATAAACGGAAAACCACAAGTACCTTTTATTAATAGACCTTTTTAACCCTAAGCCGGAGAATGAGCTGAAGAAATGAAAGTCCAAACAATCGAAGTATTACCTGAGGCCAGAAGCATCAGACTGCAGTGAGGCTTGAATAGCAGCATCTTCATATGCTGAAGGTGCATCAGCTATAGGCTGTGTTTGGGGAGGAGTAAAGAATGGTACACTGTTCTCTGCTCGAGGTGGAAATTCAACTCCTGCAGACTGCCAGGTATCCACATTTAGTCTCATGAAATAAAGCTTCATGAACACATAAAGGAAGTGCAGGTTGATAATATGATTTCTGGTATCAATGGCAAAACACACTCTTGAGTTATGGAATGATGGGTAAAAAAAGTAAATTTTAGGTCATGGACACATTATGGCAGTTGAGAACAGCCTTTTATCTTTTCAGTCATTAAAAACAGAAGTTATAGCCATCATTCACTAGAATGTAGTGATCTGAGAAGGAAACATGAACCAAGAGGTATGAGACTCATGGGAATTCTACTTATAACAATTCTCAGTAGAACCACTGGCTGCAAAATAAATGGAAACTGAGAAGAACTTCTAAATGGTGGAGAAATCAATTACCCTTAGTTCATTATATGCAGCATAGTATTGAGGATACCTTCCTCTTGGTCCCCCAAAAGCTTCTTGCCAGGCATCTATTAGAAGAAGTATCTTTTCCCGCACATTTAAATCAGGCTGCTCAATTTCACAAGAAAAAAATGAGATGGGAACAGAAGAGAAATTCATAGTACTGGTAAAAAGAGAAAGCAGTCACCTTCTTTTTTACTATTTTAACCATATCATGTAAGATATCACGTTCAATGATTTGCTGGAACACACTGTCGCCACAATTTTTGCTAAGTGTCTCCAATGCCTGTATCATGCAACATAGCCACTCAATCAACATCTATCAACAACCGCAATTTCAGAGATGTACAATATACACATTTAAAGGCAATTGAGACTTTAGAGAATGTTAGAGCAATCATGTAGCAACGACATGATGCGTGCAGCTCATGATATAAAATTAATAAAAAAACATGAGCCAAGACTAGAAAGTTTGAAATTACTAACAAAAAGAGCTAGGAGTTGGATTTTAGGATTTTTGCTGCCAAGTCGCTTCTTGAGTATTTTCAAGGCGTCCTTTGCTTGCCTGCAAGACAAATCAAATTCAGAGAGGAATCAAAATCAGCATGATTAAAGAGTATAAATCAAAATGAGCATAATTTGACTTTTCAAAATGGAAAGGGATAAAAGTGAAACGAATCACACTGAAAACTTTAGATATACATGATAAAAAAAAAACTAGGTAACAATATTAAAAAAAAAATAGTAATAAAATAGCCTGTGGCATTTTCTTACTTCACAAACATGACACTAGTTCCAATACTGAAACAAAAAAATGAAAGCCCATTTCTCAAGGAATGGGATATATGAGCAAACTTAAGGATTTAAGCTGCAGCTTATAAAGAGCCTGCTAAAATACAATAAATCAGCAACTATGCCTGAGAGGTCTCACAATCCAAACAAGTATAGAAGTTGCATTCCATCAAGCATAATGTTATCTAAACCCAATCCATCCAAAAGCTATGTGCGTTCGTGTTGCACAGTCCATCACAGTTCTCATATGGACTAGAAAATGCACAAAGCAGAAAGCATCTCAGCTAAACCAGTGCTCTAACACAAGGATCTTGACAAAATTAATACATTCGTACCAGCTCTGAACAACTCCCAACATGCATACATACTCCATACAAACGAAGTATTGAACAATTCTAACACCCCTACTTATTTGATTCGCAAAATAAGACTCAGAGAGAACAGTACCTGCATGAACTCTACCAAAACAAGAAATAAGAAAAGAAAAAACGTATACCCAGGATCCATGTTGATGATATCACATAGCTCAATGTTTACAGCCCAGTCTGGACCAATCAGCATATCATTGGTAGCCCTCTCCGCACAAGCCGCAGCAGTATTAGCCATGAATATAGATAATCACTAGATAGTACTTTAATATAAGCTTGGTTACCTTGTTATCCTACAAATCACAATAATAAACTAATTAATCAGTTGCAAAACTCAAAAACCGTACAAAAATATTATCAAAAAACATCATTCATGAAACACAAAATTGGAGTGATACAATTGACTTATCGAATACGAAACAGCAAATTATCACAAATTGAATAGCCAAGACTTGGATTCTCCATCAAAACCCATTAAAACTCGAAGAGAAAACAAAAATCTCATGGCAATCTCAACACGATCATAGTGTATCAAAATCATCAACCAAAACCCAATTTGACCCAAATGGATTAAGGGAACAAGAGCCAAAAACAGTTCAATTATATACATGTAAAAAAACCCGCATCAAACTTAAACCCCGACAAGAAAACAGTAACAATCATTAAAAAGAAGCCTTGATAGCCCAAATTTAGGGCAATTAAAGAGAAAATGCAAAAAACCCACTTGACAAAAAGTAAGGGGTCAAAAAAGACAAGATATTACAGCCAGAAGAGAATATATCGGGGGGTTAAGGATCTTGAAGCTCACCTGTCAAAAGAAAGAGATAGAATCAAAAGATAGAGAGAGAGAGATGGGGGGTAACAATTAACACACAATAGAACTGGCAATTTTATTACACAAGAGAAGGAGATTGGGTTTTGAGAGGGAGAGAGTCTTTCTGTTTTAAGCGTTGTTTATTTGTCTGGCGGTGTATTTGTTTTTTCATTGAAAAATAATATATTCTATAAGAATCAGTTCTGTTTTCTTATTACATTTTTAAACCTCAAAATAATTTTTTATGTGTTTTTGGACATTTTAATTTGTTGATATTAAAAATTGATTTAAATAAATAAATAAATAAATATTTTAAATACATTTCTAAATATATAAAAAAATTATCGCTCACTTCTCAACCATAATTTAATTAATGATGTTACCTATTTACTTTTTATAAGCTTTGCAACCATGTTTTCATTTTTTAAAAAGGAATCTACAAACCTAGAAATAATATGAATTTTGTACTACATTGTCAAGAATGCATACGTTTTCATCGTATGTTTTATAAATATTAATACATGGAGTAAATTTTACAATTTTAGAAAGCATTTGTATGATGATGTATTTGAAAAAATAAAAACTTTTTTTTCTGAAAGTCGAATTTAAAAAATTAAAGAGAGAGAGAGAAGGAAAATTAGGAGAGAAAAAACCACCAGTCGCCGGAGGGTTACCGGTAGTCTTGACTTTTGACTTTGCTCCAAGAACATACCTTGCCATGGTTATCTGATACCATAAACGCGTTTTTCTTATCCAAGCACGACTACAAAACGAGGTGTGAATAGAAGGAGCTGGCATTTCAGCTAAATTTTGATCCTTCCCAAATCAAAACCTAAAAGTCAACGAACCCTAGTGAGCCCCAAGCTTGTCATTCTTGATGACTCTTCCTGCTTTTTCCGATGGAGAGTTGTGTGGTGTTGTTTTATTAGCTAGAAATGAATTCAAATATTTTTTTATTTTAATACTAGTATATTAAAACAATATAAAGAACATTAATTTTCCATGCACTTGTGTCAAGACTGGATAGGATGCTGGAAAGGTGGTGTATACAAATGACGCTCTAATTTTCTTACAGGTGCTCTATAAGAGGGGAATGTTTGTGGAAATATTAATTTCCACCGTGTTCTTGACTTTTATTCGTCTGAAAAAATTTGGAAAGTAAAAAAAAAAAAAAACGCACGTTTTAATAAAGGAAAAAAAGGTACGACGTTCGTGTAGCAAAAAACTTATATTGAGCTCTTACGTCATAACTTGTTATACGACGGCGTAACTCATCAAGCGTGCGTATGAGATTCCCTTAGCCTCATTTTTTAATTGTATGGGAGCCATGGGTCAACCTTCTCGACGGGAATTGCCCGGCGTGGACCCGGGTCCTCACCTACCTAAGATGAAAACTTAGTCGTTGCCGTGATCCACCTCTCATGAGGACTTGACGAAGAAGAAACCTTCCTGGAAGGTCAATGACCCCATTGCACGCATGCTTTCCGCTAGATCGGATTCCGATGATGTCGTTCTGTTGAGTTCATCGACTGGCCGCAATTTGTTCGGGGTGTTATTTTATACAGTCCTGAAGGCATTGAATATTAAAAAACAAAAACATAATGCAAAGACGAAAAAGCCCTCTCGAGTCAACCTTGGAGTCCTTTTATCCCAAGGTTAGCTTTGTCATCTCACTGCGCAGAAATCAAGATCAGGTGAAATGTAATTTTACAAAATATAAAAAGGAATTGCCTGATGGACCTTTGCAGCCCATTTAGAATGGCTTGTTTGCAGGAAAAACAATCTAAGCCTTCAATCGGGCCTAGATCACAGCCATGGGAAGAAAGAGGGCCGTCTCTCGCTGCTCAGATGGGCTTCATTCATTGCTTTACTGGGCCGTTCATAAATGTAACTCAAACACTCAAATCTCTTCGTGTTGGAGCACTCGGCACAGGAACCAAGAACTAAATAAAGAACTGGACGCGGCAGTGGAAAACAAATTTCACTTTTTTAATGGGCTTTCCGTATATGTTTTTGTTTCTTTTCAAGTTGCTTTAAAACACTTTAAGAATATTATAAAAACCTTAATAAATTTATTTTCTGAAAATATCTTTTTATTTTATTTTTGTTGGATTTTTTAAAGTTGATTCTTCTTTTTCTATTTTTAACAATAATTAAAGTTTTATTTCACAAAATCAATGTTTAATCCATACATTGAATATGTGAGAGCGTGCAAATTAAAAGAACTCTCAAAACATAAAAACATGCTAGCGTAGCTTGAAATGATGAAATTACACAACAAAAAAATCTAAAGAATCAAATTGAAGTTTTTCTCATCAAAATCTAAATGGGATCAATTTTGTTTTTGTTTTTTTTGGTGCTTTGTTTTATATTTTTATTCAAGCTGGTCCTCCTTTTAATTTCTATTTTCTAGCTATAACTGGAGCCTTGTATTGCTACATCGATGTTTAATTCATCGTCAATATATGTGAGCATGCTGGTTGAAAGAAATCCCAACACATAGAACAAATACTTAAAATTGCATAGAAATAAAGTTTGGTGAATAAAACGGGACGTTTCATCCGAACAGTGTAGCCAATAATGAGGCGCACAGTGAACTCTACACGAAGTTAGGAGGTGATCGTGCTAGTTGCTTGCCATAGCAGTCTTGTAAAGCGTACAGATTCAATTCCAGACAGCAAATTACCCAGAGCTGAAGCATTCGTAACATCAAAAAATATGTTTCACCACATGCACTCAAGTATGGTTTGCAAGTCCCAAAGACAATGAATTTGAGAAGTTTGAGATCTGCACAGCAAGTCTCGAGTTTGAGTCAGAAAATGCATCTCTTCTAAAAACCCGGGATAGCTGGCGTTTCACTCGCTCACTTTGGCTTACAAAGTGAGCTTTCCAGATAATAATAAAGTTTCCTTGGATCCAAAAATAAATAAAAAAGTATGGTTTGTAAGTCGGGATAGAACTCAAATAACAGAGATTAAAAAAAAGATCGCAGCGGATTCTTCAAGCATCAGCAAGGATATACAATAATTCTACAAAGGAAATCTTAGGTGCCGTCAGGATTATAGGAAAAGGGATGCAAAAGCATTTCACGTAAACAAATTCTGATTTATACAAGACAAGATATAAGATCATTCAATCTGCTGCTTTGCCTTTCTTGGCGAAAATGAAAGACCAGCAACCACCACTTCCGTTCCTGCATCGCAATCAATAAGCCCAGGTTACAAACAAAATCACTGGATACCATCCCGAGATTAAATAATACATCACTTTAAAGCATGCATATTTTATTGTCATCATTTAAATTAAAATATAGCTCTTAGGCTTGAATATTCCCCCTGTAATTTATAGCAGATATTCACTCTTTCTATGTATCCACAGCTGCAATTTTTTCCACAATCTTAAACTCCTTAAAGGGTTGGGATAGAATAGAAAAATCTAGAGCGATTCATTTTTTCTTTTTGTTACAATTATGTTTCCTCAAGAAAGACTTTTGACCAGTGGGCTATTACTTACTAGGTAGATGACACAAGAAGAATCGTCAGCAAAATGTAGTTGTACGGTTCATCTACTGGTTTCAGAATCATCAAGAGATTACTTTGTTTACTGAGATGAGAATTCTATACGAGATTCTGTTTCTGTCATGATTACCCTGTTTCGTACTATTTTCCATGTCAGAGCAGTTTCATTGAGGTTCTTCAAGTATACTGCTAGATCTAAGAAAAAAAAAAGTTTAACATTTGATTTGGGATTTTAGTAGAAAAATCAATGGAGGTGGAATTGGAAATATTAGATCCAATTTAGTTGAGACTGGCCTTGTTCATACAAAAACCCTCATCTTCAGATGAAATCCCCTTCAGATTAATTCAGAAAATTATGGATCTCTATCACTTGCAACAAGATCGTTAACAAACTAGCAATTGAAGAAAAAAATCTATATTCATGGAATACACACCTGCTGCTGCTCTTGCTGCTGCTGCTTCTTTTTGAGCTTCCAATGCTATTACTGTTAGTCAGTCCAGCACCATTCTCACTTACCTTGGATTGCGAGAATTTATTCTTCCACCACTCTTCATCGACACTTTTTTCTGGCCCGTTATCAAACAGAAACGGCCGTGGAGAAACCTTTCCGTCCTTTGAACTGTTATTGATGATCTGAGTACTGTTGGTATTTTTTTTCTTCTTTCTTAAACCAAAAGAAATTGGAGATACCATCTTCAGAAGAAACCCTTCATTGTTTAAGCTTCCACTTCTATTCATTTGCGATTTCTTTTCAATATTTTTCTTCTTCTCTTTCCCCCTTCTCAATATACGCTCATCTTGGTTATTTATGCTCCTATCTTTACCAAAACTTTCTTCTTTAACGTCATCGAAAACCATCGGCTGCTCCACAAGATCTCTTAAAGATAGTTCATAACATCCCTCAGGCATTCTACTTACCATCTCCGAGAGCTCCTTCTGGCCTCGAGCAATAGCTTGAGCTTTGGATGATGGAGAAAGACTCCGGTAATGATTTCTGCGACGCTGGGGGCTTCTTGGTGGGCTAGTCCTCCATAAGGGAGGTGAGCGAACCCCAGAGGCCTCATCTTGAACATCCTTTCTTTGAGCTCCAAACATCCCCGTGTTATCCCAGCCATGGTGATTGCAATATTTCTCCGCTGTTTTTCTCGTCAAAACACCATAACTCAGGACTCCATGATAGCTACAACTGTCCCTTGAGTGGACTTGGTTATCGGGGAATCTTGTGCCAGGGCCTAGCATAATTTCTGCTGTCGTGGCTAGGGAAAATGAATGGGAGAGAGGAGAGGAAAGGGTGTGGTTGTGGCTTCGTTTGAACTGTTGGCTCGAAGGGAGTTGGGAATGGGAACAATATCATCACCGATCCTTGATAGTCAAGGTCATTTTCTTCGGAACCAAGTCTTAATGAATAAGGCGGGTGACGCATGAACTGCTCACGACCTAGGCCTCGCAAAAGTCAAGATTTCTAGATGATGGGGTGTGTTATTATTTTTCTCATTGTTATCTTTTGAGGACCTCCACTTTGGTTTTTGTTTTCTTTTGTAGTCTTTTTTTTAATAATTTGACCTTTTCCATTGCATTATTTGTCATCATACGTAGTCTTAGTTTGCACGTTAAGAAAAACAATAGAGACAAAAAGATAAGAAGGTGCGACGGTGAAAAGGATTATCATTTGGTGTTATTGATGATCTGCTGTCGTTTTTGTTATTACACAATTATGAGGGACGACATTGTCGATTTGTATAATTACTTCTTCTTTCTCTTCTCGGTACAAAACATTTGTCTTGCTGGCAGAGATAAGATCGTCAGGTTATTCATAAATTGATTCTACTTACTTTTTTTTCTTGCAAAACTATTTTATTACCCTTCCAAGCAAACATAATTGATTTTTGTTCCGGGGCTATTTTGTCTTTTTTGTTCAAAATTATTAGCCTCTTTATAGTCTTTTCCATGATTTGTACTCAGTGAAATGATAAACTTGACATTGGGATGAAAAATCTAAGGATGGCTTGGAGGGCATCTTCACCTCATCATTACGGTTTTTTTGTAATATTCATATATTTACAGAGGTTGTTTGGTAATTTAAACCATTAAAATATTAATAAATCAATAAAAAAAATATGGTCTTTGCATAGCAGGTGTCAATGCGTGATAGCCCTCGTGCTATTCAGGAGGTATGCGCGTGTGGCAAGTGTCGTCATATTAACAATGGTTTGGTGATGATGAAGTTTCCTTCTTTTTTTGGCTATGGTATTCACGGTGAACCTTTTAAAAATAAATTGTATCATTCATTTTATATTTATGCTGAGTTTTGCCCTTGATATTTTGATTTTTGTTTGTTTTGATTCTGTTGCATTTTTAAATATATATTTTTTGAATTTTATCTTTCAATATTTTATATTATATCTAATTCGGTCATCATTTTTTTATTGTTATTTTTTTCTCTTTTTTTTTTTCAATTTTCTCCTTTTGCATTTTATTTTGCTCACAATTCTGACCCTCATGTTTTTTGTTGCACTTCTTTTTTTAATCTTTTTCTTCATTTATTTTGTTTGGTCTCTGGTTATTTTCTTCTAGTTTTGTTTTTTACAGGATTTAGTAATTATTGTTTTGATTTTTAGTTTTTATGATAAAGAATTTTGCTTTGTTTTTTTTTATTTCTCATCTACGAGATAATTCGAATCTCATAACTTAGTCCACCAATTTTGTAGATTAAATTGGTTTAAGTTTAGTTTTTTTAAGTCCTTTTTAAAAAATTATTTTATTATTATTTTTATCAGTTGACACTAATTTATCAAGTCTTAAGCTTTGATATTTGATTCTCTTTTTTCGTGTTGTTATCTCCATCTCATACCTCAACTCTAAGTTAGTTAAGCCAACTCGGGTTGATTTTTTTTTAATTTATTTAAGAAAAAAATCACATAATATTAAATTATTAATCCTTAAACTTTGTGAATGTTTTCACTTTTCTCAAGGTTATCTTAGGTGCGGGTTAGTTAAATTAACATGTATTGGCTAAAGGTTTTTTTTATTTATCTGACTCCGGTTTTTTTTCTAATTTTTTAAAATAATCTTTTAATCCATTTCTCATAATATATTCGGGGGTTACTAAAGTTAACACGGGTTAACTTGATTTTTTTATATATAAATTATTTTTTATTTTACTTTTATCATTCGATATTTAATTATTGAAGTTTGAATTTTGTAAAAAAAAACAAATAAGGTATTATACCAAATTTGTATCCTGGATGACGTGTTAGTGAAGTTTATCTAGATTAATTTTATAATTATAATGATATATTTTATTTGTTTTATGATTAAAAAAAAATACGAACCCGGGTACTGGCATAAGTCGTTCCACCACTAACTGTCTTTCTGAAAGTAAACGGAGTGTAAGAAAAAAGAAACCTAAAAAGACAACAACAAAAAGAAGACGCTCCATTTTGTAATGATAATGTCTGAATGGGCCTCTACTGTTAGCAAGCATTGTTATATTATCTTGTAACTCAATATCTTTAATATTTATTTTCATATCTACACTCATCTTTATCTTATTATATTATCTTGTAATGTATCGCCTTCTCCCAGGTATTCCTATAAAGTTTTGATTTGACCCTTCTTTATTTTTTTAATATATTTGAAAGTGGTCTATTTGGTGGAAAAAACAGAGTTTCATTTTGGGTTAATTATCGATTGTGCCATTTCGCGAGCGATAACCTATACCCCTGAGGAACTATCATGAATGTGTTTACACATCAGCAGAGCCCGTACAATCTTTTTGAGTATATTTGAAATATGATAGTTGTCGGGGGGGGGGGAAAAATTGCTCGCGAAAAAATATGATTTTAAAAGATGAAATCAAAATAAATAATTAGAAAAGGAAGATAAAAAGAAAAATAATTTGGGTTAATTTGATAGTCTCGTAACCCAGATTAGGAGCTCATGGTAAATTTATTAAAAGTAAAAAAAAAAATATGAAGTCTCACTTCCAATATATTTAATATTAAATATTGAAATTAAAATAAATAAATAATAAAAATTGTTAATTCAGAATAATCTAATATTAAATAGTAAAATAAAAATAAAAATAGATATCTTGAAGATGAAGTCGTAAGAAAATATACCATTAGTATTTTGCAAAAATGACTATAATAATTTAGCCATATTTTAATGTTTTGTTAATTGCTAGGATCATTTTCTTCCGGTCCAGCTTAAGAAATTAAATCAAAATTTTGTTACTGGATTAATAACCCGACAAGCATTCGATACTTTTCTTGGAGAATCTCACCGCCAACCTAATTTTTCTCCATTGAGTTTGATTGATCTTGATTGAGAAAGCTTGCAACTCTGGCACACTTGTCATTCTCAACGACTAACTTCACTGTAGAGTAGAGAGAGAATTAGAATTTGTTAATTTTCTAAGAATCCTAAAAAGTAACAAGGACTGTAAAAAATAATTAAAGTATGGTTGTTATTGTCGAGAGATAATAGCCGATTTCAAAATAATAATAAAAATAGTTTAAATAATTAGAAAGCAAAACTATATTATTATGATTTGTGCTATACTAAAAGATGTGATGTGATTATAAATAACTTATTCTTTATATAATTTATGCTTTACATAACATATTTTAAATTCAAATTAAGACATAATTTTTTTATAAAAATAAAAAATAATTAAAATTTTATTCGTTAAATTAGATACGTTAAATTAGATACGCAAAGTATATTTTAAAGATTTGCGCCAATTGAAGATTCGAATAAAAAGCATAAGAAATCATAAAAGATACGGGCACATTGTATGGTGTGAATTTCACTATTCCCGTACACAGTGGGGGTGTCATTGTACGGGAATAATGATTCTTAGCAATCCTGTCTCCTGAGTTTTATTTTTATAAACTTGGTCCTTGCATTTTTTATTTTATTGCAACTCAATTCTAAATTTTATTTCAATCATGTTTTTTGCAATCATTGACTCTTGAAAAGAGAAAGTCACCAAGAAATAAAGTTCTCGACACGTCACATCTCAATCACAAACAAAAAACTGATCTTGATACAATGAATATTTTTTTTTGTAAGAGATGACGTGTTATCTATTATATATTTTTTTAAAATATATTTATAAAATGGATGAAATATGGACTTCCAGGCCCTCATGAGCTGGGCTTTCTTTCTCAAGCTCCAGCGAGCGTGACCCTCTTGATCATTTTCTAGTTGTTTATTTTTTTTGTAAATAAAAATATTAAAATAATGTTTTTTTATCAGCGCATCTTGACTGTCCACAGGATTATCATTTAAGGACACTTGGGTTTGCCCTTGGGAGTTGGGATCCCAAATACAAGTTTTTGTAAGGCTTGATCGGGATAAATAGCCTAGCCATTAATTTATCTGCTTCACATTAATACATGATAGAAAATTATGTTATTAAAAATAAATTATTTTTAAAAAATATTATTTTAATATATTTATAAATTAAAAACAGATTTTAAAAACATCATTTAATATCATTTTAGTTTTTGCTTGAGAGTATGAATATTTTTTTGTTCAAAAATACATTAAAATGATATTTTTTTTAAAAAAAAAATTATATTTAATATTAAAAAAAATAAAAATAATCTTAAAATACCATAAACAATTAATTTAAAATAAAAAATAAATATATTTTTTGTAATTTTAATTTTTTAATATTTTTGAAACAGAAAAACATTCCATCACTTTAAATTTTGTAGTTCGAGTGTCCCACTCCCACGCTCCTTCATCGTTTAATTAATGCAGTCACGAGATCCATCAGGAACATGATAGCATGATACTAAAAAGACCCAGAAAAGGTAATGAGCTCAGTGCTCCTCGCCAGCTTGACATCTTTTTGTCTTGTTTTCTAGCAGATTTTTTTTAAAAATGACATGACATGACATGACATGACATGACAAAAGTGTAATTGATAATGGCTGCCTTTCTCTGTGTTTTTTTCTCTTTTTTACTGCTTTTTTTAATTCGTCTTCTTCCTTCCTGCCTTTCTCTTCACCCAAGTGTAAATGGAGCCTAATCAATTAGAGGTTTTGGAAGTTGGAACACGCAAATCCATTAATTTTTTAGCGATTTTTTTTTATGATTTTACATTGTTTTAATGTTTTGTTTTTAGAATTCAATTAAAAAAATATTTAAAAAAATATCTATATTGATAATCATCAATAATTTGCAAGCTGGGCTAATTGTTATCCACATAAAATCACGCAATTAATTTAACTTAATTAAAAAAAACCAGGAAAGAGGAAAACAAAAAAAAGGGGTCTCGCTAGCCTAATCAAATACAGTTAGACCACACGTGTCGCTTGTATACAGAGAGAATGTCGAGACGCTTCAATTAGTGTCCTGAAAGCAAGATTTTAATTACCAGACAATATCTCACCCGCTATCAAAATTCGGTGAGCTTCGTCCACACACATCTAGCTTTTTATATTTATTTTGCTTGTTCATATAATCATCCTGTTACCTTTATAGACGTTCAATAGCTATTAAATAATAAAATGCAAAAAAAACAAAAAGCGCAAGAGTTTTTAAATTTCAACGACAATGATATAGTTTAACTATTTTAAATTTAAGTGAAAAAGCCTATTGATCGAGTTTAATATTTTTTATTAATTATTCTATGCAGTAAAAATGCAAAAGACTATTTAACCCCCTTCATTATTATAGTGACTTAAAATTTTGTCGGCCACTGAGAAGATAATAGGTTCACCATGAAAAATGCACAATAAAACCCTCATTTATTTTAGCTTTTGTTATAATTATAGTTAGTAACCAGGGATAATGAATCACGCAGGCACGATTCTTTTTTCCAACATAAAAAGGTAGACACAACTTTGAAGAATTTGGATCGTTAGCTCAATTAAAGTTAACAAGTTTAGTTAATTTAATATCATGACTAAAAAAAATACAATGAAGGCAAATAAAATGGAAATTGTTTTTA
Organism: Salix purpurea; assembly: GCA_027405865.1. NCBI lineage: Eukaryota > Viridiplantae > Streptophyta > Magnoliopsida > Malpighiales > Salicaceae > Salix > Salix purpurea. The sequence goes on along the minus strand of CM050329.1, from coordinate 4,351,595 downwards.
ACAAAAACAAAATATGGTAAAACCCCCCAATACAAGAAGTTTAATTATTAATTAATTCAATATTAAATGAAAAAAAAAACTTAAGTTAACTCGTTAACATCGCAATCATGAGTACAAGATTAAGATAATCTTGTAAAAAATAAGGACACGAACACTAATTTCTAGAAAATCAAATGATAAAACTGAAATAAAAAATAAATATAAAAATATTGTAGGATATTACATGATAAAAAAAAGATAAAATAAAAATTTAATAACCTTATAGAAAGTAAAATAAACTAGAAAAAAAATAAAGCTTAGTCTCTAGCAAACAAATCATTGTAGGATAAAGTTAGAGAAAAAATCATAATCCATAATATAGTTGTAATATTAAATAATCTATAACAATAATAATAAAAATAATAAAATTTGAACAAAATTTTGAAGCCTGGTCGTCATAAAAAAAGCCCAGAGTGTCGGTAAAAATCCAATGGCATAAAACAACATAAAGACTCCTCGGCCAACTAAACTATAACGCAAAATTATTATAAAGTAATTAAATATATGTATATATTAATCTCATTTACTACTCATACAAACAATGAAACCAACACTGATTTTTGTAGTTGCTTTGATAAACCGCCAATGCATCAGCTATTCCTCCTTCTTTTTTTAATGATAAATTGAATAAAAAAAGGAAATTCCCAGGTACAATCCTTCTACAATTTCATTGGCGATGGGTTCTTTCTAGATTTAGGGTTTCATGGAGAAGAACTCGCATGGCAATTTGGGAGTAAAATTATTGGCTGTAAACGAGGAGGGTTTTACTTTTTCTTGGAGACTACAAGAACATTATAAAATGCAACGGGTACCTGTGGTCAATATCAAAAGTAATTCAACTTTGCTTTTTTTTTAATTATTATTATTATAAAAAATAAAATAAAATAAAATAAAATAAACCTATAACTCTGTGTCCCGTACCATCCTTGATCTAATATATTTTAATGATGGTGTTTGTTTAATTCTTTTTTTCCCCTTTCTCTTTTTTTTTTTTCAGATTCGCTCCGTTCATGCGTGGACGGCTCGATGCGTTTAGGAAAATGATGAACCCGAGCCCACCAACAACCAGGTTAATCAAGAGGCTAGAAAACCACTCAGGCCCAACACCTCCGGGGGTTCGAGCCGCTCGACTTGTGACTTATGAGTTGGTCTAACTTCAACAAAAAGTACCCTTGCTCAATACACTAGGAATTCCTACTGTTCTTCTTCTAAGTAACCAACGCATAGTCGTTTCTCAAAGCCCATTCCCATGCTCAATACACAAGGAATTCCTACTATTCTTCTAAGTAACCAACGCATAGTCGTCTCTCAAAGCCCATCACATGACAATAGCTTTGATTTTGTTTTTTCAAGGAAACAAGTCTTTGGATGATCTTGTTCATGTCCCGTTAAAGGTTAATCTCACTTCATAATATATTTTTACATAGAATAAGATGCCTTGATTATTATTATTTTTTACAAATAATAATATTAAAAGTTAATATTTATTTATATTTATGACATATAATCAAGATCATTTTTTTTTAAACCTAGGATAATCAGATTTTATCTTTCTCTTAATCACCTTTCGCCAAATCTAATTTCTTTGAAATAGAAAATTTTGCTCACATATTGTTTTTCTTCTTAAAGATTTTTTTTGCGCTGATTAAATAAAATTTTGAAAACTTCATTTTTATATACCTTTTTTTATTTGAATTATATTTTTTTTATTATTAGATTTCAAAAATAATATTCCTACGAAATTTGATTTTATGAAAACATGATACCTCATAATTATATCAAGATTAGGGATATTCAGTTTATTTATAAAACGTGTAATAAATGGCGTGAAATTAATATTTTATGGAATGAGAATAACAATACTAAAATCTTTTGTTTTGTTGTGAATACATGATCCCCTCAAATGTATCTACCTGGATATCAAAATATTTTAAAATATAAAAAATAAATTATTTAAAAAAAATCTTTTTTAAAACTCGTGACTATATAGTTTAAACAAATACACTATTGGAGTCATTTAATATCATAGTGATAATTATTTTTATATTTTTTAAAAATATATATTTGTATATATTAAAATGATCTAATAATATTAAAAAAATTATTAAAAAAATTAAATTTCTACTAAAGGGGTTCCAAACATTACAGGATTCCTGATTGCTTCGCTTATTCCCTTTATGCGAAGAACACCGCCAAAAAAACGAAGGAACGAACGCTAGCGTTTTACGGGTTTCCCAAGGAAATGTAGGTTATAACGGTCAAGTATGAATTTCCTACCAAAACCGGCCGTTACTTTTTTATACCCTTCCTTCCGATGAGTGGCGCTTCCATTCTCAGCTCTCTTCTCTCCAACAATACCCTCAACCTCCAAACCCGACCTGCAAATGTCAAATCCTTAACCAAACAAATCCTCTCTCACCTTGAAGCCAATCGCCTTAAACAAGCAGTTTCTATTCTCTTTGCATCTCCTGATTGCTTCGCTTATTCCCTTTATGCTCATCTCTTCCAGGTATGCTCGTCCAATCATGCTATCGTCGAGGTTCGAAAGGTTGAATCGCAGTTACTTGGTGCCTGTCCAACGCCTCCAACCTTCCTCTTAAATAGAGCCATAGATGCTTTTGGAAAATGCCGGTGTTTAGATGATGCAAAGGAATTGTTTGATGAAATGCCTCGCAGAGATGGCGGGTCTTGGAATTCCATGATTAGGGCTTGCTTGCAATGTGGAAGACCGGAAAAAGCGCTGAGTTCTTTTGGGGATATGCATAAACAAGGGGTTTATGCAAATGATGTTACTTTTTCAAGTGCTTTGAGAGCATGCGGTGATGTTCTGGAACTTTGTCTTTCGAGACAAATTCATGGGCTTATTGTGAAATATGGGTTTTGTGGGAATGTCATTGTTGGGAGTTCGCTTGTTGATGTGTATGGTAAGTGTGAAGCCATGAGTGAATCAAGGAGGATATTTGATGAGATTGGGAATCCTAATAATGTTACTTGGAATATTATTGTTAGGCGGTATCTTGAGATAGGTGATGAAAACGAGGCAGTGGTCATGTTTTTTAAGATGTTTCGTGCCAAACTTAGACCACTGAGTTACACCTTCTCGAATGCCCTTGTTGCATGTTCAGATATGCGTGCAGTCAAGGAGGGAATGCAGATCCATGGAGTTGCAACTAAGATTAACTTTGAGGAGGAAGAGGTAGTTTTGAGCTCACTTATTGATATGTACGTAAAGTGTGGTGAAATAGAAAGTGCTCGTAGAGTTTTTGACCTGCCTGGTTCGAGAGATTTAATCTCTTGGACTTCTATGCTGTCAGCTTATGCAATAAGCGGCAGAATGAGAGAGGCTAGGGAACTTTTCGATGAGATGCCTGAACGGAACATTGTCTCATGGAATGCATTATTGGCAGGGTACATCCGTTCCCTCCAATGGGAAGAGGCCTTAGATTTTGTTTATCTGATGTGCAGGACAACTGAAAACATTGATCACATTACTTTTCAATTGATGCTTAATGTTTGTTCTGGCCTATCAGATGTTGACATGGGGAAGCAGGTGCACGGGTTCATTTATCGTCATGGTCTGTCATCCAACACTGTTATTGGAAATGCCCTTCTTGACATGTACTGCAAATGTGGAAACTTGAGAAGTGCTGGAGTTTGGTTTCATCAAATGAGACAGTCACGAGACAGCGTTTCTTGGAATGTTTTGTTGACCAGCTATGCTCGTCGTCAAATGAGTGAACAAGCTATGTCGATTTTCCGGGAGATGCAATGGGAGACAAAACCGCATAAATTTATATTTGCTACTCTTTTGGCAGCTTGTGCAAATACGTTTGCACTTGATCAGGGGAAACAAATTCATGGGTTCATGATCAGAAATGGTTATGACATAGACACTGTGATTGCAGGAGCGTTGCTTGACATGTACTCTAAATGCCGGTGCCTTGAATATGCTCTCATTGTTTTCAGAGAAACTGATAAACGAGACTTGGTTCTTTGGAACTCCATGATTTTGGGTTGTTGTCACCTTGGAAGGGGTAAATTGGCACTTCGATTATTCGGGTTTATGGTGGAGGAAGGAACCAAGCCAGATAATGTCACCTTTCAAGGTATCTTGCTTGCTTGTGTATACGAGGGTCGTGTTGATTTGGCTAGGCAGTATTTTAATTCCATGAGCAGTAAATATTGCATCATACCAAGGCTGGAGCACTATGAGTGTATTATTGAGCTCTTAAGTCGGTATGGGTGCATGAATGAGCTCGAGAATTTTATTAAGGAAATGCCTTTTGATCCAACGGTCCCCATGTTGACAAGAGTAGTGGATGCATGTAGAGAGCATCCGTGTAGGAGATTGGGAGAATGGGCTGCTAAACGACTGAGTTGAATCCTTCAGTTCCTTTGCCCTTTGGAATTGCGGACAGAACCAATTCAGCTTGTTATGATTGCCAATGCCAAAGCACAGATTGAAGGAGTCGCAGTCCATATCTGCCCATTCGGGTCGGCAAAAATTTGCATTTGGAAGTCTTGAAGTCATAACTGGATGAAGCAAAAATATTAGTGTTAGACTTCAGGTAAGAATTCATCTAGATGTTCATGACTCATGGTGAGACATCAAGCTTACGCAGGCTCCTCAAAAAGCATCAAAGGGTGCGCACGTTATCATCAAGTGATCTGGAGGAACTCATAAAGCGGGGACTTAATGTTTTCACAAATAGGTGATTCGGGTATTTGATGATATTATTGGCTTGTCAGGTGGTGATTGGATTGACCTTTGTACGCTGGAGGTGGACTCGGTTGGATAACAAAGCCTGATGATTGGCCGAAGCTGAATAAATCTGATATCTAGCATTCTCGCAGCGATTCTCATGTCCAACAAATAGTTTTGTAACCATGCTGCCATTCACTCTTCCTGATAATACCTTAGTTTGAGAATACTAGAGTTCTTGAAGTACATTAAAAAAACTGTCATATATGATGATGCCCGTTAAGCCTGTTAGCATAAATTTTATTTTTCAGAAAGTTTTTGTATAAATGAAAATTAATTTTAAAGTTTTTGTATAAATGAAAATTATTTTTTTCAGAAAGTTTAGCTTGGATAGACTAAATTGACTTAAATTATTTTTCTGATTTATTTGTCATGAGTTATTTTGGTCTTATTACTTATGAGTTTGAAATTTAACCCGAGTTGTTTTTATGTATTTTTTATTGATTTATTTTCAATTTTATCATTTAATATTAAATTGATTGAAATTGAACTTCATAGTTTATTTTAATATATTTTATATAGGGTTATTCTTGTCTCATGACTTAGGTCGTGATTTGACAGTTTAACATAGATTGACTTGTGTTATTTGTTTTATTTATTTTATTTTAATTGATTTTTTTTTAATTTTATAATTCAATACTATATTGATTGTTAATTGTGATTTATATTTTTTTTATTTACTTCGAGTCATGAATTTGACAAATTAATATAAATTGATTCAAGTTAATCTAATATGTTATAGTTTTGATATATTTTTTTAAAATATATATATTTTATAATTAAACTATATTATTAATAGTTAATTTCTTAACACTTGTTAAGTTAATCTAATCAAATCTTCACAATTTCATTTTCTTATTAAAAAAATGATAGCTACACTGCACGTTTTATTTTCATTAAAAAACTTCTGATATTATTAGTGTAGAAGAACCGATCTAATCGCCTTCTAAGCATGTTCTTGGGTTAAAAGAAATAAATCGCGAAATGCTAGCTTTCGAACATGCTAACAACCCCCGATGGAAACATCCTCTCAACCGGCATGTGGCTCCCGGTTCAGGGTAGTTACGTTACCGCCGCAAATAAATCGTACCAAATGCCTAAAAAACGTTATTCTGCATCATCTTCAAATGTAAAACCCAAAATAAAAAAGCATACAAAATCCAGTTCACACAATAAGATTACCGTTTTTATATACCAAAACCGAAAAATCACTTTCCATTAATAACCATGGATATAGATCTCCAAAATTTGGCCCGCTCTCTCCAATCCCTTAACACCCCTCATTCAGTACACCAAGGAAAGCAGCTCCATATCCTCTTCCTCAAAAAGGGTCTTATTCAATCCACTCTTTCACTAGCAAACCGCCTTCTGCAGATGTACACTAGATGTGGCAGCATGACCGATGCACACAAACTGTTCGAAGAAATGCCTCATAGAAACTGTTTTTCATGGAATACCATGATAGAGGGATTCATGAAGTCCGGGAATAAAGAAAGATCAATTCGCTTGTTTGATATGATGTCAAATAAGAATGATTATTCATGGAACGTGGTATTTTCAGGGTTTGCAAAAGCTGGTGAAATGGAAATTGCTCGGAGGTTATTCAACGAGATGCCTAACAGAAATGGGGTTGTATGGAATTCGATGATCCACAGTTATGCCCGAAATGGGTCACCTAGAGAAGCTGTTAGGCTATTTAAGGAATTGAATCTGGACCCTTTGGATAAATCATGTTGTGATACGTTTGTACTGGCTACAGTTATTGGGGCCTGCGCTGATTTGGGTGAAATTCAATGTGGCAAGCAAATACATTCCCGGATTTTGATTGATAATATGGAATTTGATTCGGTGTTAACTAGCTCGTTAATTAATTTGTATGGAAAGTGTGGTGATTTGGATAGTGCACATTGGGTTTTGAATATGATGGAGGAGCCAGATGACTTTTCCTTATCAGCATTGATCACAGGTTATGCAAATCAGGGTAGAATGAATGATGCTCGAAGAGCATTTTATAGGAAAAGTAATTCGTGTGTTGTGGTATGGAATTCATTGATTTCAGGTTATGTTACCAATAATGAGGAAATTGAAGCATTTTTACTCTTCAATGACATGCAGAAAAAGGGACTCAAAGTAGACTTCTCTACACTTGCAACCATTTTGAGTGCCTGCAGCAGCTTATGCAATTTTCAATATGCTAAACAAATGCATGCTTATGCTTGTAAAGCTGGATTGATTTATGACATTGTTGTTGCTTGTGCTTTCATTGACGCATACTCCAAGTGTGGAAACCCGAATGATGCTTGTAAATTATTTAGTGAGCTCAAAACCTATGACACGATTTTACTCAACTCCATGATCACGGTGTGTAGCAATTCTGGTAAAATCGAAGATGCTAAACAGATCTTCAATACAATGCCTAGTAAAAGCTTGATATCCTGGAATTCAATGATAGTGGGTCTGAGTCAAAATGGTTGTCCAGTCCAGGCATTGGATCTTTTCTGCATGATGAATAAACTGGATTTGAGGATGGACAGATTTAACCTTGCTAGTGTGATCAGTGCTTGTGCTAGTATCTCTTCACTTGAACTTGGTGAACAGGTTTTTGCTAGAGCAACTGTTGTTGGCCTTGATTCTGATGAGGTCATCTCTACTTCCCTAGTTGATTTTTATTGCAAGTGTGGATTTATTGAAATAGGAAGAAAAATATTTGACACAATGATGAAATCTGATGAGATTTCATGGAATTCAATGCTGATGGGGTATGCTACAAATGGTCATGGATTGGAAGCGCTAACATTGTTTAATGAAATGAGGCATGCTGGTGTGAGGCCAACTGAAATTACGTTCACAGGGGTTCTATCTGCCTGTGATCATTGTGGATTGGTTGAAGAGGGATGGGAATGGTTTAATATAATGCAATATGACTATCATATTGATCCAGGGATCGAGCACTATTCTTGCATGGTCGATCTTTTTGCTCGTGCTGGTCGCTTGGAAGAAGCAATGAATTTAATAAAACATATGCCTTTTGTGGCAGATCCTAGCATGTGGTCATCAGTTCTGAGAGGTTGTATGGCTCATGGAGAAAAGGATCTCGGAGAAAAGGTGGCACAGCATATCATTGAGCTCGATCCTGAGAACTCTGGTGCTTATGTGCAGCTATCTAGCATATTTGCCACTTCTGGAGACTGGGAAAGCTCAGCTCTGGTTAGAAAGGTAATGCTGGAGAAGCAAGTACAAAAATACCCTGGTTGCAGTTGGGCTAATTGTTGAATACAATATTCAGATGGTGGTACATAATCAGAGGACTTTCATCTTCATGAGGTGAAACAACCTACAGTCCAGGTTTGTGGATATTTTCTTTGAGTTCAAGCAAATTGATTTGGTGGTTTCTTTCTTTTTTCTTTCATTAATCATTTTGGCAATTCACTGAATATTATAAATTTTAGGGAAATTATGTCGTTTTGGAGATGCCATGGTTTCGCAATTACTACACATCAAGATTCTTCATCTGTACTGACAGGAGAATTGTTCATGAATCAGGTATATCTATTGATGATACAGTCTCTGAGGTTATTCAGAGTGGGGAATGGATTTGGCCTGGTGCAAGGACTGCTGAAATGGTTGAAGTGCAGAGTGCTATTTGTGCATTGTTCTCCCTAAAGCTGAACAGGAAGATAAAGTTGCTTGGAAGCCCTCTGCTAAAGGCATTTTCTCATAACTGGCAACTCTCTACTTTTTGATATGTTTGGTCCGCAGGGAGAATTTTCCTTTCGGTTTTGTATCCTGCATTGTGCTCTGCCGTTTAGCTTTTCTTCGATGGATGGAGCTTTCATTTTAAGAAAAAGAACAGAAAAAAAAAGAGATTCGTCATCTTTGAAGGAGGTTGGCTTTCATGGTGCATTACTGATCGGAACATAGCATGGCATGAAGGTGTCTTTTACGTTAACAGTGTGAACTGTGACGTGTCATCTTCCTCCGCGAATAATGATAAAGTGAGCCCTACTGCTCCTTGCGCATTTGGAAGCATTCATTTTGAAAACTTCTCGATGCCCTTGTGTCATTGCCTGAATTACAGTGAGAATGCATGCAATATTTTGTAGTTTATTTTGATTCAATTTTTATTTATCTTTTTTATATAAATATTAACACGTAATTAAATTAAAATGTTAGATAACATGACATGCCGTGAAATCATGTTTTTTTATTTGTATTCATCGCGTGATATTTTGTGTGTGAATCTTTAAAAAATAAAATCCCTCATTTAATTGGAATTTCTCTTTTTCTTTCTTTCTTGAATGAGACTCTTAAATTTTGAAAATCTTGTCCTCAAAAATATTTTTTTTCCCATTCTTGAAGGTGCTTCATTGAATTCATAATTAGTGATTTTTAAAATATCTTCATTAAACTTTCCATGGAACTTGAGCCCTTGATATTTCATTTTCCATTAATCTACTTCATTAATTTCCACATTCCATAAAATCACTCCGTCAAGATATGATTGACTTAAACTAAAAAAAAATCTTCTACTTAAAGTATCACATATACACGAGTAGACCTCTCCTTATGTATATAAATAAGAAAATACATATGAATACCAAAATATATATACACACACTAACCAGAGAAGAATCTTTTCCATGTCTGCCATGGTAGAAACCCTCCTGCCAAGTGTTGATAAACACATGTTATTAACTAATCATGTGAATAAAAAAGAAAAAGAAAAAAAAAAACTCTTACCACATCCTGGGCAACGACAATAGTCCTTGTCTATTAAAACAAGTCCAGATCCCCCACATTCTTGACATCTTCGTTGTGCTATCTGCCATGTGTGTAAACCTTGATGCTAGGAATGATGTATTGTGTAGAAAATTCATGAAAAAAACTTGAAAGAACATAAAGGAAGCAGTATTCTTCAACAATGGAGTAGCAGAAAAGTAGGGTTGAGATATGCAGCAGAAATACTCACAATTCTTTTGCTGAACTCAATCCCAGCTACAACGAAGGGTGTTACACCAGCTACATAACAATTAATTAATTAATTTGTAATTATGCTAAGACACACAAATTATAACACAGGAAGCCCTTTATTATCAACAGCAATACTCTACCTATAGCTCCGACAATAATTTGCCAGGTGACCTCCCCTCGGGCTATATCTGCTGCCGCCGAAATACCATGGTCATCGATGGCTAAGATCTTGGACCTGGTTTTTAATCTTCCTCCTTTAATTGTAATCCTGGTGGGAGAAGGATACTGTCCGGCACTTGATTTTGAATTTGGATACTGATCGGAGAATTGGATTGTATCTCTCTTCTTCCTAGCAGTAACTAGAGCTTTCTTGTTGGCAGGAAATGTTATTGACGGCTTTAAAGAAGAAGAAATTGCTGCTGCATCCATGGCACCCCACTATATATCCACAGCAAAACTGCAGGCTACAGCTGAGGCAGACTGAGCCTTTCATTTCTCTCTTTTATATATTCCTTATTTGTTTTATTAATCAACCACGGAGAGACAGAGATTGTGCCACGCCAACATTTTATGGCCGGTCTGGCGCCAGCCACACAAGACAAGATACAACGGATCCTCCAGCATTGTTTTCCCTTAATACTGTGTTTTTGTGAAGCGAAACGAAGTCGTTCCATGAATGTCCAAACATACCGATCTTGGAAGATAGGCCAGCTGTCACAGTGTCAAATGTGCACGAGGTACACCTTTTCTTTAAGTAGGCTGTCCAAAATAGTGCCTTATTGACAGCAATGCCAACAGTAGAAAAAATCAGCAGCACTGTAACAGCAACTCTAATGTAAAGAGCTACTTTGAAGATAGGCCAGCTGTCCAATGATAAAAATTATTTTGAAGAATTGTTTTTTTATATTATTTTAAATACAGTGTAATTATTTATTTTTAAAATTTTTTTCAACAATATAATTATTAATTTTATATATAATTTTTTACTCTCTTGTTAAAATATTTTTAAATAAAAATAAAAACAAATATTTTTTGTATAATTACATTATTTTTTTAACATATATACATATATAGTACAAGCAGGAATATATATTATATATAGTATTTTCTTCTTCCTGCGTGTGTGTACACACAATCACACGTAGGAATGGCTTTCCAACATGAGCTGCTACAAATAGCAGCTCAGAGCATCTCCAGCAGTAGAGGCATAATGGAGAGCCAAATATTTAAAATGGATGTTTGAATAGTGTAAAAATGGCTTTGGCTTTGGTGTGCACTCCAGCAGCAAAGGCATTTTGGAGAGCCATTTTTTTGTATTATTATTTTAATGTAATGCAATTATTTTGTATATAATTTAATTATGCAATTAATTATACAATTAATAGGAGTAAGTTATATAATTAAATAATTAGTTTTAAAAAACCCTCCAACAATATAATTATTAATTTTTTCAGATTTAATATGAAATTAAAAAAATTAATTTAAAATTAAAAACCCCGCAATAATTTAAATTTGAAATTCTAAAATATTGAAAAATTCTCCCAAAATATTTAAAGAAAATTACAAATAATTAATTAAACATACATTCCATTACAAATAATTCAATCAAATCAATTACAAATTTAAACCTCTCTTTGCCATATGCATAAAAAATACATTGTATAAATTAAGCTAATTGATCAACAACATCGTAAATTTCCAATTTTGCATAATTATTTTTTAACTAAATATTATTATTAATTACTCTTTTTTTTTCTTCTAAATATTATTATTAATCACCTCCACAACAGTTCAAAAAATACATTTACACAGTTCTTAAATCTAACTGTAAATTTAAACATGTAATTAAGCTAATTGATCAACAAAATCATAAATTTTCAATTTCTCATAATTATTTTTTTACTAAATATTATTATTAATTACACTTTTTTTTTTCCTCCTAAATATTATTATTATTATTATTATTATTATTATTATTTATTCCTAAATATTACCCCCCGAAACCCTACCTCATTCATCATATTCTCATTTGCGCCGCCCCCCACAAATCCCAGCTCACCTCGCCTCTCGACTCTTTCACCTCTCATTTGCGCCGCCCCCCACAAATCCCAGCTCACCTCTCGCCTCTCGACTCTTTCGCCTCTCTCATGCTCACTACACGCAATGCTGATCTAGTCTTCACTTCTCGCATAGAATCAGAGGGCAAGGTCTACAACGTGGAGCCCTTGCTTCCAGAAGAGTCGTGGACTCTTTTCTGCAGGAAGACGTTCTGGGGGAATTCATGTCCTCTCCCTCTCACTCTACTCTTTGATGAAGGTATTTTCTCGCCAACTTTTCTTCTTCGGATTGGATGCAAAATCAAATGTTTTTTCAATTTTTTAATTCTGTGGGTTGCTGTGTTGATGGGTGTTTAATTGTTGAATTCTGGGTTGATGTTGCTTTGTTGAATCAGTTGTGTGTTGTGTGTTTCAATTATCCAGTGCTGGGTTTTTTATTGTGGCATGGCCAACGGCTCTATTTCAACGGCTCTATTTTAATTTGCCTCTGCAGGTTTTGATCTGTGGGAATAGCTCCCGGATGCCTCCAGAAAATGAAGAAGCCATTTTGGCTCTTCACTTGGCTCCTCTGCTGGAGACGAAATTTAACCCAAAAAAGCCAAATATTTGAATTTTTGGCTTTGGCTTCCCGGATGCCTCTGCTGCTGGAGATGCCCGCATATGCCACTCCCCTTGAAGTGCAAAAATTTAATCACACATGCTAAAGAATTAGTTTTTTTATTTTTGCCTTCTCATATAGCACGAGATGCTCTAAGCTTGTCAAGGAAAATCAGTAATGTGAGAGGAATTGGCGAGGAAAGGTTAAGTCTGGCAAGGGGCTGGACTGCCGCACAAGTTGATTCGGAGAGCGAAAAATTGACCATGTTAAAAAAAAAAAAACCTGACTGTGTTATGAGAATATCTAAAAATAATAATTGACTCACAAATAATAAAACCTTGTGAGCCTGATTCTTTAATCTGGGAATCAATACTTCATATTCTTGTTTGATTCATGGAGACGTGAAACTCTCTGAGGAGTAGCAATTATTATTTGGTGTCAATTATTATTTTTAGACCCCTCGAGCGTTAGACTAAAAACATGAGTTTCTTCTTTCGTAAAATTGTTTTTGTTTTTAACAATTATTATTTGGTGTCAATTATTATTGTTTTTGGTCGACAATTAAATCAAATCAACCCATAGAAAATATAATTATGCCGTTCAACTTAATTTTTACACAAATTTATCCAATAATAAATTATTTTTGTCTTAAATCTATATTTTTCTCTATTTTTGGGACAAATGAGATACGATCGAACCCTAAAAAATTATCAAAATTACCACATTGATTTTTTCTACCAACGTCGGCCCATGTTATTTATTTTTGGGTAAATTTTAGAGAGTAATCCAGAAATTAATTTATGACACGGGCGATTAATAGCTTTTGACATTTCTTCAACTAGAGTTTTTATGACTGTGATTTTGAAAACATATATTTAATTACAACTAATATGAAATGAATTTTTATATGCAAATTAATTAAAGATTAAAATTTATAAATAAAAATCAAGCTATTTTATTTTCTATAATATCAAAGTTTAAAATATAATTAAATGTGAGATCCAATAAAAAAACAGATACTATTAATTTGCCAAAAAAACTACCACAATATTGACTGGACGAGTACTCCAAACTCAGCCCGAACCAGCTAACCCGGGACTTAAAGGCAGGGAGATACGGTAGGCTACCACAACGCCACGAGGGATTGTACCCAGTGACCTGTCACATGCAGCAAATCAGGGACGTGCATCTCTTCCCATCATCCTAAAGGACTCACGATTTATTAATTTCTGGCCATATTCACGTACTTCTCACACCAGCAAGATTTTTTTATGTCAGTAAAATCCAAAACTCTGATTACTCGAGCTCTTATAAAAAATATATATTTTAATTCAAATAATAAACTTGTTATGCAAATTGCTAGCTAACTTTATTAACCCCGAGAGCTCCACACCAACTAGCAAGATGATAAATGTACCTCTCCAGGTCATTATTCATTGCATTACCATCTTCATTCTTCTTCCGCCTCGGTTCTTCTTATTAACTAGTGGAAGAAACCGAAATAAAAACAGAACATACAGATTCCATCCTGTCCGTTACGAAACATGGCTCTTTGGTTCTTCGCGAAATCAAGAACCATCATCCATCACTTGAAGAGAAAGGTGGGGTTCATGGGAGTTTTTCACCAAAACATCTGGACTTCTTCTTCTTCTTCTTACATGCAGCCAGGTCATTTATCGTCAATATTTATCCCAGGGATTCACGAGCATCGCTCAACTCCACCTTTATTTCCATTCAACTCATCCCAGCGATTCAAATCCACCAAAGCTGCAAGCCAACATGAACATCTGTACTCCACTGATGATGATGGTGGTGATAACAGTCAGGTAAATCGCATACTCAAACCCTCCTTTCTAGTTGATATATATTTTTCTCTTGATCATGAACTGGTTCATTTTACCCAATTATGGAGTGTTGGGTGCACAAGACACTTTCGATTCACAAAAAAATGACGGCCTAATTAATTGCTTGACCGAAATATTAAGTTTTTTCTTTGTCATGAACCGAAGCGTTAACCTTAGATTTTCTAGCAGTTTTCTGACAATAACTTGTTCTCTGGACCTAAGATGAACAACAATCAAGCACATTATGTTTTGCCACATTTGCTGCTCAGTAGATGGCTACTTCGTAGTTCCTTCTACCTTTCTGATTTTCTGGAAGGAAAAGAAGAAGAAAATCGAATCTCCGATTATGGAAAAAGACAAAAACGATCCACCCTTTTTTGATTAGAATTTTTTTTCTCCCAAGGAAATTTATCATCCTTGTTTAGTGGGAGAGATGATAAACTATCATTTTCTGAAAAAAAAGCAGAATAATTAAGGATATGGGCTCGGCTTTCTTATTTTGATAAATTAGATTTTTCTCATCCATGGAAAAAACCCATGAATAAGTAAATTAAATGACGGAGACGACGATCCAGCTACCGCGACATTGACACAGGTCCAAAATTATCCCATAGCTTCACGAAAAGGGGTCATTGAACATTACCCTAATAAAGCTGACTCCAAAATGTCTGTCTCAGGCGGAGGTACCATTCCTTTCCGGTTCGGATAATCTTCCAGCCCGGTTTTCACCTAATCCCTGTCCTTCAAGTGTAGATTCAATACCGAAAATTTAATTGTGATATTCCGTTTCCTTGTTCCTAGATCTTTGCTTCAAGACCACTTCGATTACTAGAACCAAAGTTGTGTTTCACGGCACGAACGTCTTAATAAATCGTAGCAAGAATATTGAGAGAGATAACTATCTTCATTTATGTGAATAACTTGTTTTTATTATGTAGAGGGAGGTCCCTATTTATACTAGTGAGGAGAAGTTACTTAGCGGTCACCAATAAGTAACACCCCTAGATAAATAGACTTGGTTCATTCCTCATGGGTGAACCATTGCCAAATCACACCTCTAGATAAATAGACTTGGTTCATCCCTCATGGTGAACCATTGTTAAATCGCACCTCTAGATATATAGACCGGGTTCATCCCTCATGGACGAACCGGATCAATCCCAATAACCAACATCAAGTTTGTCCGATTATCATCATCAAAACATAACTTGGAGCTCTTCTCCTCTTTGAGTTCCAATAATCCCTATATCTCTGCTATCAAATTCACTGCCAGAATAGTTTTGTGCCCATTTTGTTTCAGAACACGCACGCACACATGTACTCACACTCACACTCACACTCACACACGCATATATAAAAATATATAAAAGGTGAATATTGCTGATTTTTCTCGATGTAATTAATGAGCACTAGCCAGAATACGGCTCATTGTCGTCCTTGGAAATAATAGAAATTTAGTTCCCGGCAAGGGTGTAAACACCCATCTGTGTAGTTGTTGTAGTATTCAAGATAGCAGATCCAAACTTCTGTAAATGTACCCTCACCGAACAAGGTGAGACAAGGAAGACCGGAAGAGTCCTTTTTTTTCTCACATAAAAAATGCACATTTATTAGAGAACTAGGAAACAGTTACCGAGATGGATTATAAGCTGTCATGTGTCCCCAAAGTAACTACCTCCGGCATAGTTTTGACTCTCGTATCGTTTTCCATCAGTTCATCACCACTTGATTTCCATGTCGTTTTCTTGACTTGGTCCCGTGTTGATTTTCATCGGAAACCATTATTTCAGGTTTAATTTTTATTAAATAAAAAGAATGATAAAATTTGACTTCATAACTGCTGGTCAATAAAATAAAATTTTGATGATATATTAAGAAATTATCCCATTTACAAATTTAAGTTGTAAGGTGAGGTCGGATATAATTTATTTTATTATCTAATATACCTTCTCAAGCGAAAATAATTTAAACTTTAAATTTATATATAAATTCACACTATCTTATACTTATTTTTTATCAAATAGAATATAAATGGTGAGATTCTAACTTATAATCATTGAGTTAAAAGCTTGGGTTATTAAGTGAGAGGTAAAGCCATCCTTTTGTGATTGGTAATCCTATTTTATATAATAAAAAGATATATTTCGTGCTAGGTTTATTCAGATTCGAGGTCAGGTTTAACAATATCTATACCCTACCCATTATCCACTAGGCCTGGAAATTTCTTACCCACTCAGGCCTAATGAGTATCCATTAAGTCCAGATTAAATTATCCTCCTTATTAACTTGTGTCATGAGTTTGACGAGTTCACTTGGGAGTACCTGATTTTTTTAATTAATATTTTTTAATTTTATTTTTTATTATTGAGTTGATCGAAGATTATTTATGCAATTTTTAGACCTGTAAAGTCAATTTGATATAATAGTTGTGTATTAAATATATTAAAATACAATTAACTATTTTTAATGAATTTTACCATTAAAGTTCATATAAACCAAAAAATACATATATATTTAAAAAAAAACTATATTACCAATTCCACTATTCTAAATCGTATCTCATCTTGGAGATACTATTATAGCTTAGAAACATTTTAAGAAACAAATTATATTGTACCAGTTAGGCGGTTAGCAACAGTATGTTTCTCTGGGGAAAAAAATAAAATAGAAATTGTGGTAATGGTCTAATGATTCAACGAGATGCCTTTTCTCTTCAATAAATCAAAGTTAAAATCTTATAATAGTTTAATGAGTAATACAACTCAGATATATTTATTTATTTGGATGTGAATTTGCTTATCATTAATCAAATTGTACTGAAAAATTAATGTTAGAAAATAATATAAATTATATTTTAGAGCTTTACTTACCAGTTAAAGCTTTTAGATGAGATGATTTCTTAATATGATATCAAAGTTTTGTGTAAGTTTCAAACATAAAAGATTTTTACTTTAAAAAAAACCTAATTTTACAACTTAAACTTTGATGAGAATATCTCACTTAACAAATTAAGCTTTGATGAGATGATGTGCATTTAAACTTCTTACAATATAACCGAAACGAACCTTGTAAAACTCGTCTATTAGTCCATGAAGAACCTCTTAAGGATTTTGAAAACTGAACTCATGTTTCAGTGATTACAAATTGAATAGATATCCTGCTGTTTCAGGGCCTGGATTTTCCTGGAGGGAACGTCGCTTGCATATCTGAAATGAGATTCTTATCAGAATCCACTGGGATGAGAATACCCTGTTACAGTGTTCTTGATGGCAACGGAGAAATAATCGTGGGCAGCGATTATGAACAGGTATCTCTTTCCATCTAATGAAAGCAAAATCTGGCCAAAAACTACATCGTCTTAGTCGTAACAGCATTGCGAGTTGTTTAATATAGTTGCTTGTGTATGAGAATTTTGTCAGTTGAGCGAGGAAATTGCAGTGAAGATGTATACGAGCATGGTCACCCTTCAAATGATGGATACCATATTCTACGAGGCTCAGCGTCAAGGAAGAATTTCCTTCTACATGACCTCAACTGGTGAAGAAGCAATAAGCATCGCAGCAGCAGCTGCACTGACTGCAGATGATATCATCTTGCCTCAGGTATAGCACATTGGATGCTTAAATTTCCAGTTCCAGGCCGAATTGTCATGTCAATATATTAAAGCAAGAGTTTGACCCATCTGATGCAATTTCAGTACAGAGAGCCCGGGATTCTATTATGGCGTGGTTTCACAATTGAAGAATTTGCCAGCCAATGCTTTGGAAACAAGGATGATTGCGGGAAAGGGAGGCAGATGCCCAATCATTATGGGTCCAAGAAGCTCAATTTTGTCACCATTTCATCCCCTATAGCGTAATTAGCTATTGCTGGAGTATTTCGTGTATTTCTTATTGTTAATCAATGTTAAGGTTGTAATGTCATCAAATGTTCTTGATTATTATTTATGCTGCTTGTCAGAACTCAACTTCCTCAAGCAGTAGGCGTTGCTTATTCTCTTAAGATGGACAGAAAGGATGCATGTGTTGTCACATATACTGGAGATGGTGGTACCAGTGAGGTAATAGTACAAAAAGCTCTCAAGCGTTTTCCCTTCTCCCTCTTGGATTTGCTTTTGCTTTCCAATATCTAATGTTTAACTAATTTTTCAGGGAGATTTTCATGCTGCTTTGAACTTTGCAGCTGTGACAGAAGCTCCCGTGGTTTTTATCTGTCGCAACAATGGCTGGGCCATTAGTACCAATATATCAGAGCAGTTTCGAAGTACTTATCCCTTCTCTTGTCTCCTTAGGCTTCCATTTTCATTCTCATGTACAGGATCGCCGTGCACCAAACCAATCACATTATCTGGAACCATTCAATGTTTTTTCTTATCTGCATTCTTGAGTCTTGGTAACAGAGTCTTCTTTTTCCAAGCAGTTCACCTCTAACGTCAATTTGAATTGGATGTAGTAGATACGCTATCTCATAAATGTTTTTCATGTTTTCTTACATGGAATATGTTCTGCAGGCGATGGCATTGTTGTCAGGGGTCGAGCTTATGGAATCCGAAGCATACGGGTAGATGGAAATGATGCTCTTGCTGTTTACAGTGCAATTCACACAGCCCGCGAAATGGCCATAAGTGAGCAAAGGCCCGTATTGGTTGAGGTGAGATTGAACTTCCTCGTAGGATTTTCTTGCCAGCATCCGAGGCATTGATCCCTTCTAAACTTCACAACAGCCAGAATACCTTTAATATCACCCTTGTAAGTTAACAAGCAAAAATCTTCAGGCTCTTTCATACAGAGTAGGCCACCACTCCACATCTGATGACTCCACAAAGTATCGGTCAGTTGATGAAATTGAATACTGGAAAAAGGTACGGGATCCTGTAAATAGATTCAGAAAATGGGTCGAAAGAAATGGCTGGTGGAGCGAGGAGGAAGAGTCAGAGCTCAGAAGCAGCATGAAGAAGCAGGTGAAAGTTTACAGAGTTTTCCGCATGATCATCTTCTTCATTGTTCAACTTTACTTGGCCAAATTGTATATCAATTTTTGTTTATCTCTTCTCGCAGCTTCTGCAAGCGATTCAAGTGGCAGAGAAAACAGAAAAACCTCCACTCAAGGAGCTGTTCTCTGATGTCTATGATGTTCCACCACCAAATCTTCGAGAGCAAGAGAAACAACTCAGAGAAACGATCATTAGATATCCTCAGGACTATCCCTCTGATGTTCCATTGTAGAATATCTGAGATATGCTGAGAAGATAAGAGATAGTTTCGTCAGCATTGACAGAAAATTAAGAAGCTCTAAGCCCGTGAGAAGCAACATGTGATCAATAAAGGGATCCGAATACCGCATCTGTAAAGATTCCAACTGTTGTGTTCATAATAATGAAAATAACTTCTCTATTTAACGCGTGTTTTTGCCTTTGGCAATTGTTAATCACGAGAAAGAAATTAGAAGAATCTGAGCACATTACAAGAAACGAAGTCTGATGATGGGTTGCTTAACTTGAAATTGTACACGGAGGTCCTCCAATGACCCCGCAATGAAATTAAGGAAAAAAATAAATTAAAATGGTAGCAACAGTTTAGGCAAATCCTGAACGTTTTGTCAACTTAAATTAATTACTGATTTTTGTAGAAAATTCAAATTATCGTTCTGAACTTCCCAAAATTTCTCGATTAGTATTTAGGTGAAAAACATAAAAAATATCGTTAAAACATATGAAAGATCATTAAAATATATGAAACATTACTTGACTTTCTATAATTTAGCATGCACCTGAAGATGTTTTGGGCATCAATATTTAAACTTGAAAGAAAGGTGAATTTGATTTGTATATAAAAATCAGCTTTTGATTTTTAAAGCGACTTCCTTAGACTTGATTATGAAAAATAGAGGGAACTCTTAAGGAAACTTTTTGTATTTTTGGAGGGAATTAAGTATCTTAACCTATTTTTAAATAATTATCTCATTAAAAAACTCAAGCTTTTAAATAATACTTCAAGATATAATTTTTTTTATTCTCAAACATTTGAGTGGGATTTAGAAGGCATTAATAGGCACATGTTCCTACCATTGAGGATTTGAATGGCATGTTTTCCTAACAAAAGGGCTAATTGAGAAAACTCTTAAGTTTTTCTTTGTTATTTTTATTATTTTTTTTTAATTTTATCTTTAGATTTTTTTAGTGGTTGATCTGGTTATCTTTAGAATAATTAAGTAGACGGAGTCATGTTTGGATAATTTTCAAATAATTTAAATTTAAAATCGAGCCAGACAAGAAATTGAATTGAAAATTTTGAAGACTTATCCTATGCAATAAATTTAAAAACAATATCAAATAATCTACTAGAACATAGATATTTTTTATTATATTAAAAAATAATGGATTCACTGGATATAAACTAGTATTCTTCTAAAAATATTTAAGTGAGTTTTTGAGGGGGAAAATGAAGTGTTCCTTAATTTACACGAACTTTCTTCTTTTAGGCCCATACCCCGCATGCTCTATAGAAGACATTAATCCCAGCAATGCCTATGGGAAACTCAAACATCTTTTTTTGGCTATATAATTATTTTCTTTTCTCACCCATGATGATTCACTCCCATGACAACTGCATAAGTAATCCTCAAGGAGTGAATTCAACTATAATTATAGTGAGGCATGATTGTCGTCTTATCAATACGAGTTATTAGTTATTTTGAGTTTTCTTTTGTATTTTGTTAAAAGCTGTAGCTTTTGCTTATCACCATGTGATTAGAGCACATGGAGTCAAAGATCCAATCACTTTTATAATTGATTCGATCTTTAATCGCCGCTGTCAATCCTAATTTCTCCTCTTATATGACAAAAGATGCTTTAGCATCCCGTTCATCTTTAAACTTTGATATTTAAGTCTTAAACCATAAATGATTGTTCTTTTCATCATAGTTTCATTAATTACAGCTTCATGTTCTAATTTAGAAATCTCAGAACATGTTGGTTAATTTCATCTACTTAAAGTATTGAGAAATGTCATGTCTCGTTGTCAGACAACATGTTCTCGAGAAGTTGTAGCATAGTATCCTTCTTCTTTGAGAAAAAAAACTAGCAATGGTGTCCCGTGATTTCTTAGAGTTGTAGCATCTCGAATATGCTCTTCTTCAATTATGGTCTCCACAGGGCATTTCTCTGTCAGCTTTACTCTTTCACTTTTGCAAGATTTCATTTGAATCTTTGGCTGGTTACGTGTCTTCATTACTATAAACTACTTCCCACGTATCCTGGCCTTGTA
Source organism: Salix purpurea (assembly GCA_027405865.1). Lineage (NCBI taxonomy): Eukaryota > Viridiplantae > Streptophyta > Magnoliopsida > Malpighiales > Salicaceae > Salix > Salix purpurea. Next base: position 4,330,059 of record CM050329.1, on the reverse strand, counting down.
TATGGAAGACATCTTGTTAACTATGTACTATAATTTTGATTGTTAAATTTAAAGATCTCCCATGTCTGATGTTACAGAAACAGTGTAAGATACTGTTGTTGAACTTGTGATTGACAACTGCTGCCACTTTTTTAAGTTATTGCTACTGGTGAGGCTGCTCCTGCATAGAAGGATGTTGCTACTGGAATGTTCTGGGAAGTCTGTTATTGCCTCGCCTGTGCTACTGGAATTGATCAGAAACTTTCTGCCATGGAAAGTGCTGTATCTGCTATGCTGATGTTGAAAAAGGGCATCGTTGCTTTTGTTTTACTGTTGCTAAGAGTTTTTATTGCTGCGAAGGAGGATGATAATGTATGGGGTTCTGCTACTGCTCTTGTTTTTCTTACTTCCCTGGTCTTTTAATCAACCTAGCTCTGATATTAATTGTTGAACAAAACTCAAGTTTTTACTATAAGAAAAACAAAAACAATAGCTAATGTATTCCCCTTGTTCTTGCTCTCATTGATCTGAATATTCAAGATGGTTTCACAAATTCTACCAAGACTTCCATCTTCATCTAACTAAAAAATAAACCTAAACAACAAATTATCTCCCAACTACACTAAAACTCTAATAGATCACTGATGATGTTATAATTTTTGCAAACTCTAAATTCTTATGAACCTAAACCTGGCTGATGTTAAATTCTAACAAAAATAGACCTCGATCTCGATGTGCTTCAATAATTATCATAGCTTCAGGCTAAATTCAAGGTGAAAGTGGACAATTTATTGCAAAGGAGGATTGCAATGCATCGACTAATGGAATTCCAATTAAAATTTCGTTTTACTTTCTTAAAGCCAGTGCCTTGTATAATCATTTGTCACCTGTTCATCTTTTTTCTTGCTCCCCACTTCTTGGGTGCTTTTGGTTTTTAGTCCACTAGCAGCAATTTCAAAGGTGATGATATTATGCAAACAAGAAAATGTGATGAGCATATAAAGCCCGGAGATATAATAAATCAGCGTTAACTACAAGGAAAAAGGTTGACAGTGTGATTGTAATCGGCACCTTTATTTGAGAAGATCCTTCTTTCCTGGTGAGCATAGCGTAACAATCACATCCAGTACATCAATGTGTAATGAAGTTTGAAAGAGAGACAGGCATCGAATATCAATGCAGGTTAAATGGTTCCTGTGATGAATCCTTCCTAAACGAACAAAACAACTTGTAATACGAACCAGAAACAATCGAGATTTTATCAAACCCACAAAATACAATTTCTAAAAAACATGTTTTCCTCGCATAAAAAAAAACACACACACACCAAGGATTCCCTCGTCAACAGTCCATATATACCAACATCGTGGTAGGCACTGTTGTATAGTCTACCTTATCTTGTCTGCTAACATGCATTGAGATAGCGCATAGCCTGGTAACTTGTTGAGGCTCGCATGCAGTCAGGAGATATGACAGATATGCTTTGAGCACCTGTTGGGATTACGTTGCCTGGAATCTTGATGTTTTCGTAGCTGTTTGACCCTTATCCATATATACCGAAGTGACTTCTGTCGTGATATCATCATTATCATCGTGTCAGATATCTTGTGATTAATAAATTTTTATTTTTTCAAAAAATAAAGATTAGGACTTGAGATTTCTCAGAAAAAGGAAGGATATTGATAGCAATTGAACAAAAAGCTCTCCGCTAGGCTGTGATGAATGAATCAGTTGCATGCAGGACGTATACACAGCTATTTTCTGATTAAAAGAGTGGAGTAGTACTGATTCCTGATTAATTTGAAATTATCGTAGCAAAATACCTAAACAGCAAAACAAAAGATAATCTTCTCGGTGTTCTTTGCGGGGTTGATGATACTGCAGATTTTGTATAGGAGCGCTGGAATAATAAGATTACATGCACCCATTTTTCCTTCAATGGGATCGACTATCGAGGAGACAAGGACATGAGAGAATGTGTCAAAATAAATAAATAAATAAAACACTAATTTTTTTCAAAAAAAATAAAATAATACAGTATATCGTCACTCCTAGAATCTATTTGTTTTTTGCGATTTAAAAATATTTTTAAAAATATATATTTTTAATTATATTTTTATATTTTCATGCTCTAATTCAAACCTGTGAGCGAATGAGTGGAATTTATAGATAGGAAATGGACAGCTCAATTCATGGGCGATCATTTCGATGATTTTGGTGAAATTTTATTTTTTCGAGAAATTATCTACATTATTCTTGAAAAAATAATTTAATCTAAATTCGCTTTACCTAATCGAGCATTTTGGGCAAACCCATTTTTTTATCCATTATCCCATCAATATGTTTTTACTTGGAAAAGTACAGTTGATTAATTAAACTCTAAAGTAAGAAAAAAATTGATTAGTCAAAATTAGATAGAAGAAAAACTACAAGCACCGTTGCTCTAGAAAGATTATAAATAAAAAGGTAAAACAATATAATTCGAATAATTTGGATAATTCATATTATTTTTTATATAATATAGAAATTACTTGGGATTTAATTACCAGAGTGATCCTTCATAATATTTGGTATCGAAATTGATTGAGTTTTTTTTTAGTGTCCACTCTCGAGTCGTATTCCATAACGTACCTCGCTGCCAGAAGATGGAGTGGTGGTCCCCATGTTCGCATAAAGTTGTGGTGGACGGCTAGGATCCAAGAAACAGAGAGCGTCCTCAGAGATACGGAAGCCTTGCAACTTGAGTTTTCTGTCATGAGCCGTCGCTGTAGATGCCATCTTAAGCGGTCCCCGCCTTTCCGTGTAACAAATAGACGTAGCTAGTCCGCTAGCTGTCAGGAGATTTTTTTTTTTATATACATTAAATTTATATATGATAATAGTAATAGATATATCTATATAAGGAGTAATAGATATATATATTTCATTGTACCTTGTGTGTTTTTTATTAGTTTATTTTGGTCCTTAAAGTTTAATTTTGGACAACTAAATCCTAATTAAAAGCTAATTGATTTAGATTTCTTAATCAATAATGGAAATGAAAAAATATGGATCAAAATATAAAAAAAGTGTAAAACATGGTTGGTGGGCCATTAATTCTAGAAAAAATATATATAGATCCTCAAACTTTCAAAATAATATAAATTATACAAATCCAATCCTTTTAAGTTTTGAAAATCAATTTAAATATAAAATCAAATTGTACATCAAACACATTTCAACATCCTTGAACATTGCCCGGTAATGATTTATTATTCATTATGGATTGACTTTATGAATAATAAAAGGTAATATTATCCAACAAACTTGCATCAAACATTGAGATTCCAATTAAAAACATTTTTTAAAAGTATGGAAAAATCAAATCATCATCAAGCAATTTTAATTTACGTGCCAAGACCTTGACCGACTTCTTAAGTTCATTTATTCTAGGTTAACCTTTTGGATTGCGATATATCATCATTATACATACATGCGTGATCAAAATAGAAAAATCTATACTGATAAAAAAGTTAGAAAATTATATTGTTTTTTTTTCTTGACTATGAGTTTTCAATTGATTAGATTTCCTTTCTTGACGTGTAAGGATCTGTTTCAGTTATTTTTCAATTTTGCATGATCCTCTTCCTTTTTCTTTTTTTGTCTTTTATATATTCTATCATATTCTTTCTAGTCCCTTGTTCTCTCTTTCTTTTTATTTCACTTTCTATTTTATTTTTTAAAATAAATTGGATTGAAAATATATTTTTGGAGAATACATCCACAAATTAGAAGTCAAAAACAGGTTATACAGCAATCAGAAAAAGAAAATTCATAAAAACTATAATAATTTAAATTAAAAAGGAAAAATATATTTTAATCAAAAAATGAATAGCCACGTGAGATCCCGAGAAGGATACGATGGGAAACAGATTGCATGGGTCATCGGGAATAAACACGGTGCTGCTCCAGGTGAATGGAATCCCTCTCAGGGGCAAATTAGAAGAGGCAGCGGATGCTGAAAGACCGGATTTCCATATACCAGCGGATTCGAAAGCAGCGGAGTGGCCTTCTCTTCCTTCTTCCCAATGTTGATTCCGATACCAATTCTCGTTGCCGGGGAAAATGAATCGACAAATGCGACGGTGAAACAAAGGAATGAAAGGCCTCCCTGCGTTGTCAAGCACACAGACATTATTATTCGAAGCAAAGGTGAGGCCATTAACCCGAATTCTTTTCTATAGTAATAATTTCATCCAGCCAATTATTAATTATCGTACTCGAAGTTCATAGCTCTCTACTGGATTCCATCTGTTAAAAAAATCACAGGTTGATTCCCATGGATCGTGATCGTTAATCACTGATTTATGAAATGCTGCTTTCGGTTAATAACGAGAGATCCCAGCTGCTTTTCAATTCAGCCAACCAAGTGTTTGATAGAATGTTAATTAACAATGCGGAGCACCACAGCTAACGCAGATTATTGAGAGCATGTGATCCGAAATTCTCTGAAAAGACGAAAGCTGACTTGGGAATCCTATAAAATCGTGAGATTAAATCCACTAGCGTTTATATCTAATGAATTACAAACTTGGAATATGAATCCACCTCTCTTTTCTTTTTGGTAATTTGCATTTTTATAATGGTTTTAATTATCTGATAATCCAATAAATCCCAATCATGGCATTATCTCAATGTCGCGTCACTGTTTATATGGTCAACGGCGAAGCACCACCCTCTTTTCTTTTCTGTTTTTTTTTTTTTTTTTTTTTTTAATTCCATCCGCAAATTGTATATGTATTTTTGCTCAAAATGGTCCCATCAGCATTATCTGTAGTTGCATTAAAAAAATACAAAGGGCTCAACGGTGGATATTGAACCATCATGCTTTCGGCAAAAAAGAAGAGTTTCAGTTTGTACTTGATATCCTAATAATATGGTACGAAAGGTTAGTATTGATAAGTCCAACCACTTAAACAGTCACAACTAAGATAAAATAAGATAAATTCAATTAAAAATAAAAACAAACATACTCTTAATTTACTAATGGTGTCAGTAAAAATCATGCGGTCAACATCCACAACATGATATTTTTTATTCCGCTAGTATTATTTAGGTGCTATTTTGAACATTAATATCACTGTTCTGAAAGTGGGAAAGCAAAATACAAAGACATATTACAAACCAAATAAAAGGCGTTGCCTGTTGCATTGTGTATTGTCTCTTAAAATACTGTGGATTGTGACAGTGTGCGCCCGGTTCTGCCCTTGGTGTTGTCGGCTGTGTGGGGGGCTTGCATGGGGGCTTTTTCGATTTTTCACGTCAGGTTCTTTTTTTTTTTATCAAACCCTGTCATGAACAGTGTTATCACGCTTTTGTCCCTCTAATACGACAAAATCACGGTTCCGAGCTCAGGGCTACTGATGTCATTGCACGTGGACGAACCGGTCCGGTCCGGCCCGGTCCACCGCAACTCTTTAAATTTTTTAATAATTTATGCAGTGGCTAAATACAGGTTTAGCCCCTAATAAGACAAATTCACTGGCTGAGGAACAGGGGTGGAATGGTAATTGGCCATGTATTTTTTCTTCTTTTTTTCTTTTTACTGTCGGCGCGTGCGTCACACGCGACTGACAGTATTGCGCCCCACGCCCTATTCAAGTGGCGCGTGTGTGGTGTTGGAGTCGCCGAAGATGAGCTATTGACGTCTCACTCGATGCGTCGCCGCTTGGTCTTCCTCCCGGTACGGAACGTTTGTCACTCCGACGTCCGTGGAAGCGGCGACAGCCGGGTAAAGCCGCTGCAACCGTTTCTCTCTCTCCTGCACGTCAAAGTGCAGGAGAGTCCCCCGGGTTTTATTCTTTTTCATTCCGGTCCCTGGACTTTTAATTTCGTTTTTCGTCCTTATTTTGATTATATAAGTTTTGATTTAGTTCGATTGGGTCCTTCAATTGAAATTAAGTTAATGTTTAAATTTCAATTCGATCCTCCTTCTTTTAATTTATGGATTGGGTTGAAATAACTCAATAAATTCAGTACAGGAGTTTTAATTTTTACAAGTTCATCCTTTGATTGAAATTGATAATAAATTTGATTTTTATTTTGGTCCTTATACTTTTAATTTTGGATTTTAATCCCTTAATTTTTTATTTTCCTTTTGGACCCTATACTTTTAATGTTTTTTTTAATCCCTTGATTACTTTTTATGATTTAAATTTTCTTAAAGTTTTTATGGTTTTTTTTTGTCTTTCATTTATTTTATTTTTTTCATTATTAACACAACAACAACAACAACAACAATAATAATAATAATAATAATATTAATAATAATAATAATAATAATAATAATAATAATAATAATAATAATAATAATATAATTGTTTTTCTTGCTTACGCTTTTGTAAATGTTTTTGAAGTTTTTTTTTTCTCAGAACAATTTGATTGTTTTTATTGCGTTGACAGTGATAACAATGATAATTTTCAGTTTTTATTATTTTTTTTTCAATTTCTTTTTTCTTTCATTCATTTATTTCATGATAATAATAATAATAATAATAATAATAATAATAATAATAATAATAATAATAATAATAATAATATTTTAATTGTTTTTCTTGCTTGCTATTTTGTTGGTGCTTTGTATTTTTTTTTCTCGTTATAATTTGATAATTTTTATTGTTTTCATAATAACGGCAATAATAATTTTTGATGTTAAAACTCTGATATTGCTATTGTTATAATATTTTTAATTAATATTGCTTTTTTTCCCCTTTATTTATTTTTATTTTTATTTGCTCTTGGTATTAAATGATTTTTATAATTTTGCTATCTGCACAATAATGATTTTAGTAATTATATTTTTTTTCTTATCATAATATTTTTTTTTAATGTTAGTTCGCGCTCTTTTGTGATCTTTTATGACGCAATGCTTATATTCTAAAAGATGTAATCTATGCTTACGTAACAAACTCAACTCAAAATTTTATACATTTTATCTCCTAATCTATAACTTTTATTTACTTGTATCATATAAATTTATCATTGTGGATTTAATTATGTTAAATTATATACACAAAAATACCCGCTGCAACGCGCGGGGGCAATTAGCTAGTTTGAAATGTATAAGAGGTGAGGGTGTAAATGTTGTTTTTTTTTTTAAAAAAATAATATCAGATAATAGTTTTAATTTGGCTGAAAAATTCTTTAAATCTATAGGATTCACTCCGTTAATAATGCATGATTTTGTTCATGGAATGTGATATGGGAAAGACATTGAGTAAAATTAATATTTTTATTTTAATTATATTGAATATAAATTCTAATTTATTACAGTCATTCTAAAAGCTAAAAAAAATACAAAGTAGAAGCTTTTTTTCTTCTATAAAGTGCTTTGTAGAAAAAAATAAATAAAAAAAGATAGCCTTTACGATACCAATTTGATTCCTGTTCGATATTGGGATACTTGTGGGATACTTTATTTTCTATTTTCTTAGGTAAAAAAAATAGCACACCAATCAATTATAGAACATTAACTCTATTTTTATCTTCCGCCACATTTCAACAAATAGGAACGCATAACTTAACATTTATTTTGTTTGTTTTTGCAGAAGAAACATTATTATTTTTAAGCAGAAAAAATATTTTCTTATTAAAATGAATTTTTTTATAACTTTAACATAAAAACAAAAATTATTTCAATATTATTTAAATAAAAAACATTTTTAAACACCCTAACAAACAAAATTTGGTACTATCTATGTCGGGAACAATTTTTATTAGGAACATCCAGAACTATGTTGTATGTACTCCATTATATAGGTACAATATTTTTATTTTATTTTTTATTAATGTGAATGTCCTAGCTATTTTGTATTTATTTTGATTAATTCTACAGATTCTAACTATCATATCAAATATCTTAAACCACATATAAAAAAAAAAAAAAAACTTATACCATACCACTAGAACACATCTTAGATGCTGAATACCATACTTTTATTTTATTAATTAAGGAGGTGAGTGCAAGTCCGGGAATACCTAGATCAGGACAGCAAAGCTAGCCAGATCTTGCGTTCACGTTCTCGATAAGGACGTGAAAATATTTGGTCCTCGGACAAAAATTGAGGTTTAAGGCGTTTGGTCGCCGCGTCATGTCTGAAACAGCAAATGATTTGTTAAGTTGAAATAAATTAATATTTAAAGGGTTAAGGCCCTCCATGCCAGCCATATCTCTAGTGTGTGATTCGTTTCCTTCTCAGAAAGAATTTCACTGCCCACTTCCATTTATTAGAGGCAGAGGAGAGTCTGTAAGTGCTATTCCAACGTAGAAAGCAGAGAGCTAAGAACACAAAAGAACCCTATTTCAGGCCCACTCACTTCCTCTCTTTCTTTAATACCCCCCTCTCTCCCGCTACCTTTTTGGGTTTCAAGGATGTGAAGTGGCTCCGCATCTTCTCCTTTTTTTCTCGTGTTGGAATTTTGGAAGAAAGGGACCGTCGAAGGTTAGTAAATAACGACCTGGTAATTCTTCCCTTTAATTCTTCACTTCTGTCTTTGATAAATGATTTCTCCGCTTCGACTTCGAAATCCCCCAAAACTGCAGAGGTTTTTAAGTTATCTTGAATGAATGGTCTGCGTTTCTTGCAAATCGTTTTGGCACTTTCCTTTTTAAGTGGATTCCGCATGAAAATTGTCAGGTTTCCCTTCCAGATTTTCTCACCGTTTCTCTCATCTGGATTCTGGACACCACCCATCAAGTTTCGACAAATCCTCTCCTCTTCGGTAAGTTCTTGTACACATCTTCCTTCCAGCTGTATAGAATTTTAATGGATTTTACTTCGAATGGTCTATGGCGACAGAATCGGTCCACAATCCTATTTAAAAAAAATGGATTGCTTGCGTAATTGAGGCGAACTGAAAGCGTGGAACTTCTCACTTCATTAACCGCCGCAATTTTTCCGTTTGACTTTTGTCTTAAGGTGGAGTTAATTTAAAACAGATTATAATTTCGTTTTCAACAGCGAGTATACTATTGTTCATGTGGACAATAAGATTTATGCTTTAAATCTAAATGTAAAGTGGAGGACAGTGATAGAGGGAGTTTTGGGTGGTCAAATGATGGATTCTGACGACGGTGGTTAAAGTTGGCGAATCTAATTCTTTTCTTTTTTGCGACCTCTCCTCCAAAGAGATTTTTGTTCTGCTGAATCTGCTTGGCTGGTTCACAAACCCCTAGACTCGATTCATATTGGCAACAAATCTTTGGTTCTGCTACCGTTACCACCTCTGTCTCAACCACAATGGCATACAGTGCCGTGGGTCCGACTTCTTTAGTATTGGTTGATTTTTTTTTCTGTCCCTCCTGGTAATCCTTGCTTTGCTTGAACTTGAAACTTTCTTGAGTAACTTGAAAAAAAAGAAATTATAGGTTGTACTGATACAGGGTATTTTAGATCAAATTAACACTTCTTTAAAGTTTAGGTCTCAAGAATGTAATGACAGAGTTTGATGGTGTCTTTTCCTTGCAAAACACACACACATACAAAAAAAAAAGACCCTCTTCAGCAGCTTTAGAAGAATCTTGGGCTAGTTTAGGCTATGTCTGAATGAAATTTCTCAGCATTCAGTTTGAAACAAAAGAGAATAATAATAACCTGAAGTTTTAACATCTCAAGAAGAGAACAAAATGGAAAAAAGAAAAACTAGAGAACAGTGCAATTGTATTTTGTTGGGTTTCCTGTACTGCAGGTCCACATTCTTACACGATAGTAACTTCTTATAGGACAATAATAGCAACCTCCACCAACATGTCGTGCCTTAATTCAGTGGAAGACTGACTTCTTAAATCTCAAATGGTCACTTAAGAGTAAGAGGTCAAAATTAAATGATGTTGTTTAGGAATCTGTAACTATGAAACTCAGCATGTTATGTTTTGTCCACAGAAAAGTCAAAGTTAATGGGAAGTGTTGGGTTTTTTTTCTCACTTTTTTGCAGATACCATGTGAGCATGTTTTGTCGACAGAAAGGGATGGTTGAATGTCCTGCATTGAGCACTTAGCTAGCGAAGAGTAATTCGTGTCAGCCTCGGACAGGGTATTGCTCTTAAATATTTCCTGCTAATGGTTTGGTGAAAAGTCCTTTGCATTTAGATCCTTTATAAGTGGCTTGTCTTCCAACTAAATTACAATAAAAACATCAAATCATTCTGGTTCTCGTTCCATTCATTCACAAAGTCCTGCCTTTTATTATTATTGTTGTTGGTGGTGGTGTTGTTGTTGAGAATAGGCTTTACTATGGCTTTCTTCACAGAGTTATAGCATTGTTATTTTTTTTAATTAATGTTATTTTTTTTTAAAAAAAAACATCCTTTTATTATTGTTGTTGAGAACAGTCTTTAATATATCTTAACAGAGTATAATATTTTATTGTTTTTTTTTTTACTTTTTAATGAATGTTTTTTTTTTAAATAAAATTCCATCATGTAATTATTTATAATTAAATTATCATGTTTTTATGATATATATCACAAGTTTGTCCGGCTACCCCAATTGACTTCGATTTTTTATTTTATTTTTTCTTAATCAAATCTAATTTTTTCAATCTTCATTTTTTAATACTGAATTGGTTGTAAATTATATTTCATGATTTATATTTATTATTATATTATTTCAGCTTCATGACCCAGGAATAGTGTTTAAAAAGTTAATTTAAGTTAACTCGGGTTGTTTTTTATGTTATTACTTTTATTTTTTATTTTTTTAATTTCATCATTCAACACTGGATTGGTTGAAAATTGATCTTAATAATCTATTTTGATTTTTTTCTATAAGGATATCTTGTACTATAAACTAAAAGAGGTGGTGATTTTACTATTCATCCCTTCATAAAAAACTATTCATTTTAATAGTGTTTTTTAACTCTAATTTTATTTCTTTCTCTAATTTTATACTTCAATATTTAGTATATTGAATATTAAAATTTATAATTTATTGTGGTTTGTTTTATACGTTGTTAGCTTGGTCTCATAATCTATTTCATAGATTTGGTTGTTAACTCAATTGACTTAAAAAAATTGTATTTTTTAATTAATATTTTTTTAATTTCATAATTCAATATTAGATTAATTGAAATTTGGGTTGAACAAAAAAAAATATTTATTTTTTATAGGGTTATCAAGATCTCATGACCTGGATAACAAATTTGAATCGATTAATGTGTTATTGTTTCAATACTAAAAAAAATATCTTATTTTTTGAATTAAATATATTTCTCTTGATCACCATCTGTATTGTCTTTGGACATGTCAAGTCAACTAGGTTACATCAAGTTAATCCCTGTATAATTTTTATTTTTTTCCCACTAAAAAATACATTTACATCTAAATGTATTTTTTTCTATCTAGAAGAAATTTAATATACTAAATCAGAAATGTACAAGCACAGTCACTAAAGCTTATTATTATAATTAATTTATTATCCAAATTGCTCTTATAATTTTTTTATCTCCTTCAGCCTCTTTCTCCATTCTCCCTCCTTTTTCTCTGCCCATTTCCTGAACAAACCAGAAAATAAAATCCCATCGTACCTCTCTCTCTCATCTTTTTAGTGGGGTTTAACTATTAATGCTGCTAAGGTTTTAGCTAATGTAGTAGATGATGAGAGAAAATAAGGATCCTTCAAATAATTTGAAGACCAACTTTTGTTGAAACTCGCCCTCTATTTTGTTCTATCCAATGGCAGCTTCACATCTTTATTATCCTTGTCTTCTATATCTTTTATAAAAAAATCGTTCTAAAATCATATACAACCACTAAGAACACTACAGATTATCATTAAAAAGATAAATCATATCCAGCCAATTGAATATAATGCCCTCCGTTTTCGAAAAAAATCAGCACCGACCTCGTAAGATTCAGTTTTGACAGAAATCCATGTCATAAATACCATAATTACAAAAGTAATCCACAGTGAACTAAATCACTCATTAACCCTATCTCAGTATCTTCACCTTCTTCGATTCTGAATCCAAACACCAATTTTCTGAGAAAACTACTGATATTCTTGGAAATCCCACGCTAACTTGCAAGATTCAGGCGTGATAAAGTGTGATTGTGTTTTTGCTATGTTTGCTAGTTGAGTCCTATATGTCGATGTTAACTGTTAATGAAATTACTGCTGTCTGTTGAAAAAGGCATCACATGGCTATTGATAATAGGATGTTGTCGTTTAATAGTTTATCAAATGTTAATAGTTAATACTGCTGTGACAGGAGAAGAAGACTTCTTTGTTGATTGAAGTAATTGCTGCTTAAATGGCTAACGTTTGTTGGCCATACTTTGATCCTGAATATGAGAACTTGAGCACTAGGATTAATCCTCCGAGGTACTTAACATAATTAATTAAGTGTTCCAAGACCCTGCTTCATTTTTCTTTTCGTTTCTTTTTGCGTCCCTCTCATGTTTTCTTTTCTTTTGTTTTTTTTTTCTTGGGGCAGGGTGTCTGTAGACAACACCAGTTGCAATGACAGTACTCTTGTTAAGGTAAAAAAAATTTCTTGCTATAGCATGGCCATCCAGATCAGTGATACTTGAGTTAGAGCCAGGTCCTACCGGATCCTTCTAGAGTGTTGGTCACATAATACTACTGGTTGAAGTTTGAATACTAGTTCGAGTTTCAGGCGTTGTAGCAGACTAGCACCAATCATTGATAGAAAAGAAAACATGCCCTGTAATGTATGCGTGGTTGAAGCCACACCATAGGCTATTCGCACCCATTGTGATGTATGAATGGCCCGAGCCAGCCAAATTGCTGATTAACAAGCTTTCAGAACATATCCCTTCCTTTCTAGTACTTCACTGCACGAGGGGCCTCTACCGAAATTATTTTTGTTCTTAAATCTTCCTCCATCCAAGTACACTGCAGTATGGGAATATACAGACATAGGATCTTTTCTTCAACCAAATTGCTTGCACATGTGCTCTAATTTATTAATTGGAGAGCACATTACTATGCTTGCTATGAATGTTTTTAAGATAATGTCACAGCAATGACAAACTAAAATTCATGAATGTGATGTATTAGGTTGACAGCATGAACAAACCAGGAATTCTCCTGGAAGTTGTGCAAGTCCTAACCGATCTTGACCTCATTATCACCAAAGCTTACATCTCCTCGGATGGTGGTTGGTTCATGGATGGTATGAGTATGCTTCTATTGACTTCCCCTGTTTTCTTCTTCCTTAATGGTTATGCAAGGGCAATGCTCTTCATGTGCTTCCTAATATCCTTTCTGTAATTATTACATGTTTCACCTGATTATGAATTTATTACATCCAATTTTTTGATTTTAAGTCTAATAATAGACTTTAAACCAAGCTATCAAAACAAGTCGCCATCTTACTATAGCCTTCTGATGAGTCTTTTCTTTCATTTTCTCACACAGAACAAGTTGGTATTGATTATATAGTTGTTTCTGATCCACAGTATTTCATGTCACTGACCAACAAGGAAACAAGATTGCGGATATTAAAACCATTGACTACATCGAGAAGGTACACCATTCTTATGTTTTTGTTTCTCTCATCTGCTTTCATGTGCTATAAATTCAAACCAATACAGGATGTTCATTACTGGTTGGAAAAGAGTTGACCCATTTTAGCACCAGTGTTAACTGAAAGTATCTTCAATGCAATAGGCTCTAGGACCCAAAAGCCAAGAAGTGACTACCTGGGCAGACAAACGGGTTGGAGTGCACTCTGTTGGTGGTCACACTGCCATTGAACTCATTGCCAGGGATCGCCCTGGTCTTTTATCTGAAATCTCAGCTGTCCTTGCCAACCTTCACTTCAATGTGGTTGCCGCTGAAGTTTGGACCCATAATAGGCGGATAGCATGTGTTCTCTATGTCAATGATGACACCACATCTCGTGCTGTAGCTGACCCAACCAGATTGTCTGTAATGGAGGACCAGCTCAAGAACCTTCTACGCGGGTGTGAGAATGATGAGGCGGGTCGTACTAGTTTCTCCATGGGATTTACTCATGTGGACCGTAGGCTGCACCAAATGTTATTTGCCGACAGGGATTATGAAGGTGGAATAATGGCAACTGAGGTTGACCATCCTCCATCCTTCAAGCCAAAGATCACAGTTGAGCGTTGTGAGGATAAAGGATATTCTGTGGTCACTGTTAGATGCAAAGACCGTGCCAAGTTAATGTTTGACATAGTGTGCACTCTCACAGATATGCAATACGTTGTTTTTCATGCTACAATCTCATCTGATGGCCCCCATGCAACACAGGTACCTCTTACCCAACTGAAGTGCACCAATAACTAGAAGAATTAAGAAACATTTATCTTTTAAAGGCATTTCTAGTTTTGTTGATGTGAGGTGTGCATTATGAAGCTCAATGCTTCCATGTTTTCACATTGACACTCGATTGTCTGTTTGTGCGTGTGAGCTCATGCTTAAGATTAGTTAAGATTGTATTTTTTTATCAGAACTGCTCTGATCAGTAGAGGCGAGTAGCTGCTAGAAACAGAAAGTCTTAAGCTTTTTAGTCTTCCCATATCAATTTGTCAAACCTACACAGATTTCTACTTCCTTCCATCTTCCTTTTATCATTTTCAATACAGCATTATGCTTGTGTGTTGAAGAATGTTAACTTAAGAAATAAAAAATGTTCATTTGTTATTTAGCCTATTTGTTGACTGAAATGATTGCAATGAATCCACTATCTTTGTTACAGTTATAATAAATTCCATAGCCTCTGTTGGATTTTATTGAAGCAACTGATCCAGTATACAAACTTTTAGGAGTACTATATTCGTCATGTGGATGGTTGCGTACTTGATACCGAAGGAGAGAAGGAAAGAGTTATCAAATGCCTTGAAGCTGCGATTAGAAGAAGAGTGAGCGAGGTGAGTAAACAGTCTACCTTACAGTTTCCTGCTGATGCTGTATGAAATTGTAGATAAGGTGCTTTGTGGTTTGTCTGTCATGGTTCAGCTAAAAGTAGTGGTTTTATTTTAAATTCTATTTCTGTTATTCCCTTTATATTGGTGTAGAACAGCTCAGGTTTTACATTCTGAGTGATGCTGTAGTCTATCTTTGATGCCCAGCTGAAATGGTAGAATCTTTGAGCTGTTGGCCTTGAAACAGTTTCATGATAGAATCCTTTCTAATAGCATAAAATAGAGAGCATTTTTCAGCTATAGGCCTTTGGCAGAATATAATGCAACTGAGACAACAGTAAGAAGATATAGCTTTAGTTTATGTTTAATTTAATCCCAGAAAGTGATCAATTCATTCCATTTCATCATAAGCCAAACAGATTATCGTGCTTGCAGTGGTATCGCAATATTTTTTTTCTTTCAGGGGTGTAGTCCTTAGATCACCAATATTTATTTTGTGCCACCTGAGTTTTCCACCGATCTCAGGGTCTGAGCCTTGAGCTCTGTGCAAAGGATAGAGTAGGCTTGCTGTCTGAAGTTACAAGGATTCTGCGAGAGAATGGATTATCCGTATCAAGAGCAGGTGTGATGACAATAGGAGAGCAAGCAACGAATGTTTTCTATGTAAGAGATGCTTCTGGGAACCCAGTGGATATGAAGATTGTCGAAGCACTTCGTAAAGAAATCGGGCACACCATGCTGCTTAATGTGAAGAAAACACCTGCTAGTTCCAGGGAACCTGAAGCTAGAGGATGGGCCAAAACAAGTTTCTTTTTCGGGAACTTGCTGGAAAGGTTCTTGGCATGACAGCATTTCTGTATTGCTGACAGAAACAATGAACAACTGTACAGGGACAAGAAACCTGTTCGGTGCCGCGTTTGGACTGGGCTTGTACTTTCACTTTGTTCAGTATTCAAAAAATAAATCTTGCCAGTTAATGAAGTTCGAACCTTCGAGGGGTGGGGGGAAGGACAGAAATTTCAAGAAAATATAAAATAAAATTGGCCCATTGTTGTTTTGGGCCGCGCACCACCATTTTGAGATGAATTTAGGGTTGTGGTTTTTCCTGTTTTACTTGAAAATAATTAAAAAATAATAATATTTTTTGAAATGACAACATACAAAATTCATTTCAATATATTTTTAAATAAAATACACTATTAGAAAATATATTGAAGGGAGAAGGAATTATTAGCATAGAATATTTCATACTCTTAAGAAATACATATAATTATTTTGTGTAAAAAATTATATTTAAGGAAAAAGGAAAAAATTGACGTCTACGCTACACTTAATTACATGCCGCGTTCTTCGCGAGGATATTTCATAATTTTATCATAATATTCCGAGCGATATATTTTTGAAATTGTATTTTATTGCGATTTAGATTTAAAAATGTATTTGCTATTTTTAAAATATATTTAGCCTGCCAACATTTTAAAAAATATAAAAATTTATTACAAAATTACACACACTTCCAGCAAAATCATATAGATTTAAATCTATTTTTCAATAAAAAGTATTATTACAAAATTACATACACACTTCCAGCAAGCTTGTTTGAGAAAATAATAAATATTGTTTTTTAAAGTGTTTTTTTTTTAAATGTATCAAAATAATATATTTTTTTAATCAAAACTATTTAAAAACATAAAAAAATAAAATTTATACATACATACATATAAAAACTGTCATAAAATTTCAAAAACAAAATTATACCGTAATATCAAAAGTGCCTTTATAATCTGATCAAAAGATGTTCAAAAACGTTGAGCATAAATTAAAAAAATATATAAATTTTAAATCTATATGATTTTACTTGTTTAATAGGTTTAAATGAAAATTAAATGATTTAAAAAAAAAAACTAATGTTAAACAGTACAATTTTTAAAAAATAAAACAAAAAATAAAAGATAACATTGAGCCACATTTTTTTTCAAATCATACATAGAAAAGGTGCAAAACTCAATTCTCAACAAACACAACATCAAATTATATATTCTTTCAATTATTATTCTTATTGTTGTTATAATTATTATTATACCTTTCAATCTATAAAATTAATAGCGAGTGTTTGCATTTTTCCATTTTATTTTAAACAGTTATTTTTTTTTTCTGGATTCAGTCAAAAAAATCATTTGTTGGTCAAGTGTATTCTAGATATTTTTTTTGTTAATGAACATTCAAATAACTCTTTTACCATTTAATGAGACAAGAAAATAAGAGTTATTGGCAAGGGTATTGTTGGTTTTTTTATTTTCATGAATGGCGAAAACACTAATTTGACATTGAAAAGGACAAAAACAAAGAGTTGTCCACGAGATATTTCAATATTTGCGTATGTGTTTTTTCACTATTAAGACGGGCTCTGACATATATTTTAGTGATTTTATATTTTTTAATTCTTAAAAAAAAAAATTGTCAGTATGTCTGTCCAATGCGCTGATAGTTTTTTTTTTTGTCTGTGTCATACAAGTGACGCATGAAGTGTTATGCGATGACTAAAAATGTTCAATCATCATCTCATCAAGGGCGCCACCATGACCTCTTCACCATAGTGATGCGCATGTAGACTCATGAAGGTTAATTGTTTTTTTCCTTTTCTCTCTCCCAAAACTGAAAATGCATGCAACTCCTCTTTGTGTTATGATTTGTTCATTTCAATCTTTGGTCTTTTAATTATTTATTTTTTCATCCTGATTTCTACTGAAGAAGTTTTGATATGTTTCAATTTTGTCCTTCAATATTTGATCATATATTTTATTTTTCATTTCGACCTTTATTCTTTTAATTTTTTGTTTGATTTTAATTACTTTATTTTTTTTCAATCCTTTTGAAGTAGTCCCTATTTTTGCTCATATTTATGTGTCTATACTCTTAGTTTTGGTTTTTAATTTTTATCATTATCTCTTTTGTTGAGATTTTGTTTTTATTCAATTTAATCTTTAAATTTTAATTTGTGTTTATGATCATTTTAAAATTTATACTTCTTCTTTTTCCCCTTTGTTTTTTTTTGTTTTTTTATTTGTTCTTCAAATCAAATATTGTTTATGCTAGTAATATTTATTTTATTTTTTTTTGTTTTGTTTTTTGCTCTTTTATTAAAGTTTTTGAATTCTTTTTATTTTATTCTTCAAAATAATTTATGATTTCATTGTTTAGGAAACAATAATAATAATAATAATAATTTTAATAATTGTTTTTTATTTTTTCTTGTTTATTCTTTTGTTACAATTCATAGTAAAATGTTTCTATAATTGCATTTAAATACGGTTTTATTTACTTATTAATGAAACACGTTTTAACCTAAACCTGCACCAATCATATGAAAATTACACCTGTCAAGTTCAACTGTTCAAGTGTCAATTTGAGCGTCATATAACGGATGACCTGATAGTTAAGGATATATTTCATGAAATGGAATTGCAAAATTAAAGATTTAGAAGTCGTCCTATCAACAACAAAATAAATTATTTCCCTTTAAAATTTGTGTTACTAATATTTTGAAGGGTTTTATTATTTCATTAATTTTCTATTAATCATGCTGTTAAAAGCGGTGCAATTTTTTAAATTTTTATTAAACTGTGTTAAAAATCATTTATTTATATATACACATTACACACACCTATCGTATTTTTTTTAAAAAGGTCGCACTTTATTTGATTAGCATCAAACACGTGGCACCACACGGATCGCTTGACTCTCCTTCTTTCCGTAAAGTCCTTTTGTCTCGATAAATGCACCTCCCCTCTCAAGCTTCAGCTGTTATTTTAATTAGCTGAGCTCAGACAGAGAAAAAGAAAATCACAGCTAA
This sequence comes from Salix purpurea, assembly GCA_027405865.1. Taxonomy (NCBI): domain Eukaryota; kingdom Viridiplantae; phylum Streptophyta; class Magnoliopsida; order Malpighiales; family Salicaceae; genus Salix; species Salix purpurea. The sequence continues at coordinate 4,311,337 of CM050329.1, read as the reverse complement.
AAAACGTGTATCACTGACACCCTTCAAATTTTCTTTTATTTGTTTTGATTCTGTCTTTTATCTCTGTCCCTCTTGATTTATGATACTGAAAGTCCCAGTTCTTCTCTCTTACAATCTGTTGGTAATGTGAGCCAAAGATTGTTTTTTAATGATCATTTAGTTGTGTCTTGTTAATGATTTTTGATAAATGTTTCTTTTGCTATGCCTTCATGATTTTAATACGGTTTTTGACATGGGTTTTGGTTTTTTTTTTTTTCTTTTTTGTTATCTTACTAAGAATTTTCTTCCTTTTCTCTCCTAACCTTTTCAGCTGTATTGATGACAGAAAACAGAAACAAGCAAGCTTTTCCACGTGAAATGGTAGGGGACGCAAAAGTGAGGAGGGAAGGCTTGGACTTGTATTCTGAGAAGCTGATGATGCTTGCTTTTGGAGGTGGAAAGAGCGGGATTGGTGAAGGAGGTGTGAAAATCGTAGGCTTGGTGATCACTGAGTGGAAAGATATTCCTATGGAGCTGTTGTTAAGGATTGTTTCTCTTGTTGATGATAGGACTATGATTATGGCTTCCGGGGTTTGCAGTGGATGGAGGGATGCTATTTGCTCGGGACTCACCCATCTGTGTCTCTCTTGGTATATCTTTTCTTTCTCTGTCTTTAATAATCAATATGTTGTTCAAGCTGATTGTAATTCTTTTGGGATTTATCCTGTATTGATTGTATATATAATTGTTTTTATCTCTTAACTCGAGCCAGGTGATCATGCCTTTTGAGTTATTGAAGTGTATCTTACTTGAGAGTTTGTGTGTGGTTTTTTAACTGAGCAATTTGTCCTGGATTGCCATCTTCTCTGAGGCCATGATCAAAAACATTGCTGATTGGTTACAGAGAAAGTAACGTGGAAACATGCTATCTTTGCAAACTTGTAACCCTAAATCAGTATTGATGTCACGTGCTGTATTCAGTTCTCATCATGGTAGTTTTTTATTTTTTTAAGGGTAAATGAGTGATATACATCGACAATCAGAAATTCATTTGCTTGTTTTCGAGGGGAATATTAAAAGATTAGGTTGAGTTTGCTCTGCGTCAAAATTTTAGATGTGTTCTATATAATTCGTAAGTGTTTCTAATCAACATTCAAGACCTTTTGAAAAGTAACATTTTAGAAATTGCTACTGCTTATTATCAGGTCTTATTTTGTTGACCAATCTGTTCTGAATTTATTCTTCTTCATCATTGACACCGATAACATCTTGCGTCAGTTCTTTTTCTTCAGGTGCAAAAACAACATGAACAACTTGGTCCTATCTCTTGCTCCTAAATTTACAAAACTGCAAACTCTTGTGCTGCGCCAAGATAAACCACAACTCGAGGATAATGCTGTTGAGACTATTGCAAGTCACTGTCATGATCTGCAGGACCTGGATCTAAGCAAAAGCTTTAAGCTTAGTGATCTCTCCTTGTATGCATTAGCTCACGGCTTTCCCAACCTTACCAAACTCAACATCAGTGGTTGTACGGCATTCAATGATGTTTCTCTAGAGTATCTGACAGAATTTTGCCGAAAATTAAAATTTTTGAATCTCTGTGGATGTGTTAAAGGTGCAACTGACCGTGCCTTGCAGGTTTATGCTTGTTACTATTTTTTTTTTCTCCATCTGCCTCTGAAGGAGTTATATGGCTTACAAGTTTGGAAAACAATCTACAGGCTATTGGACGCAACTGCAGTCAGTTGCAATCTTTGAATCTGGGATGGTGTGAGAATGTGGGTGATGTCGGAGTAAGGAGTCTAGCATATGGATGCCCTGATCTCAGAACCCTTGACTTGTGTAGTTGTGTCTGTATAACAGGTATTTTCAAAATTGGGGGTGAGTTTTATCATTTCACAAGATCTTCTTAATTTATTGCTTCATCAAAATGGATTTTTTAATTGGCTATAAGGTGCAAAATATCACTGAACTATGGCACGGGCAAGAGACATAGAAACAGAGCAATTCTAAGAATTCTCATCGCCAGATCTGTTACATTTGCGATCCCAAGAGTTTTTCTGTAGTACCCTTTTTTTAAGAGTATGAAATTGAGAAAGGTGATTCATTTGGTGTTAACAATTTTAAACTGAAGCTGCAACATGTTAATTTGACGTGAAAAGGGTACTGCCAATTTCAATTTGAGAGCGGGTGTTATTTTCATGCTAAGGTTGTTTAGGCATTTTGATGATGATGACTGGTGGAATATTCATAATTTTCTGCAGATGATAGCGTGATTGCTTTGGCAAACAGTTGTCCCCATCTTGGATCCCTCTGTCTGTACTACTGCCGGAACATCACGGATAGAGCAATGTATTCCCTTGTCGAAAACCGAATGAAGAACAAGGCTGCAATGTGGAAATCAATGGAAGGCAGGTATGGTGAGGAAGGATTAAAGAGTCTCAACATCAGTCAGTGCACGGCAATCACCCCTCCTGCTGTACAGGCTCTGTGTGACTCATTCCCTGCACTTCACACATGCTCTGGGAGGCATTCCCTAGTTATGAGTGGCTGCTTGAACTTGACGTCCGTGCATTGTGCCTGTGTTGTCCAAGCACACCGCACCGCAAGTTATACTCCTTATCCGGTACATTGAGCTGCACGTGCAGTCTGTGTGCGTTAGCCTGTTAAAGGTAGAACTATGCCCATGTAAATATGTGACTGTGTTTGGGCAGCTCATTCATTGTTGTAAAAATGGTTGTAAGTAAAGCTGTGGACTTTGATCTGCTCTTGGTTGAGCAAGCATTTTAGCTTTTGAAGCCAAGTTTATTGTCTCAAGTGTATGTATTGGTTGCTTATGATCTAATATGACAATTCTTACCTCCCTTCATTTGATAATCAATCAAAATCAGTGGCTATATGCTTAAAGTGCTTTATATCATCTACCGCGCTGCGCGCTTTCTTGAGAATTTTAAAGGTTGTACCCGTTTCCTCGAGTATGTAATGTACTTCAGACGACCTGTCCAGTACTTTAAAAAAAAAAAATTGCAGAAAAATATGGTGTCACAGGAAAAACTCCCTATAGATCACAAATAAAAAAGAGCAACAATTTATCCAGTTGTTTACTGTAGGTATTGCTTCATTTCGCACTCAAAACGACTTGGGAAAATACAAATCAATAAAGTTTTTTCACCACTAGTTATCTCTCTCGTTGTTACCTGTCGCTGGGAGGACAATTCGAGCCATCTCACCCCATCTTTTCCTTTTCTGATGGGCTGCTGGTGAAAGCACATAAAATGAGTCACCTCGCAGCATTGTAGGATTCATAATTCGAAGACGGTTTGCACTAGGAAGAAGTGCTCACTACATTTCGGAATGTTGCCCTTCCCTATTCTATCAGAAAACAACCTCTACTTGACAAATAAGAGTTCTAGTCAAATGGACAGTCAGTTCTGTACGAGGGATTACAATAAATGTGATTTGTTCTCTCAATAAATAAATACTCACGATATAAAATATAAGCATAGCTTGTCCTTGTCCCAGTCGACAAGACCCCTTTTTTGAGTTCATCGACGATTAAAAGGAGGAAAACACCGAGTTACAGCCTCGGTGTCAACCTTTGGAATATACATTCTTCTCTGAATCATTTGCTTTTGTACACGATCTCTTCATCATCCACATCAAATGCTGGATTACACAGGCATCTGAATAGTCTGCCAATACCCTGCCAAACCAAAGATTAAACTGATGACATTTTCCTCCTGGAATCAATTTACTAATAAATTCAGAATGATTTTCCAGATTTACTTTTATTTATGTCAGTTTTATATGCATCTCAGTGGGGCATCGATTTGGAGCTAAGAAGAGAAGAAGATGCAGTCGAAACAGGACTGCAACTGGTGTATTATCTCTAAATGGTATTATAACATGCCTGTGTGAGTAGAGGAGCTCGATAGGATAATGCCCTTGGTGAATCTTCACTACTGTCATCAGAACTGCTATCGTCATCGTCATCGGTTTCAACAGCATTTTTTCCCTTTGATGTCGCGCCATTTCGTGATTGCTTTTCCTGATGAGTTTTTTATAAAGCAACATCAAGTCCAAAATCATCAATTTTTCCGAAAAAACTTCATGGAATTACAAAGACAGTATTGTGCTGTAATTATAATAAATAACCCACCTGAAAGATCCTCCCGAGAGTTTTCAATGCGAGAGCACGGCCTCTAAGCTCTTCTTTTCTAACATTATTTTCTTTTAGGACCTTCAAGAAGAAGAAAACTTTATGGAAGACCCTTTTTTTACCAAGCTGCTGAAAAAAAGGGTAGCTACTAGGGAGAAAATGCATTCCTGATTCAACTCTGTTTTTCAACAGCAAAAACTTAAACAGCTCAAAATAAACTAGATTTCTTAAATTCTACCCTGAAATGGGAGGCTAAACAAGAGCGAGAATATAAAGAGAAACAGTTCATGAATAACTTCCATCTGTGAAACACAGAAGATAACCAAGGTTTTCTCGAGTTGAGATGGCGAGCCTCACCATTTGGCACACATGTGTCACGGTAATTTCAATGTCCACTACATTCAGTTTCCACAACGAGTTCATCAATGTGTCTTTGTTTGAAAGTAAATGTGATTCAACATCGTTTCCAGGGCCGCTCCCATCCATTTTAAATTGGCGGCGCATGTCTTCTTGAAGCTGCAGTAACTGAAAGGCACCTGGATTTGTTTTCCATATTTAGTCAGGTAAGCTTACTGGAGACATAGATTTGGGTGTGGGGTGCTGATGTCTCGTACCTTTTGCAGCAGTAATCTGTGACTTCCAGAAATGTCCTTTATTGCGAACCCACTCTGCCAAAAATGGCACCCCAAGATAAATTGCTTTCTTTCCAAGCTCTTGCGCTGCTTGTCTTGAATACATGTAGCCAATAGTACGTAATATATCCGCTCCAAAAGCTGTATTTTACAGTCAAACGAAGTATTAAGCTATGCTGCGGAGTTTTCTAATCATGGAAAGCAATAAAATTGCAGATGTATCAAGAAAAGGAAGGATGGGAGAGATCCGTTTAATTTACCTGCATCAGAAAGCCTCTTGGCTTCTGATTCTGCACGCCTTAAGAATCCAACTCTGTCACCTTGAGCATATTGGTTAAGAAAATCTTTCAGAAATCTTGCTAGCTTTTCTTCTCTTTCTTTTTGGACGGCCTTCGATGAATTAAAACATACCGAAAACACAAGGTGCAGGTTAGTCTAAATAGTCAATATATCATAGCCTATGGAAAACAGAAAGGAAAAAAACAGAAGAATAGAGTTATGCAGGGATAGACATGCTAGAACAAGCTACACATTGCACACTTCCAGTGTGTGATAACAGGACTGCTTACTTGTTAATCACAATACTTCATGAACTTGTTGAAATTCCATACCTTCAATTTCTCATGTACTTTATCAGGATTCCCACTTTCACTGGCTAATTCAGAGGAAGCCATTGATGTCACAGACAGATGTCCAACGTAGTCCTCAAATAGTTCACTCCCAAACAGAAGAGCGAATACAGCAGTGGGATCAAGCATGGTTTCCCTGAGAAATAGGATATCAAATGATTTGAAGGCGACAATGGCATACTGGGAAGACGAAGACAGATCTATTCAAATGGAAATCTACATCTTAATGATGCATCAAATTCATTATGCAAGTGAAAATAGATATTTACGTGCCCAAATTGATGATCAACCTGCACTCTATTCAGAGAAAAATGAATGCTTCATTATTTGAAAAGATTTTGCTACAGTGAGAGAGATATAATATTGACCAGAAAACTGCCTCAGTTGATCATTCTGCACATTTTTCAAGCCAAGACATCTGTGGTCTATATTTTCAAGCAAACCCTTTGCAGTAGAATCATCTTTAAAATGGATTAGAGCAGATTACAAAATAAAATAAAAATACCTTGATATGCAATACTTTCCATTTCGATCATATGCGTCTCTTTGCACTGGATCACTCAAAACTTGATAAGCTTCACCTAAAACCTGCCAAAAGTTAAATTGGTTTAAACCCTTTGTAGTTTCCAATCAATAATTTGTGAATAAATTCTCTATGCTTGCTATGTGAAATTTGTGTTCTGGTGTATTAGACACTCCACATTTACTAGGTGTACACGATAAACACACTGCCATATAATAGTGGATATAGCGATAGAAAGACGATTCTCAACACCCTCATCCCTAATTGAGCATTTTTCCTTGCATTTCCCGAATTATTTTTAAGAAACGAATCAGACATTTTAAAATGAAAAGGAGGTGGGCTATGTCTTTTCTGAAGGGATAAATACTCATCATAACTGGGTGGACTTGCCTGAAATCTCTCTGCAGCCTGTGGATCATCTGGATTTTTGTCTGGATGAACTTGCCTGGCCTGTAAAATATAATATCTCTCTCTCTTATAGTTAGCCATGGTGAAAAGAACAAAAACTCTTTCAATATACAAATTGGACGCGAAGAAGCTCGGCATTTTTTAATTTTTGAAAGGCATCAGGCTCCATTAACAAGAAAATCAAATGTTTCTTTACTTTTAAAACTTAATTGAGATTCTGATTCACTTTTTACCAGTCTAAGTAAAACAAACCTGGATATGTTTCTTATCTGCAATTCACCACAGAGAAACCAAAACTAAAACACTAGATTTTGTATTTCAGGCATCAGTAGTGGCCATATAACCTGCTAACTACAGTGAGTAACAGAACGTCAAACAATATATATAGGTCCTCACTAAGTGATCAAACCTTAAGATAATAAGCTTTGCGAATCTCCTCCTCCGAAGCAGATGGGCTGACACCAAGAACATCATAGTACTCAGTTTCCTTCACCATCCCCGATTGTGTCTATAAAGTAAGAAAGTGAAATGATGAACTGGAGCTTCTTCTCCTAGGAGTTGGAGAGTCAGGAATGTTTTGGAAAGTGAAGATGAAAAGAAATGAGAATGTAGGAAAAGTGAGTTGAGTGCGAGGGAGATGACCATATTATGGAGAGCCCCACTAGCTTCTATTGCCTTTCCAGTTCGTCACGGCAATAAACAAATACCTGAAACAGCCTTTTCGCGGGAGGAAAACAGTATTTTAACTGTCATCAAGGTGGCGCTTATGATTTTCATTGATTTCAGTACTAAGAGCTGTCGTTGGGCTTGGTCTAGTGTTGTGGGGGCTCTTCCATTGGTGGGCTTGCTAAAGGTGATCCCTGTTTTGGTTAGTGGGCTTTACTTTTGGGTTTAGTTGCGATCCATGTTATTAAAGGCGATCGGCTCTATGATCTAGCCAGAAAAGGAGATCGGGTGGGCCTCCTCCCGAATAAAGGAAAGGACTTCTTCAAAAAAAAAAAGAATGGTGATAAAGGAAGGTTGCTTTTGGGGATGGAGCATTGTGAGAGGGAACGTGGTATGTGCTGGCTCCACGACATAAAAGAAAAGCAGAAGTCAAGCTACACATGTCATTTAGTAAGAGCAGCGGCCATTCTTTTGATTTTCATTGGGCCAGGGCCTTCACTCTGACTAGATGTGTGTGTATGGGTGCGGTGCCGTTTAGAGTTGGGAAAAACTGAAGTTACAAAAAAGGAGGTCCTACCGGGAGTCGAACCCAGGTCGCTGGATTCAAAGTCCAGAGTGCTAACCACTACACCATAGAACCATTCATGTCACTCGATTTACATATATAAAATTTATTCCTTTACCAGTATGTAAATCCCTCCCAAGAAAGGGTTGTGGTAGTCAGCGAAGGCAGGAGCAAGAAATATTTTTGGTGTTTTGCTGATGTGATCAATTCTTTCATGCGGCAGAGTGTTTTTATTTTCGTGCACGTCTTTTTTCGTTGTATTATTATTATTATTATTATTATTATACCTTCTAAAAGTGATTTCGATGTATTGTAGGATCTACGAAGAAAACTTCCAGTAACTCTCACCTTATTTTCATGGCATGATTCTATACAATTTATCCTAACAACACGTCCAGAAGAAATTAAAATCGATAGGTGAATCATACCATGCCAACAGTGTACACCCGCATTACTTGATCTGTAAAGCCGAGATATTGAGCTCTGAATATACCACTCCGAAAAAATAACTTGCATAACAAATAAATCTTAGAAAATGTGATATGCATGGTGCCAGGTGTTGATGGTTGGGAGTCTCAATCAATCAACACCTGGCAAATATGATAGAATTAAGAGGAATTATAGCAATTCTTCAGTCCATCTGAATCAAAATTTGACTGTTAAGTAGCAAATATAATTTGTTGAAATGCGTTTCTTCTTATTGGAACGATCAAATTGAAACGATACAGAAAGATTAACATGGCCCTGCGCATGGATGACACGCACAAATCAAGAAATGATCCAATTTCCCCCCCTTTCCTGCTCTCTTTGTTCTGCAAAATTCTAGGTTTACACCCTTATTTTTTTCCGATTCTCCTTACTTTTCTGCCTTTTATCATTTTTTTTGGCCGGATGATAGATTACAAAATCATCTCTGATTTTGGACAAAACCACCTTCACTTTGAAGAGGATGATGCTCTTTTTTTTTTTTTTGTGTGTGTGTGTGTGGGGTTTAATTTGCAAGTATAATGTGGATTTGTTGGTTGTTCAACATGTTTTGATTTCTTGAAGAATCTCTGCTCACACAATCTTAAATTTTGGAGCAAGATAATCATATAATGGAAAATTATGGGTCCCCTGTTCAACAAGTTCTGGAGTCATTTCCTTTTTCACTTCCAGTGTTTTACGTCAGTTTCTGAACATGCACTTGGAGATTATTTTCTTTGATTATTAATCGTAATGTTTTCTTAACTATGATTTGTTGAATCGTAGACTAGTTTGTAATTAAATATCTTGTAATTAGGGAAGTTTTTGGGCCTTACCGAGATTAGCTTTCCCTCCTAGAATGGGCTCTTGTTTATTGTATAAATACCTCTTATTTGAGGCATATGAAAAATACAGAATTCAATAACCCTAAATTGACTTGGTATCAGAGCTGATGGTTTGAATTCTCCTTCGGTGGTTTGCTATGCCTACGCCGCTAAAACCCAGTTTGTCTTGACAGAGTTCAAAAGGCCACAAAGCGACCAGTACAATTTTATCTCTTGAAGGAATATCTTAGCGAGTAACAATCTTATCTCCTTGCTGTCGTAACCAAGCCGATTGCTCCGACCAGTACAAGCTCTCTCGTAAGCCGATTTCTTCGCAGAGCTTATTGCTCCGTCCAGTTCTCCACTGCAAGCCGGTTGCTTGCTTTTTCTTCTCTACTTGAAGGATCTTTAAGAAGCCGACTGCTTCTTGCTCCACTGCAAGCCGATTGCTTGTTTTTTTTCTTTGGGTCAGGTATATTCTATCATCACAAAGTAGACTCGTTTGGGCCAGGTATATTCCAGCCTTCTTTACCGTCTGCCATCTTTCGTTAAAGCAGCAATTAACTCTCCTGCTCACTCCTTTGCCGCCGAGAGAGATATTGAATAAATTTACTACTGCACTGACCGTGCCCTTGCGGCGCAAAGTAGTTATTGTTAGCAAGAGAGAGAGAGAGAGAACGGAATATAAATTGTTGCAAACGAGTGGCTGACCACCTGTGGCTGAATATCCTTTGCGTCTGCCATCTTCTATTGCCGTGTTATAGGAGAAAGTTTTTTTTCCTTTTTGGAAGAATAATGGATGATGTTTCTTCTCATGCTCTTACTATTCCACCTGTGGCCATGATGACACCGGAGCCAACATCCATTCCTTATGGGGTCAAATTGAATGGCCCGAATTTTTCTCTTTGGTCTCAAGTGGTGACCATGTTTGTTGCAGGAAGAGGAAGGATGGGATATCTTAATGGCACCACTCCTCAACCAGCCGTGACAAGTGCTACCTATAGCAAGTGGATAATGGAAGATGCCATTGTGAAGGGTTGGCTTATTGGTGCCATGGAGGCAAATGTGATGACCTTATTTATTCGTTTACCTACTGCAAAAAATGTCTGGGACGCTGTGTCCAAGACCTATTATAAGGGTGCTGATAAATCTATCTTATATGATTTATCCCGTAAGGCTATGGCGACCAAACAGGCTGGGCGATCGGTCGCTGCCTATTATTCTGATCTTCAAATTATTTGGCAGGAGCTTGATCATCGCAGACCTATTCCTTTTACTCAAGCAGATGTGATAAATACACGTATGACTGAAATTGGTGAGGATCGTGTTTATTTGTTTCTTGCTGGTCTTGATGATGTATATGATTCTATTCGGGGAGATATTCTTCGTACTGATCCTCTTCCCGGACCTGATGTGGCTTTTTCCACCGTGAGACGTGAGGAACTTCGTCGTCATACTATGATGAATCAAGGTGATACTTCTCAGATGGCTATGACAGTAAAGAAGGTTGGCAACCGTCCTATTATGCCTTCTCTTATGCCTGTTGGTGGTCCTTGTACTCATTGTGGAAGCACCAAACATGTTGCGGAAACCTGTTTCAAGAAACATGGGTATCCTGACTGGTGGCCGGCTCATAAAGAGCGTTTGCAAGCTCGGAAAAGTGGAAAAGTGGCGATGTGTACCTCCATGCCACTGCCGGCTTCGGTGACTCCATCATCCGCAACTCATCCGCCGTGTGCTCCAGTGGCTGACCTGCCGACTACATCAGTGGACATGTCTCACTCTGTGGTAGATTCTACCCTTCTTCAACAGTCAGGTAGTGTTGGTCATGCTCTCCTTACAACTAGTTCTGGAAAAGATGAGGGTTGGATTCTTGATTCTGGTGCAACAAACCATATGACCTTCGATGCATCTTTGTTACGTGATAATTGCTTACCAAATTGTGTTACTGTTGCCAATGCAAATGGCATATCATATCCTGTTACTGGTGCTGGAAGAGTTGACTTAACTCCTTCTTTATCCTTAGACCATACCCTGTTGATTCCTGCTCTCTCTAATAATCTCTTGTCTATACCACAAGTTACTGCTCAATTAAATTGTTTAGTATTAATCTATCCTAATTTCTGTCTTCTTCAGGATCTCTGCAGCGGGGAGATCATTGGGCGTGGTACTAAGAGAGAGGGCTTGTATTATGTGGACGATGTCTGTGTGGGGCGGTCCTTATCTGCAAAAGGGTCATCTCGGGCATCTGAGGATCAGATTTGGTTATGGCATCACCGGTTGGGTCATGTCTCTTTTGGTTATTTAGAGCATCTATTTCCTATTTTATTTTCAACATGCAAACCTTCGAATTTTCGGTGTGATACTTGCATTTTGGCAAAAAGCCACCGTGCTACTTATTCTGATAGTACTAATAAAAGATCTGTTCCATTTTCATTGATTCATTCGGATGTTTGGGGACCTGCTCCTGTTACTACTTCTTCTGGTTTTCGTTGGTTTGTTTTGTTTGTTGATGATTGTACTCGAATGACGTGGCTCTATTTGATGCGACATAAGAGTGATGTAGCTGCAATATTTCGCACTTTTCACCAAATGATTAAGACACAATTTTCTGCATCTTTACAAGTGCTTCGGTCTGATAATGGTGGGGAATTCGTTAATCAAGAGTTGCGCACTTATTTTCAGACTCATGGTATTTTGCATGAAACCACGTGTCCTTACACCCCACAACAAAATGGTGTGGCTGAACGGCGAAATAGACAGATTCTTGAAATTACACGGGCTGCCCTTATTGGTGCACATATGGGGCCACAGTTTTGGGAGGAGGCCATTACCACGGCTGTTTATCTTCTCAACCGTGTGCCTACTCGTGTTTTGGAATTTCAGACACCGTTAGATACACTGGCATCCTCTGTACCTCTTCCCTCACATCTTACACTTCCACCCCGGGTATTTGGGTGCGTCGTGTTTGTGCATTTACAGAAGCATATGCGTACTAAGCTTGATCCCTGTGCTCTCAAGTGTGTTTTTGTGGGCTATCATCCCTTACAGAAGGGATACAGATGTTTTCATCCTCCTACTGGTAAGTACTATGTTACCATGGATGTTGTTTTTTCTGAACATGAGATGTTCTTTGCTTCTCCGCTATCCCATTCCTTGCTTCCGAGGGAGAGCACGATGGAAGCTTTGAATTGGACAGAATTATTTCCAGATTCTATTCCAACCGGTCCGATTCAGGACACCATTGTCGGTGAACATGAAGAAGGGACTGCTGAAGCCACCACTGAAGTCGTCAACCAGGTCCAGCCGAGTGTTAGTGTGGATTTGGATATTGCCGAAAGCCCCTCTCTCACTTCATCAACAGTACCCACTCCCAATTCTCCTCGTTCTCCTCATGCAGCTATTCCTGAGGCAAGTATAGATTTTGTGATTAATACTAACAATATTTGTGAACATGAGCATGTTGAGGTTGACAGGTATCAGTTGCCACCAAGGAGTAATCGAGGAGTACCACCTGATAGATTCTCACCCGAAGCTGTGAAGAAGGTGAAATATCCTATTGCCCAGTATGTATCTACCCATAGGCTGTCAGAGGCTTGCCGAGGATTTGTCAGTAATATGACTGTCGTCCATATTCCTACTAAAGTTCAAGAAGCCTTGTCAGATCCAAAATGGGCCACGACAATGACTGAAGAGATGACAGCACTAGAAAAAAATCAGACTTGGGAGTTGGTTCCGTTGCCAGAGGGCAAACGACCCGTGGGTTGCAGGTGGGTATACACTGTTAAGTGTAAGCCGGATGGCTCAATTGATAGGTATAAAGCTCGGCTTGTTGCTAAAGGGTTTACCCAGACCTATGGGATTGATTATCAGGAAACCTTTGCTCCTGTGGCAAAGATCAATACCATTCGGGTTTTGATATCTCTGGCTGCAAATTTTGGTTGGCCCTTGCAACAGTATGATGTAAAAAATGCATTTCTACACGGTGATTTACAGGAAGAAGTGTATATGGAGTTACCACCAGGCTATGATGCTCAGAACTGCTCTAATGTTGTATGCAAACTGCAGAAAGCTTTATATGGTTTGAAGCAGTCTCCACGAGCTTGGTTTGGTAGATTCCGACTTGCCATGAAGAAGTATGGATATGAACAGAGTAATGCAGATCATACTTTATTCTTGAAAAGAGTGGGAGACAAATTAACAGCACTCATTATTTATGTAGATGATATGGTGGTCACAGGTAATGATATTGAAGAGATGAATAAATTGAAGAACTATTTGTCATCTGAGTTTGATATGAAGGATTTGGGTGGACTCAAATATTTCTTGGGAATTGAAGTCGTCCGGTCTGAACAAGGCATCTTCTTGTCTCAACGGAAGTACGTGCTTGATTTGCTAGAGGAAACAGGCATGCTTGGGAGTCAACCGATTGGGTCTCCTATTGAGCAGAACCATGGTTTAGAAGAGCTTTCTGATCAAATTCCAGCTGACAAAGGACAATATCAGAGGTTAGTTGGGCGTTTGATTTATTTATCACATACAAGACCTGACATTGCGTATGCTGTGAGTGTTGTGAGTAGATTTATGCATAATCCAGGGAAGCAACACATGGAAGCAGTTGTAAGGATTTTGAGATATTTGAAATCTGCACCAGGAAAAGGTTTATTGTTTTCAAAACATGGGCATGTAGATGTTTTGGGATATACAGACTCAGATTGGGGGGGTAAAGGAGATAGGAGAAGATCAACTTCGGGTTATTTTACCTTTGTTGGAGGTAATTTGGTCACTTGGAAGAGTAAGAAGCAAAAGGTTGTCTCACTATCTAGTACAGAAGCTGAGTACCGGGCAATGGTGAAAGGTATGTGTGAATTGATGTGGCTTAAAAGGCTTATGGGGGAGTTGGGTTTTTCCTCTGAGAAACCAATGAAGTTGTATTGTGATAATCAATCAGCGATTAAAATTGCTGAGAATCCGGTTCAGCATGATAGAACGAAACATGTGGAGATTGACAGGAACTTTATCTATGAAAAGTTGGAAGAAAAGATAGTTGAAATACAATATGTCAATACAACAGGCCAGTTGGCAGATGTGTTAACCAAGGCAGTATCAAATTCGGTTTTCAACGATTCGCTCGACAAGTTGGGCATTTGCGATGTCTATGCACCACCTTGAGGGGGAGTGTTGAATCGTAGACTAGTTTGTAATTAAATATCTTGTAATTAGGGAAGTTTTTGGGCCTTACCGAGATTAGCTTTCTCTCCTAGAATGGGCTCTTGTTTATTGTATATAAATACCTCTTATTTGAGGCATATGAAAAATACAGAATTCAATAACCCTAAATTGACTTGATTTGTCAGTACTTCTATGCAGCGCAAGATTATAAACTGAACTTGTGGAAGTAGTGGTATCCTGATCTTTTCTTCACCCGTGGTACTCGCCGGAGTTGAAACGGTAGTAATTTCACAAACAATATGTCGATGTCACAGATGCCTTGTCAAAAACTGTATGATCAGGTGATTTCAGTGGCAGTTTCATTCAGTAGATGTTGGAGACTGCAGGTATAACACACAGAGATGGCGTCTCGCAATCATCCGGCATCAGCAGCTCCATCAGAAAGAGAAATAATCCCGCGCAGAAGCTTCATCTAAAGGGTGGAAGAAACTTTGGTCTTATTATAAACTGGGTTTATGCCCCTCCTGCTGTGCATTGTTTTCTACAGTCCCCGTGACCGGATTTAATCAGCCAGCCATGATCACCATTGAATTATTTGGGCTTTCTTGCTCCACCTGAAAAGTTAGCGTGAATAAATTTTGTCTTTTGAATATTCATTTTTCATAGAAACTCCACGGCGGAGGAGCTCTGTGTTTTTGGATTGTTGCGTTTGAAGTGAAGGAAGCAGAGATCACCAAATAGGATTCAGTTCTTACGGCGTATCAACAATTTCATGGATGATTTGACCACTACTCCTTTTCCTTCTCTTTTTTCTCAATTTGCTGTTGCATATATTACATAATTTCGTGAGAAATTGTGATACTGGTTTTATTTTGCTAATTTCATGGCTATTTTGGTAATTAATTGGCCAGCTGTTTCACACGAATGAAATGATTTTTGCATTTATAATAAATATAAAATCCATTTTCTAGAGTATTTATTCAGCTTTAAAAAAACTACCCAATTATAAAATAGATACTAAAATAGCCCCTCACTGTACTGCATCTTGCCCTGCTAAGTGCGAAGTCCTCTTGGAATAATTGATCATGACAACGGAAAACTCCCTGACAAGGTCAATTACTGACGCTATGTAAGCTTACAGCAAGAAACCCACAACAGAGCCAGACGCGTATTAATACATCGATAAAGACCATCTAGAAAATTCAGCCGCTAGCCTATAACAGCGTTCGATTAATCTCTATCCAAACGAATGGCTAAAAAATGCGCTGGCAGAAACTTTTTTCTTTCTGTCTACGATGCTACTTTATGGCTATTAAAATCAACAAAATAAACCAAGACAGGCTAAACTATTGATCATGGTATAAAATATAAGGTTGCCATCACTGTGATAACTTTGGATCTTGATGTGCCTGCTCATGAGTTCTCAAATCGGACGACGACGCAGGTAATGTTGTCGGTGCTCCCACGTCCATAAGCTTCTTGTATTAGTTTCCTTGAAGCTGCTTCAGCATCTGTTATGTCCTGCACTAGTGCTACTGCATCCTGGAAGAACATAAAGGCTAGCACGTTAACATACTACATTCAACGAAAATGGACTCATAATTGTGCAGGATAGTTATCACGATCCAGTCAGTACTAAAAAGGAAAAAATGTTTTCAAGCTTCCATGACAGTAAATATAGATTTGCTATTCAAATAAACATCCTGCCGCCAGAATTCGTGATTTTCACAAACCCTGACTGAATTTCCCATTATAAGTGGCTATTCTAAGAGGAAAGCGACCCTTTTGACAGACAAAGCATCCTCGCCAACACAATCACAAGCTTACCAGTCTATTCCTAGTTTCAAACTTTGATTGTTTGGGCAGATGTACCCTCCAGAAATACAATCCTACAGTGACTTTCTCTAGAATGGCAGACTGAAACACATACATTAAGTGCATGCCTCTTGAATAAAGATAATCTGGCAGGTGCTGCATCATCCATAACACTCAGATGACTTAAAATGCCCATTTTATTGGTTTCAAACTTTGAAATCATCATCCCATCTAAGAATTTTCAATGATAAAAAACTCTATAGATACTGTTAACAGTTCAGCCAAATTTCCACCATCAATAAGAGATTGATTTGGGTTCCAACTCTGAGTCAAATGGTTCCTTGGCTACCATAAATTAGGACAAAGGGGGCAAGAAACAGTGGGCAAGTGGGGACGAATAGAAAGGGCACATTTTTCCTTTGTGTTCTCAGGACATCCAGGAGGAGGAAAAGAACCAATTACTGCCAAGATCCACTCTCATCAACTGGAGACACAGGATATCTTGTCCCAGCTGTTTAACACTAATAACCCTCCGTGCATGTGCCTTAACCCCACCCACCCTCCACCCACTCCCAAGCTTTTGGATACAAATAATATTCTCCATGCATAGTGATGACATCAACGATTTTCAATGCTAGGAAAGACTTCAAAAGATTTTGCACAATCCTTTAAGAGCAGAAAAGCCTTACCTTATTTGATAGGACATTCCATAGCCCATCGCTTGCAACAATTATAAATTCTACACCATTAATTTCTTCTTCCTAAACATTGGAACAAGAACAATCATGAGTGGTGTGGAGTTAAACAAGAGAAGTGCATGGACATGTGGTAATAGTAAAGTCCAGTTTCCCTGTTATATTTCCCTTCCATACTTCCACAATGAATAAAATGGCAACAAGATCACACATGAAAACAATATGAACCAGGATATGATTATTTTTTCTCCCCAAAACTACCTGAATTTCTGGCTCAGCAACAACATATGGCTTAAGCAGCTTATCCCCAAATGCACGAGAAACAGCAAGAACACCACCCACTCGCCACGTTCCTGGCAATTTTAGCAACATGCTAGAGATATTTATCATGAAACTTTTGGCCAGTACTTCATCAAACCAGTGTCATAACATCGAGCATAAAAATAAATTAGCGACATGTAATAGAATCATCTCCCTTCCCTAAAACTAAAAGCTCTCCCGACTTGATCCATTATGGTAAATGGTCCCAAAATATAATTTTTAGAAATATATCAAGAAAAGGCCTACTGTACACACATTCAAGTAAAAATTAAATGAACAAGGCCAACACATTAAAAGAACTTGATATTATGTTTCTACATGTAGAAGCAAAGAGCAAACAGGCAAAACCTACAAGTGAACTTAATATTAAACCTTTGTTAAAAAACTTTGAAAAGTTTTTGAGTTAACTTATAGAAGCAAATAATCAAAGCAAAGCAGGGTTTTGGCAGTTAATCTCCAGTCTCCAAGAATTAATGAGATTGTTAGAAATCTAAGTTTGCTTAGCTGAAAAAGCATTCCCAGGCTGAAATGTCAATATCCATGGTGAACTTCATCATGCACAAGTATACAACAAATGCAGATTAAGGAACAATACAATACATATTTCTCAAGATGATCAAGTCTCACCTGCCCATACAATGAAACCTCCAGCCTCTTCGATCCTTTGGCGTTCATCAGATCTATCAGGTTTATGATCAATAGACAACGGGATAGCTACAAATGAAATATAATAAATGTCAGACAATATACAAATACAATTCATAAATATAATTCTTCACTAACCTTTATCTAATAAAACTCTTTAAATTATAAGGAAACATTTGGAACTCTTTCCTTAAAGAGACCTCGTAAAAGCATTTTTCTGACTTGGTATCATTATTCATCAACCTGTGTTTACTTGTGTATAAATAACCAGTTTGTGTAGTTCTTAATTCTATTTCATGCCATTTTATATCACATCCCTTTTCCACTGAGAATTTGCAATGCCATAAGAACACTTAGACTATCACAGCTTATAATTAACGTTCTTGACAGAAAAATGAGCCACCTGAACCACCTCTACAGGCAACAACTCGAGAATCGCCAACATTAGCAACAAGCAACCGGTCCCCTAGAAGAACAGCAGTTGACGCAGTTGACCCGGCATCTTTTTGATGGGCCTTTTCTTCATGGAGGTATTCTGCATCAGTCTGCCTAAATGCTTCAACTGCAGCAAAAACACTAGGAATCAACATCAGTCCACATTTCACTCATTCAATACAAATACAATTCCATACCAATTGCTGTCTTTGTGTCTCTGATAAAATCAGGGTGGCTACATAAATTCTTGAAAAGGTTATTTTTCAGATATTCTGCAGTTCTAGCACCTCCATGACCTAAATAAGACGGTACCCATTAAGTTTAAAACAAACACACAAAAAAAAAACTCTTAAATTGATGAAATTAAGGAAATGAAAAGCTAAGGCAAATACCATCAAAAACACCAAAGAAGGCAACCATTTGACCATCAACTTCAGAAATACTTGTCTCATAGTAATCCTCCATGGATGCTCTTTTACCCTTAAAACTCGAATATCCATAACTAAATTGAGCACCTCCGCTTCCATTAAGAAAGCTGTCAACCATAACAATAACTGACTTTTGAAAATATTTACTTCAATTTTGATAATCTGTACTCATAAACGCTACTTCGAGTCGAGCCAAAAACAAGTTCAAATCCAAAACTGTAAGAGAAAAATAGAAAACAAAATAAAATCAAAGATTTTGAAGAAAAATAACAAAGAAACCTGATGCCGCCGCCGCTGGAAAGGGCATCGGGATCTCTACCAGAGATCATAATAATGTTTGAGCTTTGATAAGTTAATTCTGATTGTGATTGGTGATGTGGTGATGGCAGAGGTAGTGGAGGTTGTGCATCGACGGCATCCCCGACTGGGGAAGGAGTAGAAAGGGAGTCCGTCAGCTTGATCGGTAGCAAACTTGGAATGGTTGACTAAAAGAAAAGTAAAAGCATATGATGGTACTAGGGGTAGAGTGGTCGTGTGTATGATTAAGCGTTGTCTAGGGAGGTTGTTTTTTCAAAATATTCTTTTTAAAATATATTAAAATAATATTTTTTATATTTTAAACAAAACATTTTATATTATATATAAAATAAAAATATTTAAAGTAAAAAAATAAAAATATTTAAAACTACAGTTGAACCAAGTGCCAGATAGCTTGATAATAAAAAGAATCTTTCATTCTATTTATTAGTAATTACAGAAAATGCTTTATTATTATTATTATTATTATCATTATTATTATTATTTTAATTTTCCACTAGATACTGTATTAAAATGCTTTCTTAGTTACATTAAAAAAAAAAAGAGCAAGAGAAAATACTCACCACTAGACTCAAAGCACTATTTGTTGATACAGTATTGTGATAAATTAACTCATGACACTAGATATCGTTGGGTTATGATTCGGATGGAATATCAATATATTTTATGGATTTTTTTAATATTAAATTGATTATAAATTTATTTTATTATTTAATATTAAATTAGTTGAGAATTACTTTTCTTGATTGAGATTAGATCTATGATTCTATGGGCTTCATATTTTATAGATTGACCTAGTCCGGAGATTTTTGTTTGGATTTGCTTCTTTTCTTTAAACTCATGTTTATTTTTTATTTTATCATTTAATTGATTGGGTTTTGTTATTTTTATTTTTATTTTTATTTTTTTAAAATGATATGGATTTCTAGGGGATTTTTTTTTCTTTGGTTGATCAACGATATATAAATTGAAAATTAAACATTATGATTAATTTCGAGCTTAAGATTAATGAGTTGCAAGTTTGATACTTGAACTTAGATCTAGAAGGTTCGCTCGAGTTTACTTTTTTTTTTTTAAATGATATTTTTTTTTCTCATCAATAAGCATTTATATAATTAGCTATTAGGTTATGTTTTTTTCTTATACAGATCATCGGGGTGTTCACTTGCCTGTAGAGGCAAGTATAGCCCATTCGAGTAACCACTCGTAACTTTTCTTGGTGGGGTGGCTCACTTGCCTCTAGAGGCAAGTGTAGTCCATTAGAGTCACCACTGGTGATATCTTTTTGATGTTGTTAAACTTATCTGATTAATTTTTTTTAATAATATATGATATTTTAAAATATTATATATATATATATATATATATTAATAAACTAAAATTGCCCAAAACTTCTTAGCACTCCCATTTTTCTAAAAAAGAAAAAGAAATAGCTGGTGGTGTAATCTTAAAAATGATATGCTTTGTTTTTGAGAGGCTTGTGATCTTCCTTGAGGCCTGTGCACCGAAGAACGAGCTCATGTCTAATATACCCCCAATTTCTTTCTCCTCTGTATTCACATTCTTCAAGCCCTGATTTTTTTCCCTTTTATCCTATTACTACATACATGGTCGCGGATGAACTAAACTTTTTTAAATAGAAAAATAAACTCAAGAGACTTATGATTTCAAAAAAGAAAGAGAATTATGTTAATCAGGTTAAATTTTAATTAATTTGATGATATAATAATATAAAATAAGGCAATAATAAACAAATAAAAAAAAGCTTAATGTCCCATATTTTTTGATAAATAAACCTATTTTTTACCCAAAATATCTAGAAAACACTTTAAAAACTTCGTTACACCAATCTATAGCCTTCAAATACAAAAAAAAAAAAAAAAAAACCCAAAATCCAAAATTAATTTGAATCCCAAAACCTTCCCAAGCTCAAATCTGTTTTTATACACTTTTAAGGGAAAAAAACTTAATTTGAACTCATCTCAAAACCATTTGATACAAAAATGACTGTTTAAATGGCTGAAATGATTAAAAAAAATGTTTGATACAAAAAAAGACTGAAAATAAAGTTTGGTATCAAAATTAATTTTTTAAAAATTATAGCGATTAATTAATCAATAACTCAAAAAGATAGTGGATGGAAATAAACTTTTAAAATAAATTTCATATCAGCCACCTAGTCAACATGTCTTTTTTACTTTGAAATTTGAATATGTAATTAGATGTTAATTTGAGTTTAAAGAGGATAAATCATGCAAAATAAAAGTTTAAGGGAGGAGAGCAGGGAATAAAAGAAATTCATGACAAGTAAAAGGAAAAATAAATCTGGTAAAATAATGGAAAAGAACATAGATTCAACCAAATAATATCATTTATTATTATTCTGTAACTAATGTACAGTTTAATGTTGAAGTTTAACGTAAAACACAATTATATTGAAGAGGACAGGAAAACCAGAGGCTACTCGACACAGACAGTAGCAGGAGTTAAACTATGCAATTACCATGAGCAACAACTACTGGTTGTAACATCCTCTGGAGGCTTCTGTTTAAAGATGTTCTTCTTCACGCCACTAGAGCCTTCAGCCAGCAGACTCGGCGTTTCCAAAATCTGCATATCAACACAAAACCATCATCACCTGCAGAATCAAGATGAAAGAAAATGCATGCACTGTGCTAAAATATGAAAACACATGTAGTTTTACCACCCGAAATTCTACACATAAGTGTCATTTTGAAAGCATGAAATGCTGCCTTCCAAAGCTAAGCAAAGCGTGATGGAAAACTCGAAACTTTAAAGTATTATTTTAAAAGAACTCGACAATAATTATATAAATTTGTGTCACAAGAAACAAAGATTAAATTCACTCAAATGCAACAAACATGTTTTGTAGATTCTCAGTTGAAACCGTAAAAAGTACTGCAAAGTTAAAATAGTAGCAACTGTTTGATCAGAAAAGGGAACAAACACGGCTGCAAATGTTATTTTCATGGTTTCTAATTAGGAAAAGATACAAAACAAACCTAAACTTGTCCCAACAGAAGTGCTTTTACGGATTACAAAACAAATAACTATGGGGCAGGTACTAGAATTTCATTTACCTTTAAAACAAGTTCCTCAAAGCATTGCTCCACATTGACTCTAGTTTTCGCACTACATTCAAGGAAAAGACATCCATATTCCCTAGCAAAGTCAATACCCTCTTTTTTGGTGACAACCCTTTCGCTCTCCTGTGAAACAAAGAAAATGGATTAAATGTTGATAAAAACATTGATATATAAAAACCTTTTGATATGCTTCTTCTTACAAGACACATGCTTGATGTTTTTGTATCTAAGAAACCTTCGACAGAGTATAAGAGAAATTCAGAGCCATACATATAGATGCATGCATGCAAAATTGCTCATTAAATATATAAATGTGTGTTGTGTATGTACACTTGAAATGACATTGAAACACTGAAAAGGCTCTAAACCCATTCTCATCTTGAAAGAGAAAAGAAAAGAAAAGGGAAAAATCTTATCACACCCTCCAGAGTACAAATCATTTGCAGTGCAATTTTATACATACCTTATCGACTTTGTTTCCAACAAGCATCTTGATGCAATCCTGATTTGTTGAGTACAAATCAATTTCCTTTGCCCATATTTCAGATAGATTTGTAAATGTTTCTCGTCGTGTTACATCATACACTGTACTAATTCCAAAGAAAAGAGAATTAAGAAAGCGTGAGATAAGAACAACTGAAACAAAGCAACAATCCGTCCCTTCCAACAGCTTGCAGATACTTCTTTCACAACTATAAGTAGCACTGTACTAATTCCAAAGGAGAGAATTAAGCAAGAGGAGTGAGACAAGAACAACTGAAACCAAAGCAACAACCCGTCCCTTCCAACAGCTTGTAGATTGTTCTTTCACAACTATAAGTAAATTATTTCTAACCGGTCCCTAAGTCAACATGATGAATAGATCCAATTACATAGAGAGAAGATCAATCATACATTATTACAGTAGAATGAAAAAACAACTTTGCCCGGATAAGCTTTAAGATTAAACCATGAAAGAACATTTATGGGTTGGGCAAGAAAACAAGTCAAAACACAAGGGAGGGATGAACAACATGACATACCCATAATTATCCCTTGAGCTCCTCTGTAATAAGAACTAGTTAGAGTTCTAAACCTCTCTTGTCCAGCTGCAAAATGAAAAAATAGAAAAATAAACCTTTATCAACCCAATCACCCAAGCAAAACAAATGCATTTTCTTCTAGCCAGAGGAGCTGTTATTCCCTGATCAGGAATTTCTCCAGACCACGATGCATCAACAATTCACGGTCAATCTCTCTATTCTACTGTCAGCATTATATAAAAACAGATTCTAATTCAATTGAACATATAAGTAAACAAACCATCAACAGCAGACAGTTACCTGTGTCCCAGATAGCAAGCTTCAACCTTTTCCCACCTATGGTAACATGCTTTACTTTAAAATCCACACCTACAGAATTTACGGGGAAAAATAAGTAAATATTAGAGCTACACTAAAGCTAATTTTAAAACAATTGGTCTATATTCCAAAACCCAAAAATATAACATTGATACAAAGATAAGTCGCTGCAAATGTTAAAGCAAAAGAGGATGCCCATTAACTCCGCACATACTCAAAACATTAAAAAAAAAAACAATTTGATAAAGAAATAAAAATATAAGCTGACCAATGGTAGGAGAAAGATCCTCAAAATTCTTGGACGTGAAACTCAAAAGCAGAGTACTTTTTCCCACACCAGAATCCCCAATTAACAACAACTTGAACAGGTATTCAAACTCCTGTTGACTAGTCGACGTTACTTCCATTATTCTGCAATCCAATCCCCAGATAACATAACATAACATAACATAAAAAAACATCAATGCATAACGTCAAATGAACATGGACGAAATAGTTAGACGAAAACATATGTATATATTATATAGAATAGACAGAGAGTCGGTACCTGAGAATTGGTGAGGAGAGGAGGATAGGTTTAGATCTAAGGTGGTTGTTTTATTATGAGAGAGAGAGAGAGAGAGAGAGAGGAAGGTTGCAGAGAGGCAAAGAAAGCTCTAAAGTCGTCTTCTTCTTCTTTATTTTCTTTTATTATGCAAGTTGTGTGTTGTAAACTTATAATGGCTATTTCCCTTTCCTTTTTACACCGATTGCTTGCTTACGCTTGCAAGTCAGGGGTTGTGTTTTTTTATGGTGGTCCCGAGAATATGTTCTTACGTTGTTGCTTAGGTTTTATAGCCGTTTGATAGAGAACAGAGGCACATCTGATTTCTCGAAGCGCTAACCTTTCTTTTCTTTTCTCTTACTGCTATTAGTAATAAAATAATAATTTTATTATTATGTAGCCAGAAAGCAGCATAATTTTGTGTGTTTACAAGCTTTAAAGATCATGCCGAAAATGAAACATGAAAAACCATTAAGACCCTCCAAACAAATTATGGTGGAGAATATTGCTCAACTGAATTTGAAGCTTTTTGTGCAATTCATGGCGTTCAAGGAGAGCTGACAACTGTTTACACAGCACAACACAACAAAAATGGTGTACCGGAGAAGAAAAACAATCATCCTCAACACGGCGAGAATCTTGTTGACAAGAGGGAGATTTCCAAAAACGTTTTGGCCCAAAGCAGGAAATTGGAGTGTTCACTCCTTGAAAAAAAAAGTGTTATATTTGATATTCAAAATATGACACTGTTTATTATCAAATTGAAGGCCAAGTAATTATATTAGATGACAGTGGCATAAATTTGAGATTTAGAAGATTGTTTTCTTGTGATCTCAGTTTCTAACTTTATGATTTGATAATTATTAGAGATTTACATGGTCGTTATTTTTAAGACTCGTAGAATTAACTGAAATATACATAAATTAACTCAGACATCTATATTAATAAAAGAATAAAAACAACGAAGCTATTATTTGTGCAAGCTGTAACTTTATTAACTTATTTTTTAAAAACAAATTCAACTAAAAGGTTTATCAATGTAGATCTTGAAATTAACCATGCTATACCAACAGATATTTACTATAGTTATGATTGATCAAGAATATTAACTTATTTTTGTGTTGTGATATGAACAGTCGTTGTTTTAAGAGTGATCTAGCTTAATTATTAGTTACTTTGAACTCATTAGATCCAAATCAATTAAAAAACAAGACCCGACATATATCGACTTTTATCAAATTTAAGATACAATATTTGCACGTGGTAGTTGTAATTCAATTAACTACCGCTTAACTCAACTGAAAACACCACGTTTAACCATGATTAATAATTTCAACTCATTTGTCGATTATTTCAGGATCAAATCAATAGCTTTTGCTTTGAGAATGGTTTAGCTTCAATTGTTAACATCTATCTTAGTCACTAGCATCATCCCACAACAAACTCCACCATAAAAACATTTAGCCACTAATCTTATAATTTCCGTGTAATCTTTTCAAATGTCCACTTTCATCTTCATCACTCAAAGATTTATTGTGGTTTAGTTGTAAAATTTGTGCTTTTAAAATGTTTTTTATTTGAAAATATATTAAAATAATATTTTTTATATATTTTTAAATTTGACATCAACCCATCAAAAGAAAAAAGAAAATGTTATTTTATGTCCTACATTGTTAGATAATATATTATAATCCAAGTGCATTATAAACAAGAAGTGAAATAAGCAATTCTCCTAGAACAAGTTAACAAGTTAGAAAACATCATCTTGCGATTTCCTTCTAATATAGTTATGCAGTGTCATTGATGCAACATCAATTTCAACTTGAATTTTGTATGGATAAGCTGACATATTTTATAAAATTCTTCACCTTTGCTTCCATACTAAAAAGGAACGTTTTATCATGTTATGTAGTGATGAGCATGCAAGATCAAACACTTCTTCTCAGCCACTTAGTCATCCACGACGCCAAAAATCTTGTAAATAATACCTTTCATCTTTATATAGACCTAGATACCCATACTTATTCGGATAACAATTTCTTTCTCATTTATATTTTCAAATTTCAAATTTATATTTAAAGATTAAATCGATTAAAAAATAACCAAATATGGGTCCTTTATAAACACTACTTGTGATTAAAAATAACCAAATACAAAATATAACATTTTTTTTTAATCTCATCCATACCAAACACCCACTTAAACTAAACAAGATTTTTTTTCCCCGCACCTCTCTTATCCAGGAGCCCCATCCCCACAAGATTTAAACCTAATTCTTTAAACTGGGAAACTCAAAGGCTAATCCTGTTAGGCACACCGAAAAAATAAAAATAAATTTCCACAATTTATTAATTTCAAGCAAGTCTTCCCCGAACAGGAACCTGTATCTCTAATTTTGTTCTCTTTTTTTTGTAGAAGTAGTTTGCTTAACACACCTAGACTTGTAACTGTCTTTTCTTTTCAATTTTGCCTGTTCAATCTAGAATTATGAATTATCTATCCTCTGTTTGTTTTTCAAATTTGGTCAACAATCATTTAATTGCTATTTTTTTCTTATGAATTCTTGTTTTATGATTGTTTTTCTCTCTCTAAATTTTATCATTTTATATTTAATTTATTGAAATTTATGTTACATATTTTTTTCTTTCAGGTTGCTTCCACTCAAATAGCTTGATTTACAAGTTCATATTTTTGTTTACTTATTTTCTCTTCCTGTCTCATTACTCGATATTTAAAAAAAAAAAAAATTCATGATTTTTTTATTTTTTATATAATTATCCTGATTTTCCTGATCTAGCGCGTGGTTCAACCGGTTATTTCGAGTGAGCTCACATGTTTTTGTTTTTTAATTGTTGTCTTTTCTTTTGAATCTTTTGTGCGTTTTTTTTTTCTTATTACTTGATTTGTTAGTTATGATTTTTATAAGTTTGGTGCTTATGATCAAATAACATGTAACACGAATTTTGTAGGTTAAACTCACTATTTCCACCACCGTGACCCGTCATCGAGCTCTCGACCAGTTGCATTTAATGGGCCAGGCCTTTGTTATATGTGCAATCAACACAGTTGTCTTGAAAAAAAAAAAAAAAAAGCAGTCCACATTGGGCCAGACTGCCTTGGCATTATCTTGTCCTCGAGCTCTCTGTTGCATTTTCCGAGCCCATCTAAGCCTCATCTTGTTTAGAACATGGGTGGAAATTTTGTTAACATATGGCCAATAGCATATTTTTGTCTAAATTAAAAGTAGAATTCATTCACTTTTAATTTTAAAAATTTATTAAAATTTAATCTTAAAAATATTATTTTTAACATAAGATGTTAATATATTTTAAATACATTATCAATAAATAAAAAATTGATGTCAAATAAATCTTAATTGACTTGTTTTGGTGAAACTTAAAATCCTCTAAACAATTATATTCCACAGAGGAAAGAGATAAATTTTTATTATCATTTACAAAGTGTTAAAATTGAATATTTAATATGCATGTTAATATTCTTTTATTATATTTGTGTTAAAAACATGTTCATCTTAAATTTTATTTCTACATGTTTATAGATTTAAAATTGTATGTATTATAAGCTTTTCTTAAATAATCTTTTATATACTCTTAGTATGATAAATTAAATATTATTATTCACTGGTTTAATGTATCTAAAGTATTTAATAAAAAAATGGTGATCTACAAACTGTGGAATTTTTTAAACAGCAATACGTGGGATTTAATTACCTTGAAATTTCAGAGCGCTGGCCCACTGTAATTTCAATTTTCTCCTCATGACTGCGTCAGCTCTACGAGACCTTGTGGTGAAACACGTAAAGGTGACGAGGACCTTTTGTTTTTTTAACGGCAATAATTGAGAGAAGAAAAGTAGTAATTTTTATATTTTAGAATTACAGAAGACAGTGATTTTATAGTTGACGAAACTAGAAGCGAACACGATTGATGTATGAAAACCATGTGATATTATGATACGACATCAACGTACTACTCTGTAGCTCGTACATATTCAAACATCATATTGCTCTAACTGGGGATCCTTAGACTTCAAAGGAGCATACTCTCCATGATAAGCTTCAAGGTGATCCGCCAGGGCTGACTTTTCGATGTTTTCATGGTGGTTCGATTTGCAAACAAAATAGATCACTGTCTGGGTGACAAACCCAAACAAAAACAAACCAAGAAACAACGCCGAGCAAATTACCCCAAGGAATACTCTTCCCGCCATGTTCATTGACACCCCATGGACAGCTAGATTCTGGAATGCCATGTTTACTACTGCAGAAGTTATAGTCAGATTGAAAAATATAATTAGAGCAGTCCACATCTTACCTTTGATTAGGGCCCTGCTCTTGGTCATGGCTTTAAACCCGCAAACCTCCTCCAACACAGACACGGTGCTAGCCAGTTGCCAGATTATGGTCAAATACAGAAACCCCATCAAGTACAGAACCAACAGAACGATCCCAAATGAGTAAAGAACTTTGAGGTTTGAAAACCCGATAAAAATAAAGCATGCCATGAACACTAACGAAGAAACCACGATTGCAACTGCACCGTATGCCAATAAAGCTACAAAGATAGACAGAAAGGTGACCATCAGCCTCTTCCAAACCTTGGGGACAGCACTCATAACCTTCTTGAAACTCACCTCTCGGCCAGCATAAATACTAGCTATGGCGTAAACAACAGCCGCGGTTGAAAGAAGAGAGAAAACAGCACTAAGGATGAGATATGCGACTTTGAAGAGACATAAATAGGCGAATTCCGAGGAGATATGATCGGATAGTTGATTGTATCTCTTCGTGCCAGCTTCTATCCCAAGTAACTCTACTTCGTTATTGATAATCTTTCCAAAGAGGACATTTGTCACCTCGATTTGAGCTAGGAGGATGAACTGTAGAGGAAGAATCAAGGCAAGAGTTATCTGACTGAAGATCTTTCTACATGAGAAGATGATCTTGTAGGCTTCTTGGTATATGCCGACGACCCCAAGAAACTGCATCTCTTCTTGTTTTCTCTCCATGACCATTGTCTTAATTGAATTCTTAGCGCAGAGTGAAGAAATGGAGGGAGAAGTGTGAAGGTTGTGTTTTGCCGAAACATTCATCTCTATATATAATTGAAGATGATCACGTCGATCAATGTATGTATACGCAAACAACATTGACTTTTCAGCGGCGAGAAATACCCTGCTGCTACCAATTCTTCTTCCGATTATTACCAAGTCAAGCAGACATTATTGAAGCTTTGTCTTTTGAGCAGGCAGGATATGATATCACCACAAATAAGAATCGTACTGGATAAAATTACTCTTTCTCGTTTTTTTATTTTTTATTCCAGTTACTGTCAATATTTATATATTGATGTTGTGCATTCACGATTAGTAGTTTTGTATTGATTAATTTATATAAATATCAACCTTACTATATAAATTGATTTATTTCATTGTTACTAAAAAAAAGTCAAAAGAAAAACAAACAAAATACACATTCCAAGTGTGCGCCAGAGGAGGGCGTATGTGGACAGCAGCAGTAGGACGCATACAAAATTTTTGATGTCGTTATTAAACAAGCTATGAAATAACGAAAATCCAAGATTCCATTGTAGATAATTTTTAAATACGTGGAATGAAGCAATTGGACTTCCGAGCTCCAAAAATTATCTCAAATAAAGAGGAAAATAACAAGATTCAAGTGCTATTTTATCTCCCTGACGACACTCAATGCTTCGAGAACATGCTTTAATAGGAGAAATCATAATTATTTCTGGTGTGTGTTGAAATACCAAGTTTGTCACTATTTCAGTCGAAAATATTTTTGAAAAAATTATTTTTTTAATTTATTATTTAAATTAAAATATTTTGATTGTTTTAAATCATTGAATGTCGATTGAGTTTTAAACCAAAAATATTTTCCAAATTCAATCTCAAAGGTGTCGGTCGAGTTTTAATGCTTGTCCCACCATTAGCAGGCAGCTTGCCCCATGTCATAAAAGCTGCTAACAGCAAATTGTAGGAAAATTCATAGGCACCTTACATAATTGCAAAAATCATCACCATCACATAGAAGTTACCTTAGTTAGAAACCTCTCGGCTTCAAAATCAAAACTCAAACGTCTCCTCTGTATTTTCTTGCCCAATCACCTTTAACACCATAAAAAACTTATAATTCCTCTTTTACTTTGTATACCCAACACCTTATAAAAACCATTAATTTTCCCCATCAAAGCACCAAACTTTCATAATTTCCAAGACCTCACTTGGTACCCATTTCAAAAAATAGCTATAAATATTAATTTAAAATTCTCCAATACAAGGAATATTTTTAAAAATACATTAAAAAACAGGATGGCAAACAAAAAATAACAAACCAGAATCTATAAGCTCATATTCACGTTTTTGGTTGCTTCCAATTTTTGTTTCATGCCACAAGGTTCCAGAGATAGAAGAAAGGCCTAGTCAGGGCATCTTTGGGCCTGAAACAGCATTAAAAAAACAAGGATCAAGGCAGGCCCATAATATCTTGTAGCCCACATTTCTGTTTAAATCTTCAACACCGGCGATGGCGACTCTAGCCTAAACAAGGTTAATTTGACAGCACTCGAGATTTTTCCAGGACAGCAAGCAAAGATCGAAGTTTTATTTCCAGTCTGATCACCACTCTAGAAAACGCTACCCTCACATGAACACATGTAGTACAATCAACAAACACAGGGATACATCACAAGAAAGATAACCCTAAGCCAAGGTTCATCTTCTTCAAGCAGCATTGATAGCAATCTTCATCCCAGATTCGCAGTGCTCCGCAACATTGCAAATGAAGAAGTTTTGTCCCTTTGATAATTTTATCTGATCGTTTCCAGATTTATAAACTCTCGCACCCGCCGGAGTGATGCAGCTGCTGTACCCTCCTCTGCTCACAGCCACCACATTGTGGATTGTTGGATCATAAGTGAACACTGAAAAATTTCACCAGAGAATGTATATATTTAGCTTCACCTCTTGAGCATGATACATAGCAAATGCCCAGGCTTTGTTTCTTTATTCCCTTAATTTACCAGTTCTCAGCGAATCTTCGTCCATCAATATTATTTTTCAAGTGTGTGTGTCTATTAACAATATCAACAACTAGTACTTGGCATTTTCCAGTTTTCTTCATGACCATTTCCTGCATGACTTTAACTTGAAGAAAAAAACTGTGACGGAACTTACCAAGGGTGTCACCGGCTTTAAAGCGCTTGCCTTTCGGCCACCTATCCACATCTAAGGTCCAACCACCAGATCCTCCGACTGTGTAAGTTGCTGCGTGAACGTGCCCGTTGAGAACCATTAGGCACAGGAGTACTGCAGCCATATTGACCACCACTAGATCTGCACTGCCCCTTCCCTGAACCATTTTTAACTATTGGTTGTAACAGAGAAAGCTGAATAAGTTTTGAGGGAGAAGATTGATGTGAGGATACAAAGCAAGAGAAATAAGAGAGGCTTTCATTAGAGATTTACTGAAATAAAGAATATCTTCAGGGGTCCTATACGTTATTGAAAAATGGCAAAACATGAAGACAAAGCGGTGACTACAGAAGATCTGCATTGATTAAAGGTGACGCCAACTATTGGCTGATATGATTTATTACCAATCTGATCTGATTATCTTTTCCTTATTAGTTATTATTTACAGATTCTCTTCCTTATTAGTTATTATTTACAGATCCTCAGGCTTTATCTTAGGCGGAATATCAGTGACATAGCTAGAATTATAATTGTAATAAATATAATCTGTGTATATATATGTGATAGAATGTATTGCAGCAGCAGATACGAAATAAACAACAGTCTTTCTCTTTTACTTTCTGCTAATTCTCCTTTTCTTCACCAACAAGTCCATTATAGGCACTAACTCGGGCTTACAGCGTTGGGGATATGATAACCTGCCATTAAAGAACATAAAGCCGGGTGGGCTATAAAGGATCTCCTTTGGATTGTCTAAGGACAATTGATTGCATATAGCATGAGCAGCTAGAAGAGGAAAAAGGTTTGGCCATTGAAATGGTAGCGTACGTGGTGGTTGCCTAAATAAAAAGGTGACAAAAAAAAATTCACTGGTAGATTAGATCAGTTGGCCACCCGTGAACAGTGACCGGTCCTCCATAACTTTAAGTGCATAGAGCAACTCCAATGGCAAAATTTATTTTCGAGAGTCAAATCTCTAAAATGATTTTTTGAATAGTGTATATATGATTTTTTTTTTGTTGATGTGTACTCCAATTGTGAAATCTATTTTGGAGAGTTATTTTTTATATTATTTTAAATATAGTGTAATTATTTTGTATGTAGTTTAATTATGCAATTAATTATATAATTAATAAGAGTAAATTATATAATTAAATAATTGGTTTTAAAAAACCCTCCAACAATATAATTATTAATTTTGTATATAATTTTTTACTCTCTTGTTGAGGTATTTAAAAAAAATGTAAATATATATTGAAAATAATGTAATACACACACATGTCAACCAAGAAGGTGGCCCCAAAATTTTGGCTTCTCTACATGAGCTGCTACAAAATAGCAGCTCAAGGGAAAACTATTTTGGCTATCAAAATAGCTTTCTCTGTTGGAGTGTAGAAAATTAAGCAAACATGCTAAAAAACTATTTTTTTATTTTTGACTCTTCAAATAGCACTCCCGTTGAAGTTGCCCTTAAAGTTAAGGTTGCTTTGTCGTGAAGCGTGCAGATAATTTTTTTTAAAGCTAAAAAATTATCCTATTAAACACGCGATTATTTTATTTTATTTTATCTTTGATATTAGAAGCTTAACTTTATGATTTGCTGCTGTTTAATTTTTATATAGTTATTCTAATCTTATGATTTTTGTAGCAAATTTAACGAGTTATCTCAATTAACTTGAGTTTTTTTAATTCATAATTTTTTTTCAATTTTATTTTAAAATATTAGGTTGATCTGGAATTAAATTTCATGATTTGCTTAAGTTTATTTTCTATTAAGTTATTCTAAATTTATGACTTAAATGTCAAGTTCTTTGGGTTAATGTAAGTTGACTTAGTTTTTTTTATTGTGACATTTTTAAAATATATTTTTGTTCCATTTTTATTTTTCAACAATTCATTGATTGAAAATTATACTCTGTAATTTATTTTGATTTATTTTATATTCAATTATCATAGTTCCATGACTCGAGCTATAAGATTGGTAAAGTAACTTGGATTGACTTAAATTATTACTATTTATTTCTTTTTTTATAGGATTATCAGTCCAATGAGCCGGATTATTATTTTATTTGTTTTATATGAAATCATCATAATTTTATGATACGGATCACAAAAATTAGAAAATTAACTCAAGATGGGTAAAGTAAGTCTAAACTGGGAAACTCAAAGGCTAATCCTCTTTAGGCTCGCTGAAAAAATTAAAATAAAATTCCACAATTTATTAATTTCAAGCAAGTCTTCCCCGAACAGGAACCTGTATCTCTAATTTTTTTTTTTTTTTTTTTTTTGTAGAAGTAGTTTGCTTAACACACCTTGGCTTGTAACTGTCTTTTCTTTACAATTTTGCCCGTTCAATCTAGAATTATGAATTATCTATCCTCTGTTTGTTTTTCAAATTTGATCAACATTCATTTAATTGCTATTTTTTTCTTATGAATTCTTGTTTTATGATTGATTTTCTCTCTCTAAATTTTATCATTTTATATTTAATTTATTGAAATTTAGGTTACATATTTTTCTTCAGGTTTAATGCTTCCACTCAAATAGCTTGATTTACAAGTTTATATTTTTGTTTACTTATTTTCTCTTCCTGTCTCATTCCTCGATATTTTTTTAAAAAGAAAACAAAAAAATAAAATAGATTTCATGATTTTTTATTTTTTTATATAATTATTCTGATTTCATGATCTAACTCGTGGTTCACCCGGTTATCTCGAGCGAATTGATATTTTTTTTTGTTTTTTAATTGTTATCTTTTCATTTGGATCTTTAGTGCGGTTGCTTTTTTGTTTTTATTTATTATTTAATAT
Source organism: Salix purpurea (assembly GCA_027405865.1). Classification (NCBI taxonomy): domain Eukaryota; kingdom Viridiplantae; phylum Streptophyta; class Magnoliopsida; order Malpighiales; family Salicaceae; genus Salix; species Salix purpurea. The sequence continues at coordinate 4,277,621 of CM050329.1, read as the reverse complement.
TTGATTTGCTAGTTATGATTTATATAAGTTTGGTGCTTATGATAAAATAACACGCAACACGATTAAATACATTTTTTCAAAAAAAAAACACGCAACACAAATTCTGTAGGTTAAACTCACTATTTCCACCACCGTGACCCGTCATCGAGCTCTCGATCAGTTGCAACCAACACAGTTGGGCCTTGAAAAGGAAAGAAAAAGCAGTCCACATTGGCCCAAGCTGTGTCGGCATTTTCTTGTCCTCGAGCTCTCGGTTTTATTTTCCGAGCCCATCTAAGCTTTTTCTTGTTAATAACATGGGTGGAAATTTTGTTAGAACATGGTTAATAGCATATTTTTGTCAAAATTAAAAGAAGAATTTATTCACTTTGAATGTTAAAATTTAATCTTCAACATATTATTTTTAACATAAAATATTGACATATTTAAATACATTATCAGTAAATAAAATATTGATGTCAAATAAATCTTAATTGACTTGTTCTGGTGAAACTTTGAACTTTTTAGATCCAAATCAATTAAAAAAGGAGACTCGACAAGTATCGGCTTTAATCAAATTTATAAAGTGGAAAGCCTCTGTTTGGCTCGCCATGCAAATCTAATACCTGCAGCGGAACGTTTGTTTGTTTTTAAACCAGAGACACGCGGTAGCTTAGTATAGTTAATTGTGTCAGCAACACTGATATCAACAGTATAGTTAATTAGTTCAGCTTGGCAACTCTTGAACATTAATCGAAGTCAAGTATTGGAAAGATATATATATATATATATATATATATATATATATATATATATAAAGTGGATAATTAAAAAGTTAAAATTGAATATTTGATATGCATGTTAATATTCTTTTATTATATTTGTGTTACAAACATGTTCATCTTAAATTTTATTTCTACATGTTTATAGATTTAAAATTGTATGTATTATTATAAGCTTTTCTTAAATAATTTTTTTATATATTTTATATACTCTTAGTATGATAAATTACATATTATTATTCACGGGTTTAATATATCTACAACATGTAATAAAAAAAAATGGTGATCTACAAACAGGGGATTTTTTGAAACAGTAATACGTGGGGTTTTATTACTTTGAAATTTCAGAGCGCAAGCCCACTTGTAATTTCAATTTTCTCCTCATGACCGAGTCAGCTCCACGAGGCCTTGTGGTGAAACACGCAAAGCTGATGTGGACCTGGTTTTATTTAACGGCAATAATTGATAAAGATATTGATTGAGAGAAGAAAAGTAGTAATTTTTTTTTTTTTAGAATTACAGACGACAGTGATACGACATCAACGTACTACTGTCTAGCTCGTACATATTCAAACATCATATTGCTCTAACTGGAGATCCTTAGACTTCAAAGGAGCATACTCTCCATGATAAGCTTCAAGGTGATCCGACAGGGCTGACTTTTCGATGTTTTCATGGTGGTTCGATTTGCAAACAAAATACATCACTGTTTGGGTGACAAACCCAAACAAAAACAAACCAAGAAACAACGCCGAGCAAATTACCCCAAGGAATACTCTTCCCGCCATGTTCATCGACACCCCATGAACACCTAGATTCTGGAATGCTATGGTTACTACTCCAGAAGTTATACTCATATTGAAAAACATAATTATAGCAGTCCACATCTTACCTTTGATCAGGGCCCTGCTCTTGGTCATGGCTTTAAACCCGCAAACCTCCTCCAACACAGACACGACGCTAGCCAGTTGCCAGATTATGGTCAAATACACAAACCCCATCAAGTAAAGAACCAGCAGAACGATCCCAAGTGAGTAAATAACTTTGAGATTTGAAAACCCGATAAAAGCAAACCATGTCATGAACACTATCGAAGAAACCAGGATAGCAACCGCACCGTATGCCAATAAAGCTACAAAGACAGACAGAAAGGTGACCATCAGCCTCTTCCAAACCTTGGGGACAGCACTCATAACCTTCTTGAAACTCACTTCTCGGCCAGCATAAATACTAGCTATGGTGTAAACAACAGCCGCGGTTGAAAGAAGAGAGAAAACAAGACTGAGGATGAGATATGCGACTTTGAAGAGCCAAAAATAGGCGAATTCCGAGGAGATATGATCGGATAGTTTTTTGTATCTCTCCGTGCCAGCTTCTGTCCCAAGTAACTCTACTTCGTTATTCATAATCTCTCCAGTGAAGAAACTGGACACCTCGATTTGAGCTAGGAGGATGAACGATAGAGGAAGAATCAAGGCAAGAGTTATCTGACTGAAGATCTTTCTAGATGAGAAGATGATCTTGTAGGCTTCTTGGTATATGCCGAGGACCCCAAGAAATTGCATCTCTTCCTGTTTTCGCTCCATGACCATTGTCTTAATTGAATTCTTGGTTGCAGAGTGAAGAAATGGAGGGAGAAGTGTGAAGGTTGTGTTTTGCCGAAACATCCATCTCTATATATAATTGAAGATGATCACGTCGATCAATGTACGTATACACAAACAACGTGGACATTTCAACGGCGAGAAATACCCTGCTGCGACCAATTCTTCTTCCGATTACTGCCAGGTCAAGCATTGACTTTTCAGCGGCAAGAAAACACCGGTACTGCTACCACGTCAAGCAGACATTGTTGAAGTTTTGTCTTTTGAGCAGGAAGGATCTGATAGCACCACAAATAAGAATAGTACTGGATAACGAAAATCCAAGATTCCATTGTAGATAATTTTTAAATACGTGGAACGAAGCAGTTGGACTTCCGAGTTCCTAAAATCATCTCAAATAAAGAGGAAAATAACAAGATTCAAGAGCCATTGTTCTTCTCTCTCGATTTTCAGCTCTGCATCTTTTCAAAATCCTTTAAATACCTGCATTAGCGTCAAGAGTGTTTTAGAGCCCAAGAGCCAGGTGAGTCTTGCAGCGTTAGATGGCTTCTTTTCTGCCTGAGATTCTCATCTCCTCTGCCTGAGGAAATTATGTTTTAATTTCTTTCTTTTAGCTGTAATTATGTACATAAAAGTGTTTTAGAAGGAGATTCTCCTCTCATGGGTAGAATCCCATGTATCATTTTAGACTGCAGGATGGATACAGATACCTGGATCTCCCGGAGAGCAAGGCTGTAGTGAACATGCCACTACAAATACCAAGTGTGGGATACCTTTAAAGCCAAGTTCTTTAAAAGAGTTTCGACATATGTCACTAACTGGCAAGAAGACCAGAACAAGGGATCAAAGGACAGAGCACCAGGTCTAGGAACTGAAGCCATTGAACCTCCCAATTGGCGGCTGCGATTCTGCGAGGTTTGGGACACGGGTCTATGGGATTTTTTTATTGCCAATTTTGCTGATTCTGCGTCTGGGTTCCTTCCCTGGGAGAGGTCCCTCGTCTGACAAATTTCTCATTTGGATTTGCAAATTACAGTTAGGCGCCCATTTATAACAGAGTAATCACACATGCAGCATTCTTTGATTGTTTCATTTTGCATTCTTTTTTACCTGATTTTTTATTGTCAGAGGCAAATTACACAGATGTAAAGTTGGAAAAGTGATTCTTTTCTTCCTCCTCCTTTTGACCGTCCCAATATCTCAATAGGACTACTCTAGTCTCTCTGTTGGATGTCTCTTCTAGTCGGTGAAAGACAGGGCGTTGAGAGAGTCTGTGATTCACATGAAAAAATCTGGATACGAACCAAGGTCGAGGACCCTAATAAAGAGTGTTTTCATAGGGAGGACTAAAGAGAAAATTTAAATTTACAACGGAATTTTCATTGTAACTTTGCAACGAAATTTCGGTTACAAATTCATTTGTAATGGATTATCCCATGTCCGTTACAAATTCTGTTGTTAATTAATATTAACAACGGTTCCTTTGGTATTTGCAATGGATTCGTCCGTTGCAAACACCCATCGTTTCTTGTAATGACATAATTGCAAAAATCATCACCATCACATGGAACTTATCTTAGTTAGAAACCTCTCGGCTTCAAAATCAAAACTCAAAGCACCAAACTTTCATAATTTCCAAGACCTCACTTGGTACCCATTTCAAAAAATACTTATAAATAGTAATTTAAAATTCTCCAATACATTAAAAAACAGGATGGCAAACGAAAAATAACAAACCAGAATCTATAAGCTCATATTCACGTTTTTGGTTGCTTCCAATTTTTCTTTCATGCCACAAGGTTCCAGAGATAGAAGAAAGGCCTAGTCAGGGCATCTTTGGGCCTGAAACAGCATTAAAAAAACAAGGAACAAGGCAGGCCTATAATATCTTGTAGCCCACATTTCTGTTTAAATCTTCAACACCGGCGATGGCGACTCTAGCCTAAACAAGGTTAATTTGACAGCACTCGAGATTTTTCCAGGACAGCAAACATCGAGGTTTTATTTCCAGTCTCGCCATCACTCTAGAAAACGCTACCCTCACATGAACACATGTAGTACAATCAACAAACACAGGGATACATCACAAGAAAGCTAACCCTAAGCCAAAGGTTCATCTTCTTCAAGCAGCATTGATAGCAATCTTCATCCCAGATTCACAGTGCCCTGCAAAATTGCAAATGAAGAAGTTTTGTCCCTTTGATAATTTTATCTGATCGTTTCCAGATTTATATACTCTTGCACCCGCCGGAGTGATGCAACTGCTGTACCCTCCTCTGTTCACAGCCACCACATTGTGGATTGTTGGATCGTAAGTGAACACTGAAAAATTTCACCAGAGAATGTATATATTTAGCTTCACCTCTTGAGCATGATACATATAGCAAATACACAGGCTTTGTTTCTTTATTCCCTTAATTTACCAGTTCTCAGCGAATCTTCGTCCATCAATATTATTTTTCAAGTGTGTGTTTATTAACAACTAGTACTTGGCATTTTCCAGTTTTCTTTATGGTACCATTTCCTGCATGACTTTAGCTTGAAGAAAAAAACTGTGAGGGAACTTACCAAGGGTGTCACCAGCTTTAAAGCGCTTGCCTTTCGGCCAACTATCCACATTTAAGGTCCAACCACCAGAGCCTCCGACTGTGTAAGTTGCTGCGTGAACGTGCCCGGCGAGAACCATTAGGCACAGGACTGCAGCCATATTGACCAGCACTAGATCTGCACTGCCCCTTCCCTGAACCATGTTTAACTATTGCCTGTAACAAAGAAAGCTGAAGTTATGAGTGAGAAGATTGATGGGAGGATACAAAGCAAGAGAAAAAGGAGAGGCTTTTATAAGAGATTTACTGAAATAAAAAATATTTTGAGGGGTCCTATATGTTTTTGAAAAATGGCAAATCAAGAAGACAAAGAGGTGACTACAAAAGATCTGCATTGATTAAAGGTGACGCCAACAAGTCCATTATAGGCACTAACTCGGGCTTACAGTGTTGAGGATATGATAACCCGCCATTAAAGAACATAAAGCTGGGTGGGCTATAAAGGATCTCCTTTGGATAGTGCAAGGACAATTGATTGCATATAGCATGAGCAGCTACAAGAGGAAAAAGTTTTGGCCAGTGAAATGGCAGCGTGGTGGTTGCCTAAATAAAAAGGTGACAAAAAAATTTCACGGGTATATCAGTTGGCCACTGACCGGACCTCCATTACTTTAAGTACTTAAAGTTAAGGTTGCTTTGCCGTGAAGCATGCAGGGAATTATTTTTTTTAAAGCTAAAATATTATTCTATTAAACTCATGATTTTATTTTATTTTATCTTTCAATACTTAATTTATTAAGAACTAAATTTAATAATTTATTATGGATTGATTTCTAATATGTTTATCTCAATTTTATAACTCAATGTTGCAAGTTTAATGAGTTATCCTGTTTAACTTGAGGTTTTTATTTATTTATATTTTTTTTCAATTTTATTTGAAAATATTAGATTGATTAGACTCATTATCTACCAGCTCTGTTTCAGCCTCTCTATTATTATAATAATTATTATTATTTTTCAATTATTTTTCACTTAAAAATATATAATAATAATACTTCTTTATTTTTTTAAATTTATTTTTAATATTAACATATTAAAATAAAAATATTATTTTAATATAAATAAATAAAAAATATATTAAAAAAAAAACATACGCGCTAATCATGCGCAAATGGATAGGAGTACTTAACACAACATTACAAATATGTGACAGCACAGAGACAACAACTCTGATCACCGCGTAGTGAATTTTATTCAATTGGTATAGAGAGTTTGTGGGAGGTATTACAAAATGAGTCCCGTATCATTTAATTACACTCTACTCTGTATTCAGTCAAAATTTTCTCTCAGTATAATCCCTCTTCTGGATTCATAATGAATTAGATCTAGATTTTTTGAGCTCAACTCAAAGTGTTACACATCGCTTCTTTTTCTCTTTCTCTTGGAACAGAGCTTGTAATTGTATATATATTTTTTTTAGTATAACTATCCGGTGTCCGGTTACTATCGACTAATCCAGATTTGAGCCGGGTAAGATTTTTAAGGGCAATAAAGCTTTTCCACATAGCGCTACTGCATACCCAATATCTCGAACTCGAGATCTTGGTTAAGTTAATTAGGACAGCTCTCTACCAGCTGATCTACATGCTCGGTGGTTATAATTGTATAATCAACTATTCATGCATGGGATTGATTCACAAACGCAAAATTAATATAGCAGCAATACACGCAGAACATATGACGAAAATGGAAACAACTCATACCAACCTGACATTTTCAATTCTGTTTGTTAGAATTCTCAAATTATGACCATAAAGGGGATTGACATTAATGTCTGTGTTTGAGGTTGTTAAGAATCTACGAGAGTGAAATCATTGCAAGTCTTTAGATGGATATCGTTTATATGGATTCCTGTCATATATGATTAACTTACTTTATGTACAGATTAATTACAAATATCAATAAAGAATCATCATTAATCTTCATGGCGTGGCATGGATTCAGTGATAAATTAGATAATTATGTCACAAGTTTGTGAACTGGATGTGAATAAAAATGGTTTTGTATTCTTTGGGGTCTCAACAAACGATATATGCACTTAGTCTAATCGACATCACCATTGTCAAAGTAACTTGTATATCTAGGGAAAAAAATTATATGCAGTAGAATTAATTGAAGATGATGGGTGAGATTTCCCCGAGAGAAAGGGTTTTTCGTTTCCTCTTCCGATTCATCACACAATAACAAAAATATAGCGGATCGAAAAAGAATCACTGAACAATAGCTAGCTTGGGAGTGTGACGAATATATATGCTTAGAAATAGTTTTTTTTATTTATTATTAAAACAAATGGATGCATCTATAAAAATATGACAAAGGAAACAAATTAATGCTTAAGGATATATGAAAAAAACCCTACTATATGTATGATCTTGGCATCTCTGACCTAGAGAAGATCAAGAATGTCCTGGATTGATCACACGTCTACATCATAAGCTATTACGCTTGAATCTTGCAATATATATATATATATATATAGAGAGAGAGAGAGAGAGAGAGAGAGAGAGAGGAATTGTTTCCGAGTATAAATTACATGAAAGTAACGATACTGCTGTAACTTAATTTTCATGCCGTCAACATTTTTCACAAGATCAAAAGAAAGTGTAAGCCCTACACTATCATGCATGTGATAAAATATAATCGGAGTTTCTGTGGGTGATCAAGAAGATATACCGACACCAAGAAAATCTATAAAAGGAACATCCTCGTGTCTGACAGATTCATGATCTCCTTGCTCTTGATCATGGTTATGGCAAGACAACTCTTTCTTGATCATTCCATGGTTTTCAAAATCATCTCCAAGTTTAAGGTATCCTAAAGGACTTGGAACAGCCCTTCTATAGTTTGGAAGCCCGAATATACTGGAGCTCCAATTGCGGCTACACGTTGAAGAATTCTCACGGTATCTATAAATAGATTGATCGGAGATTTTGGAGCTCTCGGTGGTGCAGAATAAACTTGAGCTGAAGTAATGATCTCTTCCTTTGCTTCTCGATAAATCCACCGAATAAGAATTGTTTGAAGCTGCTAAAGTTGACGGGGGGAAATTCCAACAAGGTGAAGAAGTAGAAGCAGATATTGAGAATATCCTATCTTTACTGGGGTTTCGAAATTCCCACTCCCTAGAGTCCTGATCGAATCCAATTCTCGAACTGAACAGCTCTTGAGTCCTAGATTTCCTTGCATGGGAACTACTGGAGGAGGGATTGGATTCACTTAGACTATCTTGATACCGCTTTCCACACACCTTGGATTGTTCCCTTTGCTTCCTCGCCATTATTACATGCCATTGATTTTTCACAGAATTATCCGTTCGACCTGGAAAAAGTCTGGCTATTAATGCCCATTTGTTTCCATGAACACGATGAGCTGCTAGTAGTCTCTCCTCTTCCTCTTCACTGAAGGGTCTCCTGTTGATTCTTGGATCAAGTTGATTAAACCACCTCAATCTGCAACTCTTCCCTGCATTAAGAGAAAAGATCAGGAACCAAGGAATCAAAGTGCGTGCATGTGTGTGTCCTTGTAATGTTTAGAGAGATAGAGTGACGTCATTAATTTACTTGTATAATTTTATCTCTCTCTTATCACACGATAGGAGTACTTTTCGAAGTTACTCAAGGGGGCATACACACATATGAGACATTATAAATCCAAATCATAAGCCATAAGAAAATAAAAATATCTGGTAAGATTACATCTAACATGATCCAGAAGTCCTACACTGATTTAGCTGGAGAGGCATAATAACATTGATATGCATATATATCTGTTAATTAATACTTAATTAAGAAAAAAATCCATCTGCAATTAATCTTAATTTTTGAGAATCAACCGTTTCACGTAACAAATCAAAAGTTAAGCTATGCGTATACTGTATGATCAGCTAATTCCTCCTCACAATATTTTCCCACGATAATCTGTGGATATATGTTATCTCTAAGCTAAGAATCGATTTCCGATTCGAACGTGTTTGATCTTAATGATACTCATCATCACCTGATTCATAAGAACAAATAATTTAAAAGTTATATATAATGAACCTGATCTTCCTCGGAGCTTCTCTGCAATATAATTCCAGTTCTGTGCACCATATTGTTCAACCAGTTGCCTGAGTTTGTCATCCTCAGCAGGTCTCCAGTGACCTCTAGGGCAAGCAGGACTCTTTGCATCATCACTTGAATTACCGGCCAAAGAATATTCCTCCATGGATCGATGGACAACAGTAGTTTTAACGCTGAGCACCTAGCTATCTAGCTAGCTTTGAATTCTTTATCAGCAAATACAACAGAAAGAAGTCGACAAGAAGATATAAAGTTGCATAAGAAACGAACACCAACAGAATAAGAAAGCGGGGTGTTAGTTTAGGGTTATGGATGGGAAGTCACTTTTGTTGGTTTTACACGACAAATTTAGCCCTAGCATACTGTAGAGCCAATGACCCTTTCTTGTTATTATATGCTCCAGCCCACGATCTTCTTCTCACCTATATTAATTATTTTTCTTTTTGCTGTCTCCTATATTTCTCCCTCTCCCTCTCTCTATCTCCTTTAATATATATATTTACCATTTTAAGACATGGTATTACGTTAAATCAAACAAACCCCATTGATTAATTATTGGGTAACCTGATAATAGTTTGAGTTCTAATTAAAGAGACAGCTCTCCCTATTTGCAAAGACTACTTTCCTAATATCTTTCATTAATTAATTAAGAAGTTAATTAGCGGAAACACAAGAATTGATGTGATCTTAATCAAATTCCTAGATTTAACCAAAAACTGGCCCAGCATGACAATGTGTGACTACGGTGACAGACGAGTCCATTTATGGTTTAGCAAGTGATGAACATTGGTCTAATTGGTTGGTCAAACAGGAGGCGATATCTGGGTACTCTGTAATTTAATTTGCAAGCACATAAATAGTAAAATAGAGGGTCCATATATATGAATACAAATTAATAGCCATTAATTGAAGTTTTCTGTTCTTGGCACAGCATCATTCTTTTTGGAAGCAGCTTGCATAGTGGTTGAATATATATAGGTAATTAGCCTGTATAAATTGGTGTCGAAGCAAGCTGGCTATGTCAAAGTTGTCATGCCCTGAATTGGCAGACATATAAATGTTACCACGAAGCCGAAAAATAGTGGTTAG